>FR989936.1:14376949-14976949 GCA_905404155.3 Plebejus argus
TGAACCGATTTTACTGGAATTCTATACAAGGGACATACTCGTGCGCCTATATATGCGTCCTAAATTATTATTGTATTGTTACATCTTGTATGGTGCATAAGTTTGACCCACTGAAGCGTCACAGTACATTTTCTATTAAATGCTTACATTTAAAGTGCGAGAAGCCCTAGTTTAGAAAGCTTTAAAAAGAAAAAAGTTTATGGCGAGCGGAGAACGCGGCTAAAGTTGTTCATAAAAGCTCACAAATCGCGAAATAAAGCTTAAAGTTTGTAAGCTCCGGGTGAGCTATATGATATTTATGTAATACACATCGAACGTAAAGAGACATGGAGTTATTTAGAAGAATTGATGAACAATACATGAATAGCTAAGAAACGACATTACAAATCCAATATGGCAGCCTCTCCATGATGGCGGACAAACATAATAATATTATGTTTGTCCGCCATCTCGGAGATGCCCTCTTCAATGCCCAGTGGGCATTGAAGAGGGCGTGTGAAAAGTTTTAAGATAATATCTTATAATATATATAAATCATTTTATAACCACTGGGCATTGAAAAAGAATGCAACATAGAACATAAACTCAGAAATATGGCACTAGTTACAGACATAATTATTATAGTAGAAACTCGATTATCCGACCCTCAGTTACACGGATTCACGATTATCCGGATAAATTATCAGAAAATGTATACAGTACCTATAACTTAATAATTTCTTAGTAAACATTGATTTTACGTGTTTTTTTAACAAACGCACTACATTGTATACCCGAGGTAATTGATTCCTAGACAGTTGACAGACCTACGCCGTTTGGTCGGCTTATTTCAATTCAATGTTAGCCGTGATCGGTCGGATGAGTTTGACAAATTACTTATCTGCCTAGGAATCAACTTCTCTGAATATGGTAAATGCATCGAACCTGCTTTTCTTCATACATTCGATTATCCGAATGCCTGTCGACAATAATTAATTAGTCCGGATCGAGTTCCTATTAAAGAAAATTTTATGACCGACTCGAGTTTGTCAACCAACTGAAACTTCCACAAAAAGCACATTCAGGTAAAAACGTAAACGTTTTATTCAGTACTACTTGTACTATTCGTTGCCATTAATTTTGACGACACAGCTAAGCAGTTTCCTATTATATTTTGATAGAGGCCGATTAGCACTTACCGAAAACTTGACAGATCACGTGGTGCCTAGGGGTAAACACAGTCCCCTCAGACCTCAGTATCGGGCGAGAGCTCGGAGAGGGCGGACGTGTCAGCGCCGTGCGGAAGTTGGTCGCGTGTGTTGTGTTGTGACGATGGTGCGGTGTCGATCGCGCGGGCTGCGGCCGGCGTGCGTGATACTATGGCTACTGATCTGCGTTTACGGTAAGGACTTTGAGCCTTATTGCACTAGTAACTAGGCGGGCTGTTATTACAACTGTACATAATATAATATGACGACGATTGTATCGTATTGACTTATGACGACCTCTATGGCTCAGTGGTTGATGGCCTTTATAGTTCAGTGGTTGAACGTGAGGCGTCGGGAGTCGCAAGTTCGTATAGCGGCGAAAAAACTGAAGAACATTGACATTTCTTACTTCTTTTGTCATGGACTCATGTATATGTTATTTTGAATCTTTATTCACTTTACCATCGAGGACATTGATTCCTAGGCAGTTGACAAACCAACGTCATTTGGTCGGATCATGTCAATATGTCAATAATAATTGTGATCTGTCGGGTGGGTTTGGCGTAACACGACCAAACTAGACATAGCCCCCCCCCCCATCTGCCTAGGAATCAACTTCTCTGTCTGGTACCCGTAACGCGAATCCTACAGGTGCTTAGCGTGGGGCCAGAATGAAGCTATACTACAAAATATACTGAGCTGGAATATACAAGGAAGCTGTTTATTAAAGTATCTCAGGCATCATAACAGCAGTATTATTTTGGGCCCTTTAGCCATGATGTTTTCTCTTTTGCTTCTTTATAGAATCGCCGATAAAATGTATGGAATTGACTCAATTGACTGTTGACATACACGAGTCGAACGTCAACTTTATTTTATTTATTTATTTTTTCTTTATTGAATACCAACAGCGTATTAACTATACAATTTGGGACTTAACACTAAACACGTAACAAATATGTATAAGTATGGCCAGTAACAGGTAATTACATTGTTTGACAAATAGTAGTGCTATTTAACATTATAATAAAAACAATTAAAAAAAACACCGTTATCGTTATTATCGACACAGTGAAGTCTTGACATGGTTTCTATTTAAGCTAAACAACTCCCAGTATTGTGGTTTTATCTATACATATAATAAAACTGTAGAAATGTGAATTCTGTACATTAAAGATATTCAAAAAATAATAAGCAGGGGGTGTTACTACATCGCTATAGAAGCCAAAACTGTGGTTAGTTTTTTGTCTGTCTGTCTGTCTGTCTGTCTGTCTGTTTGTTCCACTATCACACGAAAACTACTGATCCGATTTGAATGCGGTTTTCGCAAATATATTTGTCTTCTTCCAAATTAACATCTGGTGTATAAACTTTCCCCCCCCCCCCCACCCCACTAAGGGGACCCAAAAGGGGGTCAGATTTTGTATCAGATTTTTCTTTAATGGACTTACGTCATATTATTAACTGTATTTTCCAACTTAACATCAGTTTTCCCCCCACCCCTCTTAGGGGACAAAGGGAGGGGGGGGATAGATTTTGTATCAACTACTAATGAAGTAGTACTTTAAATGGCAAAACAACGTTGCCGGGTCAACTAGTTAATATTATCGAACACCTCAATTCTATACATTTTGATCGGCGATTCTATAAAGAAACGATAAAGAAAATGTCTGGGCTAGGGGCTTTGGTACCGTTATATTATAAACATTTAAAAGGACTATTACGTCAGGTGTTTCGCCCGCGCCGGCGGCATGTTATTCACACTTGACTGATTTTGTACGTTACAAGTTACAGCGTTATTAACGGTTTACCGGTCAACGTAATTTTAAAATACGCTTTTATAAAACATTAATTTGTAAATTGATGGGCTCCTTGTAGGACACTTGTAGGACATGTCCTACAAGTTTCCTACAAGGATCTCTAACTCGCACCGGAAGTCACAAGGTGTAAGAAGTTCTATACAGTCGTAACAAAGCTTTGATAAAACTTTAGGGTGTGTATGTGTCCCTTATATACGTAGAGTTTAATGTGAAAGTAGGAGCTCTGAAAGAGTTTTTTTTTGTGTTTTGTATAGGCAAGGTCCCCAGCGTCACTCGTTGGAAATTTTCCCATACATAAGTTGATTTTTTTTTATCTTACAGCAGTTACAGCGCTGCTACTTTGATATTGAATTCAATCAGGAGCGTAGCTACCTCCGTATTTGTCGTATCAATTACATGGCGCCACCGCCACCTCCCATATAATTGATACTAACATAATAATTGATAATTTTACAGCGGGGCAATGTCGCCAGCATTTTGGGCACTCTCCCTAAGGGCAGCAGTCTGGATGACAACCTTTTTTATATTTAAACTAACTAATTTTTATACTACTAGTTTTTATTGTAGTTTAGTAATTATTGTATTAGTTTATAGCATTATATTATTAATTATATTTATAGATTTGTTTTAAAATAAATAAAATTGAACATTGATAATAATCAATTAATACTTATTTCTTTCTGTTGTTCATTATAAAAAAATAAGAAGGCATTTGATTTTCCTCAAAATCAGTTTCTTACCTCGAGATTATCTTTCCCTGGAATTTTGTTTAGAAGCCAAACGTTTATTACCCAAAAATTTTCATTCTCATGACGAGATTAATTAAGATTTAAGGGTCACACTAAAAAAAATATTTATTCTATACCTAAGTAAGTTTTTCCTATAATAAATGTCAATTTCTTGACGCAACTCCGCTTGCAATTTCAATGTTGTATCGCTACGCATTGTTTCTTCGTGTATCGTCACCTAAACTTTTTCTGGAGTAGCCATATTGTATATTTTTTGCTCAAGAAAATAAGGGCTGATTCAGTGCGACGCAGACCGTCCGCACGTGGATGAGGTTATGCGTCCGTCGCGGATGAATTCGTCGTTCAGTGCGTTGCGGATCGTGATCAAGAGTGGTACAGTGTCAGGTTTGCACATTTGACGCAGCCATAACAAAAAGACTGTACTTTACGTCCGCTCCGCGCGACTGTCCGTTGGGCACTGAACAACTACATTGGGACGAAGCGCCGTCCGCCCGCGGACATCCGCGGCGCGGAGGAGCGGCGCGGAGCGATTTCATCCGCGCGCGGATAGCTCTCCGCGATGCGGACGGGTCCGCGTCGCACTGAACGCGTTGCTAGGTTTCATACATTTTACCGTCCGCCGCGGACGTCCACGTAGTTCATCCGCGTCGCACTGAATCAGCCCTAAGGCTTCTTGGTTTTTTTTCATACAACTAAGTAAAATAAATTTAACTTCAAAGCTACTAAAATAAAGTCGAAAAATGTACCCAGATACATACTTAAAGCGTTAAAGTTTTTACCACAGAACTTTTTCTCAAACAATATGAGGGTCGCTCTTAAAAACTCACAGGCGAAATAGTAACGAACAAAACTTTCATTGTAACAGCAAACTTAAAAAGTTAAAACACGCGAAAGATTGTATCGCGGGCTCAATCAGACCAGTTGCAAAGTTTTTATATTTTAACGTCGTATTTCGTGCTCAAATTAAGCCATTGCTTTCTACTTAGTCGCGTATAAATTATTATTGTTTCTTTACTTTACTTTTCCTTGTTGCGAACTTTCTTGAAGAAAATTATGCCACCGCATTTTTATGAAACCTTTAGTGCGAGTTTGACTAGCGGACGAGGGGCTCCGTACAAAATGTTTAAAAACACTTTTGCTGTACTTACATAATTATAAATACCTTATTTTGACTATTTTTCGTTTTTATCTTTTAGATTGTAAGGATAGAGATTTCAAAGAGAGTTATATTTTAAAGTAGATGACGCCTGCAACTCCGTTGCACCAAAATTCGTTTATCGCGTGGGAACCGTACATTTTTCCGGGATAAAAAGTATCCTATGTCCTTTCCCGGGACTCAAAGTCATACCAAAGTCGGACCATACCAAATTTCAGCAAAATCGGTTCAGTGGTTAAGTCATGTCATAAGTCCCGCATTTTACAAAATTTCACTCTAGAGAAAATTAAATAATAATTGACCAAAAATATACCTGGCTCCCGGACCAACTGGTGTGACACACATTGTACATACACGAGATAATAATATAATTAATTATAAAACTGTGTCTTAAAAAAATTAATATTTTGCTGTTACAAAAGTTTTGGATCTGATTGAGCAATTAATAATAAACAAAATAAGATCATTTATTTCGGGCTTCTGAGACCCATAACCATTACATTAATACTTTGTCGATCAGGGTGCCTCTGATGTTATACACATCAGAGGCACCTTAACAATAGAGTCGATCGTCCCGAAGACAGAAACTGATGAATTGTAATAACGATATGACACAGTTGCTGGACGGCAGCCAAAGACAAAATACGTAATAAAGACGCGTCCAACAGACCAGAGGTCGGACAGGCTTTTAGCTGATTGCTCCGGTCGATATAGGACGGAAATCATAATATTTCTCTGTCAAACTTCGGGGATTGTGTGCAAACATTTGTGGTTTTATTAACCGACGGAGTTTTGTTTGATGTATGGTATTTGTTTGTTCGTGTACGTGAAGTGTTGTTGCCAACACTTGGCCACTTTGCAGTTGAAAATAATATGAAGCTTTGTAATAAATGATCTGCGAACTATAAGTACAATAGAACTCTTTATTCGCATGGAACGCCTCAGAATATTGAAACAGGACCTTTAGTAAGAATCACCGATCAAAATGTAAGCGTTCGATAAAATGAAGTCGACATTCGACATACATACTACAAGCAATAATTATTGTAGAGGTATAATGTAAATATATGACAGCGCGACCGCGCCGCTATTTATATAAATCGTTGAATACATTTGCTTTTAATCTCGCGATGCAGCCGCCAAAACGCGCGTTCGGGCGGACGCATATATAAATCCAGCCTATGTCGCCATCTTGTTAATTCTCACTTAAGAGCTTCTACACCCACGCTCTCTTTTGGACGTCATGTCTATAACCACCACGCGTCAAAATATCATTCTAGGTCTTTACAAGTATATTATTCTGTCATACTGTTGAAATAAACCAGTACCAAAGGGAAACATAATGTCCCGTACCAGGTATTCGATGTAATTTACTGCGTGAGATAGTGGGGGTTGTAATTTATACAGTATCGCAACAGTTCCGGCGGCGGGCGGGGAACCCCCGAGCTCAGCGGTCAGCCCCGGACAAGCGTATAGAGTTCCGTTAATCGGTCGCTTCTGAGTCCTGACCAACTGTGTATCCATATTGCTTCGGAACATACCGATCATTTATTATAGATATTTTGGAATTTGTCCCGATTATAAGTGGAGAGAGTTGAGAGATTCCGAATAACCTTGCGCCTGGGCGCAGCGGGGCGGGCAGCATCTTTCATACAAGTTTTATACCCCAGTGAACGATGGTTCACGTAACTTGTATGCGCTCCGCCACGCTGAGCCTCGTCAGAATGTGCGCGTAGCTTAGTAAAAGTATGTCAAAAAATAAAATTAACACATTTTAGAGTGCGATGGCTCATTACTGTGATAGCTAACTTACGATAGGACTATGTTTTGAAGGTATTATCATATACTTAACTAGATAGAAATTAATTATCAATCACAGTGGATCGACGTTGCCAGACTTCAGCGCGGTGTTTGTTAGCGTGCAATTAGACGTGTGCGAATTATTTGCATAAGTTGATAAAAAATGCTATGCAATAGCTTTACTGCGGCAGTCCCCGAGTGCGGCACACGTTTTTTTAAGGAGAATACTGAATAATATAATTATTATACTATCATAATGTCCTTATTGAAGCGACGAGATGTAATAAATAAATGTACGCTGTCGACAAAACGTGCCGTCTCAATAAAGCAGTAAATCAATTGACGCCCTGTAAAATTTATTTTGCGAATTTACATAGCCAGAGAAGGCGAAGATAACTAGGATATTAAAGACGTGAGTGGCAGAAGTAGTTATGTAACATAATTACTAAATTTTTTCCAAATGTTTTAGCAAACCTTGCAACTTACCTACTTCATCATCTGGCTAATATATCTGGCTTTACGATAAATCTATTTTTTTTATCATTTTCCCAGTCTTAAAGCCTCTATTTAAGTATGCAAAAAAACGATCATCTTCAAATTGTAAGTTACCCCACTTCATCTACTAATACGTCATCAATTATAACATATTATATATACTTCTGAGTTCATAAATATAATATATAATCTCACCAAAAACATACCTGTTAAAACGGGGCCAAGTTCCTATTCACTAATTGTTCGCCTTAAAAAAGAGTTGAAATCCAATTCAATGCCAAGTTTAGATGCACTTCCAAATCGATCATAATCATCTTCATCAACAGCCTGATCCTAAATACTTCTAAATTTGAACTTGGCAGGTTAATTTAATCACATAGATATCTTATATTTAAATTTAAAAATTATACATTATCAAGTGCTACTAGCATGAAGATGGCATTGAATTGGATTTCAACTCTTTTTTAAGGCGAACAATTAGTGAATAGGAACTTGGCCCCGTTTTAACAGGTATGTTTTTGGTGAGATTTCAATACTTTTTTTAAGGAATCATACCAATTTGTTTCTTTCCTCCTCATCTTATTTCAGTGTATTTACTTGTACATATTAATTTTTATCTCAAATTCATAGATGAGCCGACTCACGCTTGACCAATTACTCAAATTTCTTAATTTTTTGTTAATCTACATATAACAAACAACCTGTGTGCCAAATTTCATAACGCCACGACAACTGGAAGTGGCCTAGAGGTTTTGATTACCGATTTTTATCTCAAATTCATAGATGAGCCGACTCACGCTTGACCAATTTCTCAAATTTCTTAATTTTTTGTTAATCTACATATAACAAACAACCTGTGTGCCAAATTTCATAACGCTACGACAACTGGAAGTGGCCTAGAGGTTTTGATAACCGATTTTTATCTCAAATTCATAGATGAGCATACTCACGCTTGACCAATTTCTCGAATTTCTTAATTTTTTGTTAATCTACATATAACAAACAACCTGTGTGCCAAATTTCATAACGCTACGACAACTGGAAGTGGCCTAGAGGTTTTGAAGCCGACTCACGCTTGACCAATTTCTCAAATTTCTTAATTTTTTGTTAATCTACATATAACAAACAACCTGTGTGCCAAATTTCATAACGCTACGACAACTGGAAGTGGCCTAGAGGTTTTGATTACCGATTTTTATCTCAAATTCATAGATGAGCATACTCACGCTTGACCAATTTCTCGAATTTCTTAATTTTTTGTTAATCTACATATAACAAATAACCTGTGTGCCAAAGTTCATAACGCTACGACAACTGAAAGTGGCCTAGAGGTTTTGAAGCCGACTCACGCTTGACCAATTTCTCAAATTTCTTAATTTTTTGTTAATCTACATATAACAAACAACCTGTGTGCCAAATTTCATAACGCTACGACAACTGGAAGTGGCCTAGAGGTTTTGATTACCGATTTTTATCTCAAATTCATTGATGAGCCGGCTCACGCTTGACCAATTTCTCGAATTTCTTAATTTTTTGTTAATCTACATATAACAAACAACCTGTGTGCCAAATTTCATAACGCTACGACAACTGGAAGTGGCCTAGAGGTTTTGAAGCCGACTCACGCTTGACCAATTTCTCAAATTTCTTAATTTTTTGTTAATCTACATATAACAAACAACCTGTGTGCCAAATTTCATAACGCTACGACAACTGGAAGTGGCCTAGAGGTTTTGATTACCGATTTTTATCTCAAATTCATAGATGAGCCGACTCACGCTTGACCAATTTCTCAAATTTCTTAATTTTTTGTTAATCTACATATAACAAACAACCTGTGTGCCAAATTTCATAACGCTACGACAACTGGAAGTGGCCTAGGAATTTTGATTATCGGTCAGTGAGTCAGTGCCAAAATTAGCTATTTTTACAAGGAAATATTTCAGGATCTAACAAATCTATATGTATGAAATTTGGTATATTGCGTAAGTACTAGTATATAATTAGGTAGGTAAAATTTTATCTTTGCTCTCGCAATAGGCACTGAGATACAAGGGGGTCAAAAGTGCGTCGAAACCGTTCGTGTAAATAGTGCACGGCATGCGCGCGGCCTGCTGGAACTTGGCCGCGCACTCCGTGCGCTTTGATATAATAAAGTTTATATTTTTTAAAACTTACTTTACTTGTTGACATGCAAGTTATAATAAAAATGCTCTCTGTGCTGCAGTTGCTTTTGATTTTTTCCTATTGTGTCAAATTATGTACCTTTATGAAGGCAATAAGTTAACCTGACCTTTAAAAGTTATGGCTGGGCTGTTAAAAGTAGGAGTTAAATTTATGCTAATACAATTTTAATCCAAATGGGCTTAGGCCTTACCGTAATAAAGTTGCGGGACATTTGGGTGTAACTGGGAATGAGTTTTGTAACAATACCAGCGGTCAGCAACACGCGGCCCGCGGGCCGCATGCGGCCCGCGTACGTTTTACTTGCGGCCCGTGAATGTTTTGTGAATAAGTTATAATATGAATCAAAAACAATGTTTTCTAATATTGCCAGTAGTTATCGCAACTTATAAACGTAGCTGTTTGTGTCATTTTGTAATAAATACTTTGTTTATTGTTGGGAATCCTCTTAAAATCAAATTTTGATAGCTCACTTTTTACTAGTGCCATCCATTAGAAAGGTTGAAACTTTTTTTATGTTGATTCGGCTGATTTTAGTTTTAAAATAATCCTGGAAGTCTAGGGAAGGTTTTAAAGATGAGAAACAATGGAAAAATTGCGAGTAACATTTCCAAAGTGATACGATGTAACCGAATTTTTGCGCAACGAAGTTGCGATCATCATCTAGTGATGAATGAAGCGAACAAATAATACTTGCATGTTGATTATTATATACCCCACGATTCGACATAAAATATTCCGTAATATTAAGCTCAATATGCGTACCGAACGTCGCCAAAGGGACCGATCGTGTTATTGGCACATCTTCGCTATTTAGATTAAAAACGTGACAAAACTGTCTGACTTCATACATGTCATGAGAATAAATGAATAATATGTGAATAATTTCGGGATGAGAGTCGTTCATTCACATTGCTTGTTATATCAAATACATTAAATTAGCTTATTTAAATAATGGAAGTAAGAGATATGAGTTCGGGACGGGACTGTCTCCAACGCGGGAATCGAACCCACGACCTCCGGGTCAAGAGCTCTAAACAGTCTAAACCACTGGACCACGGAGGCGTTCAGTTATAGCCCGGCCGCACATTATCCGAATTTCTGATCAGAAAAATTCGGACGCTCAATACATTAAACACGTCAGAATTCTTATAGTACGCGGGGTCCACCTTAAAATGTATGAACAGAGTGCATTCTGGCGGCGGGAGTCCGAATTTTTCTGATCAGAAATTCGGATAGTGTGCGGCCGGTTTATAGTAAGTATATTATACTAATTACAAAGTATGAACTTCTGTAGAAATAAGACCTTTTCACACGGAGAATAAAGGTAAAGTCGGGATTAAAGTGAAGCTCATTGAACCTATTGTAGGTCACAAGTCACAAGTCACAACCTACAATAGACCGAGGCAGTTGTAAACAAAAGCCCGAGAATACCAGAAAATAGGTCGTCTGAATACTGTACGTGAGGTCTGAATAACACTTTTATAACTCCTTGGCGGCTTAACAACGCCTAGGAGTTTTACAAAGTAATTATTAGTAATTGACATCAGATCATTAAATAGTACTCTGTCTTTCTAGTCTAGATCGTTAAAGTTTAAGCATATAGTTTTATTGTCACAGCACATTTAATCATAGTACAAAGAATAATAAAACAAAATATCCTCCTTTTTAAGTCGTTTAAAAATAGATAATTAACGCATACTGAAGAAGTTAATTCTGCTGCTAATGCACATTACGTCTTACTATTAAAAGAATCGAATTAACTATTAGTCCGGGTACTGTACGCATAATTCTTATTTATTCGTCCAGGTAAAATATTGTTTTTTTTTAATAAAAATCGGCCAAGTGCGAGTCGGACTTGCGCACGAAGGGTTCCGTACCGTTCTAAAAAGTTAAAGTACACATAAAACTAAGGATTGCGTGAAAAATTATTACCGTTCTTGAGTTACGGCCTGCTGACAGACAGACGGACAGACAGATATCGAAGTCTTAGTAATAGGGTCCCGTTTTTACACTTTGGGTACGAAACCCTAAAAAAAGGAAAAATACCGGACAATAGCTGGACAATTAGCTGGTATTTGGAAAAAATCAAAAGTTTTTATGATAGAAACGTAATGTTAGAGAGAAACTGCTGGTAACATCTAGTTAGTTAATAAATTGTTTTAAGACTTAAGTCATAATAATTTTTGAACTAAGTTTAAGATCAAAGTTTATATTACTTTCGTTTTAATTTAAATAGTACATAATAAATTTAACAAGCTGTAAAGATAAGAAAAGCGTCGCCTAGGGGCTGTAAGCATTCCTTTATAGAGCCATTGTATACGCAACACGAAGGAAATATGAAAAATATTCATGCCTTTTAAGGTTTTTAGGGTTCCGTACATACAGCGGAAAACCCCTACTTTATTATCGAGGCTCAAAGAATACAAAGTATAATTATATAATTAGTATAATAACTGTAATATATTATACAAGGTGTAACCAAACTAAGTGATAATACTTTAGGGAGTGTATATGTCCCTTATACATGTTATAGAGTACAGTGTGAAAGTAGCGGCGCTGAAAGTCCAAATATTTTTTTCAATTTTGTATTGGGAAACTTGTGACGCTGCGGTGGGGCGCTCACCCGTACAAAAGAGAAAAAAATTGGTCTTTCACCGCTGCTACTTTCACATTGAACTTTCTACAGGAAACACGCACACACCCTAAACTTCAAGGTGTGTAAGTGTTTCCTAATAAATACTAATAATAATAATAGTGATAATACTTAAAGGCATAGGGTCTAAAGTATTAACACTTATTTTTGTTACACGCTGTATAAGTAGTAACTAGATGACGTTAAAATTCGTTTATCGCGTGGGAATCGTGCATTTTTCCGATGAAATGTACATCCTATTCGCACATTGATCACGCTGTAAAGAAGGCATCTAGGGCACTTGGCTTTATTATTAGATCCTGTAAAGACTTTAGAGCACTCAAGCCGATCAAAGTTCTTTACTGCTCCTACGTACGCAGTATACTTGAGTACTGTTCAGAAGTATGGAACCCTATCTATCACACCTACATTAACAGAATCGAATCAATACAAAGAAAGTTCTTAAGATATTTACAGTATAAATGCGGTGATAGCCTCATCGACTATGAATCTAGATGTCTTAAATATCACTTCCTTCCCTTACAGTACCGTCGAAAAATCTCAGATCTTGTGTACCTTAGCAAAATCATCAATAACCTCATTGACTCCTCTGAACTACACAATAAAATTACCCTCAATGTTCCCACCAGATACTTCCGCATCTTTCTTCCTTTCCACATTCCACCCTTAAACACTAATTATCGTCGCAATTCGTTCATTTGTAGGTCTTCTGCCCAATTTAATGATCTCATTCGTGCTAACCCAAATATAGACGCATTTTCGCTCAAACCCTCACACATTAAATTACTTGCAAATAAGGATTTCTTTTCTCCTGGTTAACTGACAGATGGCGTATGCATTTGTTATGCATTTTAGTATGAAACCAGTTCTGTGACCCATAAGTTATTATATTATTATTAGTTATGTTAATGAATTTCCTAACAGTCACTTACTTTAAACGTTGCTCACTATTGTTTTTTAAATGTAAAAACTTGTAAATGGCTATTTGTTTTTAAGTTAGTCGTTATTGAGATTTGTTTAGCTGTAAGTTTTTCTATACAAATAAAATAAAAAAATAAAAAAATAAAACTATGTCCTGGGACTCAAAGTATCTCCATACCGAATTTCAGCAAGATCCGTTCAGCGGTTTGGGCATGTAGATATAATCTTTTCAAGAGACGAATGAATAAAATAATAAAGTTAATATTCCTACATAGAATCTAAGGATTTTATCCCAGAAAAATGTACGGCTACCGTGCGATTGGCATAACAAAGTTGCGGATGCATCTAGTAGTATATACAGGGTGTCACAAAACTAAGCGATAATGCTTTAGGGCGTGTATGTCGTATGAGTCCCGTGTATAGAGTTCACTATAAAAGAAGCAGCGCTAAAAGAGCAAATTTATTTTTTCACTTTTGTATGGGGAAATTTTTAGTTCTTTCAACGCTGCTACTTTCACACTGAATTTCTTATAAGGAAACACACCCTAAAATATTATCACTATGTTTTGTTACACACTGTATAACTAAGAAATTAAGAAGTATTATTGAAAACTTTCATCCCCTATTTTAGCCCCTTGGGGTTGGAATTTATAAAATTCCTTTTTAGCGGATGCCTACGTCATAACATCTAGGTACCTGCATGCCAAATTTCAGCCCGATCCGTCTAGTGGTTTGGGCTGTGCGTTGATAGATCACCATGTCAATCAGTCACCTTTGAGTTTTATATAATATAGGTATAGATTATCAGAACAAGTAAGCAAGTCTCGGTCGTTATATCCAGCGGCCAGCCCTCTCAAGCCCCAAGCGGTCGCATGCGACCGCGATAACAATAGAATAACAATAGATTTCCAAGAATCCGCGATCGAGAGTTTACATTATATGCTTGAAAGAGTTTAAATTATTAAGTAAACATTATAAAAACATGAATTGAACGAAATGTAAACGACAAAATATGTGCTTAACAATGACTAACATAAATATTTGCTTAGTAAACCTTTTACAAAATGAAAATATACAGTAAATTATGTGTTCGTGGTTATTTCCGGGCGAGTTCACTGAATATTTAAAAGGCACGTGTATAGACAGTATTATCGATGCCATTATGGGTCATGTATTATTCTCGACACAAATTAAATTATAAAAATGTAATAAATGAAATCCATGTGTACTTACTCAAGTTATCAATACTAATATTATAAAGCTGAAGAGTTTGTTTGTTTGTTCGAACGCGCTCATTTATCGAGCAAAACTATAGGCAAAATAATATATATTATTATCACGCTAAGAGCCAGTCTCACTTTCTGATAAAGTGCCGAATAGGCTATTCACTACTTTTTCGACATATTCTCTATACTTCATCTTATCTTATTAGGCACTTATCTGGAAGTGGTGAAACATGCCCTTAGACTAATAGGAGCGAAGAAACAGAGGAAAATGAAATAAAAACGGGGAAAATTATTTGAAAGAGTATACCTACTAATTATCACACGAACTACTGGAGCAATTTTTTTGTTATTTGGCAATGATAAAAACTAGAACACGTGAAGGATCATAGGCTATTTTTGGTGGCCTAATTTGTCTGTGAAATTCCTAATTAACTAATTTATTCAATAAATTAATTAACACAATAATAACATATTATGTGTTTACTCTTTAGTTTAGGCTAAATCCGCTTAACTGTGACCCGATCACACTAACTTATCCAAGGTAACAAAATAATACGTAAGTGGCCAAAGTGGATATTATAAAATAATAATGTTCATGAAGAAAAGTCATTATTTTTGGGGTACCCAAAGGGTAAAAACGGGACCCTATCACTAAGACTTCGATGTCTGTGTGTCTGTCTGTTCTTGAGGACCGCTATAGCTAGAGTTCTGAAATTTTCACAGATTGTGTATTTCCGGTGCCGCTATAACAACAAATACTAAAATAAAAGAAAATTAATATTTAAGGGGGGCTCCCATACAACAAACGTGATTTTTTTGGCCTGTTTTGCTCGTAATCAATAATGATAAGAGGTAAGCACTTGAAACTTTCACGAAGGCCTTAAATATAATTGTACTTTAATAATTAATAATAATATTTAAATAAAATAAAAAATTAAGGGGACTGGGGAGCTTCCATACAAAAAACACAATTTTTTGTGTACTTTTGCTCTATACCGGTACGGAACCCTTCCTGCGCGAGTCCGACTCGCACTTGGCTGATTATTAAAAATATGTGTGTAATGTAAAAAAAAGGTAGACAACAATTCAGTCATGCTACTAATTATTAAGTCCTGTACAGGGTGCAATTATAAAACACACGTGGATTTCAAATTAATCAGCTATTTTATTTAAAAATAGATTATCAAATTTATATCCATACTTACTCACTTACTACTATTATAAATGCGAAGTTGTGTCTGTCTGTCTGTTACCTCTTCACGCTCAAAATTTTGTATGAGGCTACTCTGAGTCCCGGGAAAGGGCATACGATACTTTTTATCCCGGAAAAATGTACGGTTCTGCGTGATAAACGAAATTTGACGCAACAAAGTTGCGGGCGCCATCTGTTTATATAATTATCTATACATATAATAAAACTGCAGAAATGTTAATTCTGTACATATAATAGATATTCAATAAGCGGGGGGTGTCACTACATCGCTATAGAAGCCAAAAATGTGGTTAGTTTTTTGTCTGTCTCTCTGTCTGTCTGTCTGTCTGTCTGGTGATAGTGGAACAAACATACAGACGTATGTTTGTACCCACTATCACACGAATACTGATCCGATTTGAAATCGGTTTTTGCAGATATATTTGTCTTCTTCCAACTTAACATCTGGTGTATAAAAAAAATTCCCCCCTCCCCTCTAAAGGGACAAAAGAGGGCTCAGATTTTGTATCAAACTTTTTTCTTTAACACGAAAACTACTGATCCGATTTGCATACGGTTTTCGCAGATATATTTGCCTTCTTCTAGCTCAACATCTGGTGTATAAAAAAATTTCCCCCCACCCCTCTAAGGGGTGGTCCCCTTAGAGGGGTGGGGGGAATTTTTTTTAAAAGGGGGGTCAGATTTTGTATCAATTTTTTTCTTTGATGGCCTTACGTCATATTATTAACTGTATTTTCCAACTTAACATCAGGTGTACACAATTTTTTCCCCCCACCCCTATTAGGGGATATAAAGGGGGGGTAAGATTTTGTATCAATTACTGATGAAATAGAAATACTTTAGATGGCAAAACAATGTTTGCCGGGTCAACTAATTAATAATTTATTTTATAACTTCGATTGACAAGAAGCTCGTAGGCGCGCAGCATCGCGTCGTAGAGAGTAGTCAGTACACTCTGCCGTGCTAGCATACGCCATCGAGAAAATTTTGTCTACACGTTTTCTCGATGTTAACTGGTTTATCTCTTCATCTCTATTGACCCTAACATGACATTCATTTTTTCTCGTACGTCTGTCGTCAAAATTAGAGATAATTTTGTTTTTTATGTGCTATTTTTGTCTATACATATACTAACGAACTATATACGAACGATAACTTTATCTCTCGAGTCTCGACGGATTTTGGTCGGATTATTTACTGTATGTGCCTTGCTTGGTGCTTGGTGCTTGCTTGGTGCCTTCTGCTGCATAGTATGTTTAGATCACATTATGTGCCCTAATGTTTCAACCTAATAATATTATATGTTGTCCGTACTGGAAATATCTACGACCTTATGAGGTTAGTATTCCTGCATATTTAATGAATTACTTCTATTTGATTTGGCTTTATGTCATGATTTATGAAATAAATTATACGTTGCCACAGAGACGATCGTAAAACAATATTATGTTGCTACCACGTGTGCATTATTAAATACTACGGGTCTGTTTCACCACTTCCTGATAAGTGCCGAATAGGCTATCTAAAACCTAACTTGACAGGTAAAGTATGGAGAATCTGTCAAAAAAGTTGTGAGTAGCCTATTCGGCACTTTATCAGACAGTGGTGAAACAGGCCGTAAATGACGCCCGCAACTCCGTAAAATTAGTTTAACGTTTAGATAAAAATTTTATGTTCTTTTCCGGGATTCAATGTATCTCTATATCAAATTTCGGCAAAATCGGTTTAGCGTCTTGGGCGTGAAAAGGTAACAGATACAGACTAGACAGACAGACGGACAGACACACATTCGCCTTTATAACATAAGTATAAGTAAACCAACCTTATGTATATGTATTAAGTAACCAACACGTCAACAAATCGTACGTAAATCTTTTCATAAGTAAAACTTAGAGCATAAATTTGAAGAGATAATGAAGATTAAACAGTTTAAGATGCCTCAAATGTTCTGTCACTGCCAAATATTAGATCAAACCGAGCGGACACAATTTGAACTTCGAAGTTTCGTGCTCAAATAAACTGCCAGCCAATTTCTTGGCAGCAAATAAAATATTTTGTTTCTAATATATTTTATTTCAAAGTTGAAACAAATGATTACTTTTTAGGGTGAATTCCACCAGTAGCGTAGTTAAAGTTAAGGTTAAGGTTATCGTCAAATATGGCTACTTTTGCTGGGGATTTGACAGTTCATTTCACATTTTGTTATGGTTAGAGTTAAAGTTATAGTTAAAGTAGGTTGATGCAACTCACTCTAAATATCGTAGAAAAGTATATTATTGTGGTTTATTAAAGTAATGGTTTAGTTAGTGTTATATTTTTATTTTTATACTTCTAAAGTACTACACAGATGTTAATAAAAAGATACTTACAGGCCTTAAAAATTTCTGTGACAGACGAAGTTTAAATATCAAGTAGTGTTGAGTGATTTTAAATTTTAATTAGTTTTACTAATAACATGCCAAGTCACGCCTCGTTTCAATCTGAGCTAGACCCTTAGGTCTAGGTCAAAATGTTAGTACACTACTCCAAAATAGAGCCCTTTGACCTTGACATCTGAAGCTCGTTATTAAAGCCTATTCCACTGAAAACAAGTTCTTCAATTACTAAGCATGTTACTAATGATTAATTTATGTAAACTTCTGCCAATTACACAATTTTAATGAAAACATTTCAAGTAAAATAATAACTAGTCACTATAATAATGATTAACTACTTATTTAGATTATATTAACACACGAGCGAAAAACTTTGGAACCCTTTTTACGAAAAATGCGGAAACGTAGGAGCATGAAATTTCGCATTGTTATTTTATCCCCTTGGGGGTAGAATTGACCAAAATCCTTTCTCAACAGATGCCTACGTCATAACATCTACCTGCACGCCACAGCCCGATCCGTCCAGTGGTTTGGGCTGTGCGTTCATAGATCACTATGTCAGTCATTCACCTTTGAGTTATATATAATATTTAGATATTTAGATATTATCTATACATATAATAAAACTGTAGAAATGAAAATTCTGTACATTAAAGATATTCAAAAAATAATAAGCAGGGGGTGTTACTACATCGCTATAGAAGCCAAAACTGTGGTTAGTTTTTTGTCTGTCTGTCTGTCTGTCTGTATGTATGTTTGTTCCAGCATCACACGAAAACTACATATATATACATAATTTTCGCAGATATATTTGTCTTCGGTCAACTTAACATCTGGTGTATGAAAAAATTTCCCCCCATCCCTCTAAGGAGACAAAAGAGGGGTCAGAATTTGTATCATACTTTTATATATAACACGAAAACTACTTTTCCGATTTGCATACGGTTTTCGCAGATATATTTGTCTGCTTCCAACTTAACATCTGAAGTATAAAATTTTCCTCTCCCACCCCTCTAAGGGGACCAAAAAGGGAGTCAGATTTTGTATCAAACATTTTTCTTGGACTTACTTCATATTATTTACTGTGTTTTCCAACTTAACATCTGGTGAATAAACCCCCCCTTCACCCCTCTTAGGGTCAAAAGAGGGGGTAAGATTTTGTATCAACTGATGAAGTAGAAATACTTTATATGGCAAAACAATGTTTGCCGGGATAGCTAATATTATATAAAATTAGGGCATAAACGAGGGAACAGGTCTATAAGTAGCATTCCAGTACCGGAATGGATCACTGGATTGGAATAATGTAAGCCCGGCTATGACGATACTACCACAATAAATTCGTCATATTTGTTTGGAACGCGCAATACGAACATTATCTGCCAAAAAGTTATTAATCTTTTATCTCTTATTATGATACCCATCAAAAGTTTCCAATGGCGGGATGAAAAATGATAATACTTTCTCATCATAATGCTCGTGACTCGCCGAAATACTTGAACAGTTCTAATGTACCTACTGAGTATAATTTGCAGCCGTTTCTACACCACGTACTTTATTCTGTTAATCCATACTTTACTCATATTACTAGCTAAAAGCCAAGCTTTGTGAGGGCTCGCGTCGTCACACCTTGACTGACTGATGATAATCTACCATGTAAATAAAAATTACTATGCTAAACCTCCTAGACCTCCATTATACAAGTACGTTGGACCGATGATACCCTTTGAAATGACAGCTATTTCTTGTGCGTATTTGAAGCGAAATCAGGGGGGCTATTACGAGCTCTTATATCCAGCCAGTTTACTGGCCGTGTCTATGCAACGGTCTGTAAACTGGCCTGTAAACTGGCTGGATATAAGAGCTCGTAATAGCCCCCCAGCGCCCCCATTATAGGGGCTGAGAACTAAATCTGACGTAAAAATTACGTTCGAAAGCCGCCATATTGGCGCTGATAGCAGTAGTGAGTGTACTTGGAACTAATACTAGTGATGACAACTGTTGTTATTGGTTGTGGTTACGTCAAATTTAGTTCTCTACCCCCGCAGTGGGGGCGCTGATTCCGCTTCAAATAGGCACAAAAAGCAGGTGGGTATCATCGATCCAGCGTACTTATATAATAGAGATCAGTGATGCTAAAGCACAAATAAATAGGCGTAATAGTTTTTCCGTAAGGTGCACCACAAAATTTTCAGATTGTGGGATATACTAGAGCTCGCTTCGCTCGCACTGATAAATGTGAAAGTGTCTGTCTGTTACCTCTTCACGCCCAAACCACTAAACGGATTTTGCTGAAATTTAGTACGGAGATACTTTGAGACCTACGAAAGGACATAAAATACTTTTTATCCCAGAAAAATTTACGGTTCCCGCGCGATAAATGAGTTTTGGCACAACGGAGTTGCGGGCGAAATCTAGTTTTAATTAAACTTGAATTTTATACGAAACCAGTTTGTCCTCGTTTTTGAAAGTCGGTTAAAATGGGCCGGGCTCAGTCGGTTTATTTTGTGGCGTACTTATATCTAAGATATTTATTTTCCTTAAATACAACACCGAGAGTATAAATACACACCCAACCTCTAAAAGGATCAATATAAATTGTAAAGGTATAAAGGAAAGAGAATATTAGATCAGTTGGTGATTTTAATAAATTATTGACAAAACCAGACAGATATACTTTAAGTGAAGCGTTATCCAGTCTTGTTTGTAATATAAATACGATAACGGATAAAACATTGATACTAAAGTATATCGGTTCAAAGTTCAAAGAACTTGATAACAAAATATTAAATAACAAGAAAATATAAATTATTATAATAACAATTTTTTTTTTCACGCACTTACGATTTCTTGACGTTTCTTTCACGGTCACTTTCTAACGGCCACGACCGTTGGGCGCGACTGTCACTTTCAACATATTTCACAATGGTTATCGCACGTGCCGGCCGATATGACAATATACAGGGTGTAACAAAACTAAGTGATAGTACTTTGGTCTTTAGGATGTGCACGTGTTCCTTGTAGAGAGTTCACTGTGAGTAGCAGCGCTGAAAGATTATTTTTTTCACTTTTGTATCGGCAAGCGTAACGAGTTTCCCCTAACAAAAGTGAAAAATTGGTCTTTCAGCGCTGCTACTTTCACACTGAACCTCTACAAGGAACACGTACACACCCTTTTTTTTTTTTTTTGAGGAGGGGAAATACGTTACGTATCCCCCACCCCCTTCGGGGGAAAGGGGCGGGGGTATGTGGGACTCCCTCGAGAGGTCTACCCACTAAAACCCCCCCAGCCCTCCGTCGTGCGCCTAGTGCGGGAAGGGACGGGTACCGCGGAGCGTCTTCATCTCCGCCCCTGACACGTACACACCCTAAAGTATTATCAGTAACACCTTGAATAATATTACGTCAAATGTAATTTCGAGATCTCTTCTGAGTAGGCCTACTCGTTAGTTCTCTTTACTCTGGTAACACCGCCGGCTATTGGTGCGGATCCCTAAAAAGGGTGAGATTCTATGTTCGATTTTGATAAAGTATAAAATATCGGTCATAACGTGGATTTTGTGATCACAGCGTAAATGTCCGTCAAGTTTATGGGAACAAAGGCTCTAGATTTGCATGATTACTGTAGCCTCTATTTGTTTGTAGACCGAGCTCGTGCGAGGGTTATGATGGGATAATGCTCGCAAAGAGATATAGTTCCTATTCTACAGAATTTACGGTTCATAGTTCAATGATGTATTATTGTTTGAAATCCTGCCAAAGCGACTGTTTTCCATGCTATTTATTTGCCGTTCAGCTTCTTGATAATAGTACTTGAGGTTCTTGAACTAGCATTCTATGAAAGTTGTTAAAAATGTGTTAAATTGATAACAAAAATTTTACTCCGTTACTAGTATTAGCAAATATATATTCTGTGGTATTAGTAACAAAACTCCCGGTCCATTATAGTCTGGATTTATAAAAAAATATGTTAGATGATGCCCGAGACTCCATTGCACCAAAATTTGTTTATCGCGCGGGAACCGTACATTTTCCGGGATGAAAAGTATCCTATGTCCTTTCCCAGGAGTCGAAGTACATCCATACCAAACAGCTAAATCGGTTCAGTGGTTTGGACGTGAAGAGGTTGTTGACAGATATACGGTCACATTTTCGCATTTATAATATTAGTATTAATTGGGGGGGGTTAATAATAATAATAATAATATCTGTGGACGCTTCACACCACGTCAGTCTGGCCCCATGGTAAGTACCTGATGGACTTGTGTTACAGGTACCAGACAACGGAAATATATTTAATACTTTTATACTATACATATATTTAAGATTTTTATTATATGATAAATATATTTAATACACATCCATGACCCAGGAACATTGAAAACTTTTTGTTCCGTCGGCGGGATTCGAACCCGCGACCTCCGGCTTTAGCTACCAACGTGCTATCCACTGAGCCACAGAGGTCGTCATATTCGCCAGAGGTCGGTTGGGTGTTCACAATTTGATTTCAAGTATAAAATTTGTAGAATGTCTTGGCTGCCCTTTGAAAAACAATTACTCTACTACGTTTAATTATGCGTTAAGTAGCTAAATCTATATAATCTATATATCTATAATATATATAATTTATATTATAAAACTCAAAGGTGACTGACTGACATGGTGATCTATCAACGCACAGCCCAAACCACTGGACGGATCGGGCTGAAATTTGGCATGCAGATAGATGTTATGACGTAGGCTTCCGCTAAGAACGGATTTTGATAAATTCTCACCCCAAAGGGTTCAAATAGGGGATGAAAGTTTGTATACTAAAAACTAATAATACTTCTTAACGCGAGCGAAGCCGCGGGCAAAAGCTCGTAATATATTAAAACGTATATTTAATACGTCATGTACCACCGTAGAAACATCAAAGTCGCAAGGATATTATCTTGAACGCTAATAGACACTTGACGGTGAAGTATGGAAGCAGTGAGGGTTTATGCATGCCTTATCTCACGACCTATTCTAATCCCGACCTTGTATTATGCTAATACCGCGTCACATCGCGATTGTAGTTAAACCGCAACTTGGCATACATTGCGTGTGGTGAACTGCAGGGTAACTGGTATTTCCTTGAAAAGCGGGGATGTATTTAGGGCATTGATTTTCAAACTAGGGGGCGCGCCCCACTAGGGAGGCGCGAAGACATGATGAGGGGGGCGCGGGCGCCAGTGGTGGTTATACTCCAGACGCCCGCGCATTCCCGCGACGTACGCGAATTGGAAATCTTGTCAAAAACATGCAAGCTCATCCGTCACATGGATTCTTCTTAAGAGGGCTACTAACCCAAAAAATCAAACATTGTCCTTCTCAATAACTCGATAAATATACAACATTTTAAAAATCCGCTAGGTTGGTTTCTCAATGATAGAATTTTTACAATGTGTTAAAATATTATATTAACTGAGAACGGTTATGGCAATATAATATGAAAAATTTGTGAAAATTAGCTATGCATCTTTGCGAATTGCGATTTTTTTTTCTATCGAAAATTTTTTAAGATATCGTGTTTTTGCTCAGATGGGATTCTTGGAAATATAATGTAGTATTTAATTTTAGAAAATAAAACAATTCGGAGCTTAATTTCAAGTATAACAATGAATTATAAAATCGTCAATTTTGGGTTGGTCGCCTATGTAAAAGCATATTTTTATAATGAAACATCTGAAAATGACTTTTTGGTCTTTATTATTTTATTTTACAATAGCTTGGCTAGCCCACTTGCTACTACTTGCTGAGCCCTGGGCCGAAGGGAGGCGTAAGCATGTTCATTTTAAGCAGTAGGGAGGCGTGATACTTATAAGTTTGGGAACCTCTGATTTAGGGGATAGGTGGCGTTCGCGAATTTCGTGTATTCAGCATGTTACACGTGTAAGTAATTTTCCTTCTATTGTCGTATTGTTTGTGAAATCAACCTTATATTATGATGAAGAGACGAAGAGGAAAAAGATATTTAAAAAAAACGATAAATTTAGAGACCATTTTGTGCAAAGATGAAAAGATACTAGCGATTAATTATTTTCTTGTTTTATTTGTTTTGTATTTTACGCTATTATTTTTAGTTAATAATTATTGTTAATTGAAATTTAATAAGGGCCTGTTTCACCACTTCCTGATAAAGTGCCGGATAGGCTCCGGCACTTATCATGAAGTAGTGAAACAGGCCCTTAATAAAATATAATATCCTGTTGTTACCAATATTATATAAATATTATTTATAGATTATTTCGATAGACCGTTGTTCATTTAATCACTTCATCTGTTTTTATGACTTTATACTGATATTTGACACGGATATATTTTTTAAATAAAAGTAGACTTTGCATCAGAGTTAAGTAGTTTTTACGTGGTATGATTCAATATTAATTGAAATCGGTTCAATACCCCGTATAGGGGTGCGAAAATGCGTTACATACAATCTTCAGTTGAAAATGTTGATGAGGCTAAAACATGGAAATTCCATAATTCCAATCCCAAGTGGTGGTTGGTGAAGTCTCAATTTAAATATTAATTTAATCACCACATTAAATTAATATTTTATTATTACTGTTACTTTATATCACCCTTGCACCAGGTAAAATCAGAATTTTTATGTCAATAAGGCGGACTTGCGTAGATCTGGGTTAAAGTTAACTCTGAGTTAACTCAGTTGGTGAGTGATATAGATGACATGATGTTTAACTCAGAGTTAACTTTAACCCAGATCTACCCAAGTCCGCCTAAATCACAGATAACAATAGCTTTGTCCACACTGGGCCTTTTTTTGTTCATCAATGGCATGCGTTATAGCGCTGTCAACAGGCAGACGTGAGGCATGCCCGTGACGCGCGTTTAAATCGTACCGCGTTGAAAGAAAAGTGTCATAGCGCGCGCTACGATTTTAACGCGCGTCACTTGACTGCGCTATGACGCATGCCCTTGGCGAATAGAAAAAGGCCCAGTGTGGACAAAGCTATTAATTATTATTATAGGTACTTTAGGATTCCATAAACTGCAGTGACCCTGATTTCTTTGTTTCTACAAAACTATTTTAACATAACATTTCCTTTGTTTCAGAAATGGATGCTGTGAGGATAGTGAAATTGACAGTGCCAGAAGTGATACAATACGGAGCTGAGGACTCCGCGTTGTTGGACTGTGACTTCGAGTACGGGAACGACACGCGCGGGCTGGTGTTGAAGTGGTTCTTCCAGAGCCGGACGCGGCCTGTGTACCAGTGGATCGCGGGCCACCAGCCCCAGGCCATCGGGATCCTTCGCGGACGCGTGGACCTGACGCACCGCGCGTCCGCCGACCCGCTCACCGAGTACCGCGCGCTGCGCATCGTCAGGTTGGGCACCGACGTCTCCGGCAATTACACCTGCGTCGTCTCCACGTTCATGGCTGAGGACGTCGCCACGAAGCACATGACTGTGTTCAGTAAGTTCGATATTTCCATCCATAATTCCATACGAATATTATAATTCACTGATAGGCTGATGATGATTATTATTATTATTATAATTGACTAGATGACGCCCGCAAGTCCGTTGCGCCAAAATTAGTTCGCGCGGGATCCGTACATTTTTCGGGATAAAAACTATCCTATATCCTTTCTCGGGACTCAAAGTGTCTCCACAGCTAAATAAGTTCGAGGTTGGAGCGTGAAGATGTGACAGACAGACAGACCCACTTTCGCATTTATAATATTAGTATGGATGTAAAACTGTGTCTGTCTATCTGTTACATCTTCTCGCCCAAACCGCTAAAGTTAATTTGCTGAAATTTGGTATGGAGAATGGAGATACTTCGAGTCCCGGGAAAGGACATAGAATACATTTTATATTGGAAAAATGTACGGTTCCCACGCGATAAACAAATTTTGGCGCAACGGAGTTGCGGGCGTCATCTAGTACCTAGTTCAATAATGAAGAACGAAGAGAAGAACGATGTTTTATTTTTTGCTTTATTCGCTAACCCTTAAGCCCTTAAATCAATAAATATAGCAATGAAGTTCAAAGTCTTAGGCCCACTTGCGCCAATCTGGGTTAAAGTTAACTCTGAGTTAAACATCATGTCATATCTGTCACTCACCAAGTCAGTGATAGAGATGACATGATGTTTAACTCAGAGTTAACTTTAACCCAGATTGGCGCAAGTGGGCCTTACATTTACGGTTTACCTCTAATCATAATAATCATTAATTAATAATAATATATTACTCTGATTCGATGTAGTAACCAGTTAAACGCATCATTAACATCGTGTTATAAACTTTATGGCATTTAACAAAAACGCTTGCATAGAAGCCGTAGGACGTGTGGGATAAAAACCGTTGGACAGCAGACGGGGACCGGAATTGGTCGGAAGTGGGTGGCAACTGGCAGGTGGGACAAACCGTACGCCGACTAGCCGTGTTGCGATAAATTAGATTGTGTTGCCGAAACTCCACCACCCAACATTATATTGTAATACTTGTAGATGTTTCGCGCCGCTTCGCCTACGTAAAATCTTCGTGGCAACCGGAATTCTCGCAAAAACCGGAATTTGTCCGTGGGAGAGCCATGCTTCAGCACGAATGGGCCGGCTTAACCGGAGACATACCACGGCCTCACAGAAAACCGGTGTGAAACAGCGCTTGCGCTGTGTTTCGCCACTTTCGCCGAGTGAGTGAGCTTACCGGAGGCCCAATCCCCTACCCTTTTCCCTTCCTTACCCTCCCCTACCCTTTTACCTCGTAAAAGGCCGGCAACGCACCTGGCGAGTGAATGTCCATAGGCGACGGAAGTTGCTTTCCATCAGGTGACCCGTTTGCTCGTCTGCACCCTTTTTTCATAAAAAAAATTAAAATAAAAGTACCTAAACTATGCCCTTCCTCGTGATCTACTCTATAGCTTATTGTTACATTAAAATCGGTAAAGTAGAAGTAAAAACGAACAAACTCTTCAGCTTTATAATTATTTCATAGGCATCTCAAGTTAATGGTTTTCGTGGTCTAGTGGTTTAGAGCGTGGCTCTTGACTCGGAGATCGTGGGTTCAATTTCCGCGTTGAAAACATACTCATTGTTATTTACAAGTTTGGTTAAGACAATGAAGGCTGATCACCTGATGGTCTGACAAATAAGATGATACATGCGTGATGCGTCGGATGGGCATGTGTAATATGTCGCCCCTGTGCCTGGGCCCTGGTCTCTCGCCGGTCGTGCCAGTCTCCCGTCCCACTGGGTTATGAAAGTAAGGAAATAGAGAGTGCTCTTATATACTGCGCACACTCTTGGGCACTACTCCTGCGTTACTGGGTTTCAATGAAACCGGCCACCGTCACCTTCATTTAAAGGAATTAGCCGTATAGAAATGCCGTTAATCGTTTTAATCTACCCATATATCACGTACATCTACCGTATTATTTTTAGTGTAGAGGTTACGCACTTACTACGCACGTACGCTAAGCCGTACCCTCACTGAATAAGCTACTAAAATCGATTCCTACCCCGGTTATCCGTTGCTCACAATATAACTGGGTCGGTCAGGCTAACTGGCCGACAGTACACGCCAATATAACACTTCATTAACTTTCAAACCCTTTTTGTATAACGCCGAAAATAAATCTAGCGACAACCTTTTTAAAGGAATTATTTCGAGGTACTGGATCGGAATAAAGCTAGTAGCAGTTTTTAATGAAGCACCCTGTGTGCTGTTCTAGACCTCAAAATCAAAAAAAAAACTTACATTTGTACGAACTACGTACGAAGCATCTCATATAGCTTTGTCCACACTGTGCCTTTTTCAGCTGTTCGTCAAGGGCATGCGTTATAGCGCAGTCAACAGCGAACGTGAGGCATGCCCGTGACGCGCGTTGAAATCGTAGCGCTCGCTATGACACTTTTCTTTCAACGCGGGTGGATTTTGACGCATTCAATTATTGAATATGCCAAACGAAAGTTGAATAAAAAGTAGATGACGAAAATTGAAGATGAAATTGCATAATGTGGACATAGCTATTGGTTTTTCGAATCGATATCATCGTTAAAACCCTAAAGAGAACTCTGCTTTAACTTTAATATGTCGCGACAACACGTCGTCTGCAGTTGTCGCGTATCGCTCGGTTGTAACTTGTACCTTTATAGGCCACGGGCCCACGGCCTAGGGGCGGCTGCCTAGGGCGCCGGACGGCAGTCCCTACAGATACGTATATGGGGCAGCGGAAATAAAGTGGCCTCCTCTCATAAAAATATAAGTTCTGCAATGGTGTTAACGTATTTTTTTCTTTTTTTTTAGCACCGGAGACGAGTTTCCGTCTGATCCAGAACAAGACTGATGACGACACCGTCAACGTGATCTGCGCGGCTGATGGCGCCTTCCCCGCGCCCATCCTTACACTTTCCACGCCTGACAGGTACTATCAGAGAAGTTGATTCCTAGGCAGATGGCGGACCTAAGTAATTTGGTCGCTTTGAGAGGATACACTACTTAACTGCTGTTTTTCCATACGAACGTTGTCCCCTGTTTCCTCCCTGGATAATGATTAATGCCGGTAGAGTTATAATATTTTTCCTGAATGTCTATGGCGACTAATACAATGTCTCTGTTTTCTTTTTTTTTTTCATAATTTATATGGCCAGATTTTCCGCTGTGTTCAAACATCCAGAAACCAATTTTGGCTAGATTATACAAAAAAAAACTAACGAACACAGCGCAAGTCTTGCTTTAATTTTTAAATAAAAAAAGTACTTAAATTGGTTTAGTTTTGGAGAAAAAATCAGGGGACAACGAATCGTTGATTTTCTGCAGTTGTTTCTATCCCACTCTGCGTATAGGCTTAAAGTAAGGGAGGCAGCAATAGATAATATTACAAGTACTTTTTAGGGTTCCGTAGCCAAAATGGCAAAAAAGGAACCCTTATAGATTCGTCATATCTGTCTGTCTGTCTGTCCGTCCGTCCGTATGTCACAGCCACTTTTCTCCGAAACTATTAGAGCTATACTATTGAAACTTGGTAAGTAGATGTAGTCTGTGAACCGCATTAAGATTTTGATGCAAAAATGGAAAAATTATTATAAATTTTAGGGGTCCCCATAGGTACAACTGAAACAAAAAAAAATTTTTTCATCTAACCTATGCGTGTGGGGTATCTATGGATAAGTCTTCAAAAATCATATTGAGGTTTCTCATATCATATTTTTCTAACCTGAATAGTTTGCGAGAGAGACTCTTCCAAAGAAAGTGGTAAAATGTGTGTCCCCCCCCCCCCCCCTCTAATTTCTAAAGTAAGGGCATGATAATTCTAAATAAAAATATATGATGTAGATTACTATAAAAACTACCAACGAAAATTGGTTTTGTGGCGATACCCACATTCGCCTAACATTCCTGCATCGCGCTATCGAAGTTTTCTGATCGCGTCAGTATAAAAATAAATAATAAAAAATATTTTTTAAAGTTTAAATATTTTGTAGTAAATTTACTATTTATTTATATATTTTTTAGTGTTTTTGTCTATTTTTTGGTGTTTAAATATTTAGTAGTAAATTTACTAAAAAATATTTAAACACAAAAATTTTTTTTTTAGTATTTAAATATTTTGTAAAAAAAATTTGTTCAGGACCCTAGGTAATTACTATCTTAAGCTGGAAAATAACTCAAACATGTTAAATATTTTCGTATGAGAAAATGATTTTGGTATTAAGAATGTATGAAAATTTCGAGGGTAACCCGGGCCCTTAACCCAGTATACTGGCCAGTGCTCGTGACGTCTTGTATGCGACGCCATATTGTACTGGTGTGCTACGGGGAAGACAAGTATGGCGTAATATAAGTGTTTCAATGCACTGGCGTCGATACTGGGTTAAATTTAGGAACTTGCCCTTATTACATACAGTCATAGTAATATGGTCTTTCACGTCTTCCAGATTAGAAAGATATTTAGGAAGAATAGACAAAATAATAATTTGTTTTTTTAAATCAAACAAAAAACACTCATAAATGGTATAAAATGGATACTTTGAAAAAAGTAGTAGGTACTTTTCTCAAAATGGTACTTTTAGAGTACCCACTCATAATAAAATTGCGTAGTAACAGCAATTTCCTGAGTCAGAGATAATAATAAATTTGTTATCAATGAAAGTGTAAGAGGTTATATTAAAATATTGCTGATTTAGGTTACAATATGATATTTTTGTAGATATGTTTTTTAAGTTTATAATATTCTAAAATTCTAAAAATCTCTAACATTATAACTAAAACATCAGAAGTGCTGCAGATACGTTGCCGGCCTTTTAAAAGGGAATACGCTCTCGTTACGTTACGTAAACATATACTGCTGGTGACAGTTCGTTCCAGAGTTTAAAGGGCCCCCGAGACGGTCAAACGGTTTGATTCAAACCTTACGTGTTGGATGCAACCGTTTGATGTCAGTTTGAACGGTTTGTCAAACGACACTGCGCAGTTTGGTTCAGTACGCGCTGTGGAGTACACGTCTTGTAGTTATGACGAACAAATATTATTTTATAAAAGATAAAACAGACTTAAAATTGTACGAAATTGAGAATTAAATTCCCTATCTCAAAAACTCCTAAACCTATTTTGATGAAACTTGCAGAAGTCTCCCAGGTTAAACAATACCTTTTTTTTTGAGGAGGGGAAATGCATTACGCATCCCCCGCCCCCTTGGGGGGAAGGGGCAGGCAGGGGTATGTCGGACTTCCTCCGCAGAGGCTTACCGACTACATTCCCCGTGCAATACCGATATAGTATAACAAAAAATATTTAAATCAGACTTGTAGTTCCAGAGATATGTGAACACAAGCATAAAAACATACATACACTTTTGAAATTTTGCACATTTGTTCACTTGCTGATATAGACTAACATTACGAAAACTGGGCGGTTCTGGAAATTGTACATACATACGCGTCGAATTGATAACCTCCTCTTTTTAGTCGGTTAAAAATAATGCACTCCAAAGAATCATACAAAGTTTGTTCAAACGCATCGGAACACGATCAAACGGCGCGTCAAACACAACAAAAATATGAAAATTCATCAAACGAGCTTCAAACACGTAAATGTTTGACAAACCGTTCAAACTAGCTTTGTAAACGATCAAAATGGTTTGAGTCAAACCAAAATTTACGTGTTTGAGTCAAACCGTTTCACCGTCTCGGGGGCCCTTTACAGTGCGCGGCAGAAAGTTACGCGAAAAACGCACGGTGGAAGACTGCCACTCATCAAGGTGATGAGGATGGTATATTTTTCGTGTAGATCGATGGCAAAAGTTGCAGGTGGTATGGTTCCGAACAATTCCTCAGAGCACTCCCCGTGATACAACCGATAGAGGATGCAGAGTGAAGCTACATTCGGCGTAATTCTAAGGGGTCCAGTCTGTTTGTAACATTAGGGCAGTCAACAATTCGTACGGGAAACATATTTACGCAACAAAAACTGTTGAATCTCCAAACCAAAAATCGCAATTGGTTCAGCCATTAACAGACGGACCGACACAATTTCGCATTTCTAAAATAAGTAGGGATATGCGTTTTCAAAAGCTTACTTTGGCATTAATTATGGCTGATGCACTTATCACGCCTGGTTTTCACATTTGCGGTTAAACATTACGAATTAAATATCGCAAAATATATGAAATAAAGTGGTTAACGGAAAACGATTAATATTAAAAGTAATACTCATTATTTGGTAAATGAATGTATTGTTTGATAATAAATTTACATTTTGAAGCAGATGTGAATTCAATTAGTGATTTTTTTCAAAATATTTTACGGTTATTCTTTTTACCCGATTGCGTCAGATGGTGTGCCCGTCTGTTACCTATTCACGCCAAAAACGCTAAGCCGATTTGTATGAAGTTTGGTATGGAAATGCTTTGAGGCCCGGGAAAAGACATAGGATAGTTTTCGTCGCGGAAAAATGTACGGTTCGAATGCGACAAACGTATTTTTATAGAAGCAAAAATATTATATTGCAATGTTTATTTCTTTGTTACACTCTAAACTCAGCCTAAAGACTAAACGATTTAGGGTAAATTCAGACTGCAACGCGATGCGTAGGTGCATTTCTAAAATATGGATTTTACAGTTAAAATTTTAAGACGTATTTATATATTTTTTGATTTTACAGGTTTTAAGTTTTGCACGACGTCTCACGCAATTGAAATCTGTCGAATCCATACATTTAATAATTTAGAAATGTATCTACGCGTCACGTTGCAGTCTTATTTAACCCTTAAAACATCTAATCTCTATTAACGTTCTTCCAGGCGTCTGGAAGGTGTGAACCAGACCACGCAGCTGGTCGGAGACCGGTACTCCGCCGTTGCCGTAGTAACGCTGAGAGACGCAGACCTGCCGTCGCCCGCTGCGTTTGTGTGTACGCTGCGGATAGCAGAAGCCAACTACGTTGTGAGGAAGGAGGCTATTTACTACCCAGGTGAAAATAAAAATATACTTCAATTAATGACGTCCGCTACGGAGTAGCTGCTGCACTCTGTTTTCTCAAAGTATGTCCATATCTAAGACCGTTCAGCCACAATAGACATAACTGTCTACGCTGGTTCAGCCGTTTGAACGTGAAAAACAAATAGATATACCTTTCAAATTAGTAAGGATAAATAGGTAGTAAACATGAAGATAATAATTTCAATTCAGGTGGATTATTTAACCCGTCGATCGTGGGAAAACGAGACACAATAGAAGAGAATAATATCTACTGTGTCTCGGTCGCCGGTGACCGTATGGCGCTTGATGAATTAATTTATCACTATGTAACAATTTTCTTGAACATTTAAAATGTCAGTACAGTCGTTGGTATTAAGTCATAGTTTAAAACCATAATAATTAAAATTAGTTTTAATTAGCATTTGTTCGCCGCAAACTGATTGTAAAAATATCGATTATTTTTTTAGCAAATAACTCTCTCGATTATTAAGCGTAAATATTTTACGCGGCGTATGAAAATTAAGGGTTTGTATATCTGTCAGTGAATTTTCCAAAGTGCCAAACAAAGACTATTACAGATCAGCAGGCTTAGCATAACAACATTAGAAAGAATGGGCATACTGGCAGATTTTAGTGACAAAATAGCGGATTAGGGCATGTCTAACTTAAAATGTATTCACAGTACCAAATATTTCATATTTTATATGAACTAGTGAATGTGGTGGGGCGCGTCATTTCAAATTAGACAAGCTCTACCTTTGTCAATCTGTCACTTTGTCTATTCTTCCGTAAACGGTAGAAATAATGGTGACCATGCTAAGCCTGCAGGTACGTTGTGAAAATACAATATTAAGTTTCTATTACTATTGTGTACATACAATTAATATTTCTATTGCCAACTATTAACAATGTACAGCACATTGTTTATAGTTTACACGTACAAAGATTAAATTAATAAGCGTGTTTATATTAATTTCCTCATTTATTAAAACAATGTTAAATTCCATTAAGACTCGTAATAAACAATAACAGTTAAAACAAACAGCCCAATAAATGTTAATTTTAATTAAAATCTCACAGTGGCAAGGGGCAAGTATTAATATTTTTTTACGTGAACGGCCCGCAGAGATAAAGGCAAATGGCTGAACATTACGCTAACGGCAGACATTATGTTTCGCGAGGAACAATGAGTGTAGGTGAGGCATTCACGGGGCCTTTGAATTTAAATGACCTGATAAATAATATTAACGCCTCCATTTGGAGCTTGGGTTTCGAGTCGTGGGTTTGATTCCAGCGTTGGAATAACCAAAAATGTACTCTACCTACCAACGCCTGTAGGCCTACTACGAAACCGTTCAATCAAACAATCGGATGAGAATGCCGTGTCCAGCTCTAACAACGTAATTTCTCGTTTGTTAGAGTAGGACGCGGCATTCTCGTACGATTGTTTGAATCTCAAAACGGTTTAGTGATACAGCCTTAGATTTCTCGTATCAGAATCGTTTCCACAGCTATTACTTTTTAATCCACTCCCAAAAAAGGCAGAGGTTCTATGTTTGGGGTGTTATATTTTTTAATAATTAATTTGTGACAGAACTCCTTTTTATCACTAGATAATTATTCAAAAATTCAAAAGAGACAGCAAATTATATCAAAACATTTATTTAGTCCGCTCCACGTTTTATCAGACGTCGGTTGTGTGCACAGACATCTAGGGGCTCCGGAAAATTTCACATTACATTAACCGTGTTCGAGGAACCCGGTAATGGGAAATCCAAAATAAATAAAACCCTTTTGCTCAATAAAACACATTAATAAAATGGTTTGGAAGTAAACGAATGGTTATCGTACCTAATTGGTACCTCAAGATTAAGGTGCGATTTCACCAAAGAAATTGAACGCGTTTAGTGCACACTAAGCGGAAAAAAATATCAAGATGACAGTTTTAACAGATGGATTTGGTTAGTTTATGTATCGTTTCTTGCATTTTGTTCATAAAATAACGTGAGGCTCCAAAATGATGAAAAACTTATTATACACGTAAACTTAGATTTATTAATCGTGATTAAAACAAGATTGTGAAATCTATTTGAAACAAAACGAGATTTACGTCTACTTTACCTTACTTTACTTAACTTTAGGAGGTATCCAGTTCTGAAGGGTAACCTGACCTTCGAGAAAGAGTAAAGATCAATTTCATAGCTCATATTCTTCGCGGTAAGTGGACGGATCTCGTCTTCCAGTGCCGGACATTTTTGACAGTTGCTTCCCACTGCTAGACACCCTTAAAGTCTAATACTTTAAGAAAGCTTTACTCTTTCGCGAAGGTCAGGTAGCCTTTCAGAGCTGGATAGCTCCAAACCGCGACCAAAACTCCATAGTTTCTGGTCGTTTGCATCTCTTTAAAGGTCACAAAAACAGGTAAACGCTTAGCTTTTCTTAAATAATGAGGAAAGTCAGGCCGTCGCAGGCTCTTAACTCTAAGCAATACTATATTATGCTACCAGGTCCCATCAGCACAACGCCAGAATTACCAACAGCGGCTGACATGCAGCTCGCCGCAGGAGCGGGCTTACCTGGTAAGTTACAAAAACATTGATTTGGCCTGGGCTAAGCGGAAACAATAAGGGATAAGTATTAATTCCTTTCCCGGGGCTCAAAGTATCTCCATATCTTTCACTAAAATCAGTTACAGACAGACAAACAGACTCACTTTCGCATTTATAATATTAGTATAGATGCCATTATGATGTGTATAAAACTCTCTAGTGTAACGTTAAAAAATATTATGTTGCTGACAATAACTTAGGGTGGTGCGCCGCTTGCCCTATCCTCTGCGGCCGAGGACGGATCGCGGGGGGGAGGCATTGTGGTAGGTTGCCGCTTTCCCTACCCCCCCCTGCGAGCTGGCCGTTCCGTTTGAACGGCATTGGTGGGGCCGCAGAGGAAGAGGCAAGTAGGTATTGCGGTGCGCCGCTTGCCCTATCCTCTGCGGCCGAGGTGTGGTCGGTGGCAGAGCCACAGACCTGATCTGCCACATGGCCTCCAAGTAGCAGACTCGGGGGGCGTCTGCTACAGCCCTGGTGGGGGCCGAGGAGGAGGGCGCACGTGTTGTGCGCCCATCGTGGAGTCTTCGGACCGCTGGCGGGGTCGCGGATGTGTGTATCGTTCCCGTGACCCCGTCAAAAGGCGGCGTGGTGGAAGATGGGGGGGTTTTAGTGGGTATACCGTGGTCTCATCAGCTACGGGAGTCCCACATCACCGCTCGGGTCGCCCCCTGCGCCTGGGTGGTATGCGTAATGCATTTTCCCCTCGGGAAAAAAAAAAAAAAAAAAAAAAAAAAAAAAAGGGTGAATTGCACCAGAAGCGTAGTTAAAGTTAAGGTTAAGGTTATCGTTAAATATGGCGACTTTTGCTAGAGATTTGACAGTTAATTTCACATTTTGTTATGGTTAAAGTTACAGTCATAGTTAAAGTAGGTTGATGCAACTCACTCTAAGTCTTCTGAAAATTTTAAGATCTTGATAAATTCGTTACTCTTAGATGCTTTATAAAATTATATCTTACTTATCCGTGACATAATAATTGAACTTGTAACATATTATTTTACGTCTCTTAATGAAAACTTTTATAATATTTTCATGAAACTTGTTGAAATGGAATAAATAAAGTCCTATAAAACTTTGTTGTACCTCGACAAGTAAGCGAATCCATTCAAAAGTAAAATGAAGCCGTTAAGAGTGAAGGTAGAAACGGCCCGACAGTTGATAAACACTTTGATGGCCCTGACTCGTTTTGCTTGAAACTTTAAATGGGGAACAATTTTTTATAACAACTGATTTAGGTAGTTTAATTTGTTAATGGTTATAAAATAATAATATTTTGTGTCATATTCCATTAAATCAGGACAATTAATTAAGGTGGCACCAACGGTCATTGACCTTTAAAGTCTGGGAGCTGTGTGAAAAATACTCGTACTGCATTCTGAAAACTTAAATAATAAAATTGAATTCTTGTAAAGAAACAGACTATTATAGTTTCATCGGAAAACGTCTTGGTTACCTCTTCGTACTATGATTATCTTCAACTGTTTATGAGTTTGAAGTGATATAATTCATGTAACTGATTGTACTGTTGGTTCTTGGTGGAAATTCATGTTGAACACTAATGAAACACAATTTTCGTGCACTTTTTCCACTATATTTAAGAAATAATAATAATTTTAACAAATTACACGACCGGTTTCGAATTAAATCATCATCAGGTGTAAGTTTAACGTCGGTAGTTTTAAATAACTAAATACAATCAAAACAAACATTAGGGTTGTCAGCATCATGGTATTTTTTATAATTTGGTAGAATTTTTCTTCCAAATATGACTATTTTCTAATGATGTTAAAATGAATATTTAGTTGGATTTACTCCTTTTATATTGATAAATTAATAATGTTATGCTGGTAATGTCATATATACAGATTTCAGAGCCTAAAACTAAGTAATAATTGTTAATTTTCTAAATTAATATTAAAATGTCACAAAATTTCCGTAAAAATTATTAAATGTCAATTAAATTAATATAAACGATGTCAAATTAACATTAATAAAACTTAATAAGACGATATAATTCATACTGTGTTCACATCGTGTATGCAAAATACGATATTGCCCTTAGACTAGAAACATATTTTGTCACTTTATTGTCAATCACGGTTTGTATAGAAAACGATGAAATACGACAAGGATTTCGACAGGGGGTTAATGGCCGCTACGGTCTGAATACAGCGATTTGATAATGGTACTATCGCCAGAGTTATCTCTTTACCTTTTGGCGACGTGTTCTTTTCGTCCTACTTTCAATACCATCCCATATAAATACAGGAAAATATTTTATGTAAATATAATATCTAACTTCCTTTATTTTTCTAGGTATGGCATATACGCTACACGCTGCGCTAGCGCTGGCTCAAATATTGTTAAATTGATGTAAGTATGACATAACTTCGAACACATAACTCCCAAATTTTCCCACCGTACAAACCTGGACTTCCCCGAATATTTCAAGACTAAAACTAGCCAAATCGGTTCAGCCGTTCTCTAATTTTAGCGAGACTAACAAAATTTAAAATATTTTATTTTTATATTACTTTATACAAGGACTTTTCACTGTCTGAAACGTTGAAAAAGTTACATGATAGCCTAAGAGAGATGTATGTGATATGTATTTAAACATTGTGTTAGAGATTGTGTTTATATACAACTAGTTCAGTGTGCAGATGATGAGGCACACACTTCGCTGGTGTAAATGTTTGCTGCGAGGAACGGCAGCGCCATATTGTGCACTTTAAATGACGATTTTTCACATTTACGACGGATCCTAACAACAAAATGTGTCATTTACTATATTTTGGCTTAAATTTAGAGCGCTTACAGAAAACTGCACTTGTCGACGGCACGCGTACACGGCAGTCGACAGTAGTTAACGGCAGCCATCGACTGCCGTCGACTGCCGTCGACGCGTTAGAAAGCATCAAAGTTGCCCACATCTTGTCTTTTCATAGATGTTTTCCTGTCATGCGAGCGACACGCGCAGGGGCATGTTATCACCCACATGCGGACCTGATCTACGCGCGGGTGACATGACAACACGCATGATAGGAAAGCACCCTTAGGGTGAGTTCACACTAAAATAATGTGTATCGCAGTGGGAGTCAAAGATAAATTTAAAAGTATTATAACATTTTTAAACTCAACACCTCTTGGCATTTCAATTTTGAATGGCTTTTGTTCGTTGTATCGCGCTTAGTTTGAACTCACCGTTAATAAATTTAATCGCATAGGATTTAATTTAATATTTAAACTAATTTGTTACAGGTTCTGCTGCGATATCGTTGTTATAAAATTTAAGAAGAACCTGCACAGTAAATGAATTTAAAACGATTTTAAGATACAAATTGCAATTAATAATTATTATATTCTAACGGCTGCTCAGAGACATTTAATGACGAAAGTTCAATTAATTAATGAAGAGTTTGACCACAGACATAGATCAAGATAGATACCGCATGTCGCTCCATTTGTATGAAAACGAGCGTGCCACTTTTTTATAGCTACTTTGACGTACCGTTGATAAGAAAAGTGCCCATTATCTAGGCAACCGTTTCTATTTGAATTTCTACAGCTCAATACTTTTAGGCATTTAAGCATTTTTAAAATTTCGTTTGACGTCCGATTCCGATAGCAAACTAAAGAACAGACTTTCGAAAGGCGTGCATTGCTCGTCGTTTGGGAGCGCGATATGGCACGCGAAGTACATACATATGCGGTATCTATCATGATCTATGTCTGTGAATTTGAAACATAATTAATCATAATGTATGCAGGGCTTACGCCAAAATGTTAATTTAATTACAATTAAGTAATTAATATTCGTCTCTGAGTGCGGCAGTACTATGGTAAAGCTTTGTGTGGAACAATGTTTAGTAATCGATGTAAAATGCTAACTTGTCTAAACCGAAGGCGTTTAGAGCCATATGGATGTAATATGCGTGTGGATGTAGGTAAATGTTGTTTCACCTTTAATATATACCCATTGCAATTTAAATATCAAATTGCGCGGAAACCGTACATTTCTTAGGGATAAAAAGTATCCTATGTGCTCAAAAAATCTCCCTACCAAATTTCAGCAAAATTGTTCAGCGTTTTGGGCGTGAAGAGGTAACAGACAGACACACATCCGCGTTTATATTATAGTATGGATCTATTGGATATTTTCCGATTTCTTACATGGTAAATTCCGTATGACTCTGAAAACGCTTTTAGAATTGAATAATTTAAAAAAATTCTAGGAATGATCAAAGCAACATTTGACGTAAGGGAATTAGATTCTCGTTCAGAAACAAACAGGTTTAACAAGTTCGCATTCATGTATATCCAAATTAATTTTACTAATTTTATAGACGTTAAGACTGGTCGCATATACACGTTTTCCGTATCCAATTTCTGAATTTGTTTTCCGTATATGAGCATTTGGATTTCATACCGGCGCGACGCACACGTTCGCTTATTTCCGAACGGAACTATTTCCGCACGTACGTTTCAAGTGCAAGCCGGCGCGTTCACTCTGAAATAAACGTTTGCGCTAGTCTCACAGAATTCCGAATACGGAAAACTAATTCGTATGCGATATACGGAAAACGTGTTAATGCGGCCGGCCTTATAATGTACAAAGTGTAAATAGTTCTTGGCCTAAAATAATTTAATGTAATATAAATCATTTTACCCTCGATATTCTAAATATCAAAAAATATGGACTGAGAGTTCTGAAATTTGTTTAAAATGAATCTATGTATGTATATGGTACAGTCAACATAATAAATGAATTATTAAAATTTCAGAAAGGAATTATTTATAATGTAATATTTCTAAAACATTATTTAACAATATATCGCACACCCAATACATCACTGTATCAAGTCAAAATAGCAAATTTTTAGAATCGATGGACCATTATCTCATATAATATTTTGTTGCGAATCCACTGATACTTTTAATAAGTTCTATGATTGACAATTTATAAATGAATTTTCTTTTCATGTTTTATTAGTATAATGCTATTTTGTCATATTTACAAATTAAAAGGTTTGTAAAATAACGAAAAATGAAGCGAATGCCAAAGAAAAACTGCAGTGTACCAAATAGTAATTAAAGTGTGTTATAATATTATTTATTTGCTTTGTATTTTATAATATTATTTATCACTTAAATATATAATTGAATGTCTAAAAGAAAGAGCTTACTATAAAATGAAATCTTTTCAAAGCCTAAAATATTGTATTAGTGCCATTTTATGTACATTCAGTACAAGTTACAAGCGATCTATATCCAATCCGATTCCGATATATCGGATCCGTTTATACAAAAGGGTCTTATTATCATATTGGTCGACGTAGTATATGTCAGTCATTTACACTGGCTTGCAAAGGCTCTATTTTGTATTCGGCAGTTCTTTTCAATCCATTTTCCATAATACTGGATTTATATGTGGGGTCACGAACGCAAATATATGTAACGACTAGATGTTTCGGGCGGCTTCGCCCGCGTTATTTAGGGATTCCAAGGAAACCGTAAATTTTTCCGCAAAAATAGCCTATGTCCCTTCACTCCCTTCACGTGGTCTCTTCATCATGTGTGCCAAAAAACTTTTTGGCACACATGATTCAACAATGAACAAAAAAATTGCTCCAGTAGTTCTTAAAACAATGAGCAATTTCATATAATTTTCCCCGTTTTTTTTCACATTTTCCTCTATTTCTTCGCTCCTATTAGTCTTAGCGTGATAAAATATAATCTACAGCCTACCTCAATAAATGGGCTATCTAACACTGAAAGATTTTTTCAAATCGGACCAGTAGTTCCTGAGATTAGCGCGTTCAAACAAACAAACAAACTCTTCAGAATTATAATATTAGTATTATTTATTTAAATAGATAGCGGTGCGGTGGCGCTGTAATTTACATACATTTAATTTGCTTGTAATCCGGTGTAGCCGCCAAATCGTGCGGTTGGGCGGAGGCATATAAATCCAGGCTAAAGGAGATTGAAGAGAAAAACGCTGCGTAGAAAAAACCTAAACAGTAACTGAATAAATTTGATAATATTATGGCCCCACACGATCTTATTTGGCTTTTCATTGTTAGAAAAAATGTTTAATGTTGCATTATTGCTTGAAATGTTACTGAAACTATAAACCTTGTCATCCCTACTAGGGACTGGGAAACGTTAGGGGAACTTCAGCTAAATAATTAACTTACGCTTTGGTATTTGGCTATAAGCATCATGTAAATATTCGTAATGTTAAGATTTTGTTCATTTGAATAATACATAGAAAGCCTAACCTAACAGTTCACTCTTAAACTATTTAATTAAAGTTAAGTTATCATTATATAATGGTGCTCCCTCACTTTGCGTGTAATGTAACGCGAATGCTGGTCGGTCAGGGGGGTACTTAGTATTGTAATGTAATGCTCAAAGACGAATCTATACCAGGAGCATTCGCGTGTAATATAACAACACGCGAACGCTCCCGGTATAGGTGTAACATTATAGATTCGACTTTGACCATTCCACAGCAAGTTGTCATCACTTTCACGTAGCATTGATGTTACAAGTTGTATCAAGATATTACATTACATTGTATCAATACAAGGTGCGCATTGTAATGCTCGGTTCTCCTCCCTCACTGATTTTATGCTCGACTCTGTAACGTTACATTACAAGCGAATGCTCCCGGTGAGGGAGCACCTTTATATGTATAAAATCTCTCTGATTGCGGTCGTCAGAGAATATCGCTGTGCATATGCCATATCACGTTTCTTTGTATGGGGATTTTCAATAAATGATACTGATGTTGTAAATTTGTTTGTTTTAATATTATAACATTCTACCTACAGCTTTCCAACGCTCCCTTTGTTTATTGCCTAAAATGGCCTAAATCATAACTGAAGCCATTTATGTCATGATTTTAATTATAGTCTGGGTTCCTTACAACAATTTTTTTATTACTATCAAGCACAGCAGAGATAGAAAGGATTTAATACTTTGATTTGATGGTCCTTAAATATGGATTGTTCTATAATATGTAGAACAATGTTACTCTTAAATTATGTAACTATTAACCTACCAATATACAAAAAATCTGCTGGCTAGGCTTCCGTTTTAGGGTTCCGTAGTCAACCAAGTTTTGTTGATTACAGATCAAAATGAAGTTACTCACAAAAAATTTGCTTGTAATCAAAACAATATTAATTGTTCTACGGAGAAGGAAAGTCCATTCCAATCACTCGCCTGTTGAAAGTACCCTACATAAGAGGGGCCAGATTTATTGAGTACTTCGCCGGTCAGGGCCGCTCAATTATTTACTCCTGTAACTCGAGTTTGTAAGCCCCACACACGCACCGATAAAACTGCACAGTTCAAAATCAAATGAAATAATTTTTATTCAGAGTTAATTTTTAACAAAATTCTTTCTAAACGTCGAAACTAAGGTAAACCTTCAGGAACCTTCACAGGTTCAGGAACTAGCCCTGCGAGAAGAACTGGGGTGAGAAACTCGCAACAACGTTCGATCATAGATGGGAATAGAAAGGTTACATATTATCATGGACCAATCATACATCTGGTCTCTGATATTGACTATTGTGCTGGTTCTTGCTGTCTGGTTTAAGTGATGAAGATATAAATAAAAAAATATTTTTTTTTAATTCCAGCTGAACTGCGCAGTTCTATCGTAACGTGTGCAGTAGGAACAGCAAGTTGATAGCCCCGTGTTTATTATTCGGTCGGGCCGGACTTGATGGCGGTAATGTGCACTAAAATATATCTTAAGTGTAATGTATTTGGGTCTGATTTGACAGATGGCCGGCGAGTTTTGCTGGTGATTTGTTAGACTAATCTCTTTGGGTGTGTTCTGACATCTGACTGAGGGTCCGAAATGTCACTTCGACGCTTCGTGGAAATAAGTTTAGTAGTTTTGTCATGTCACTGCCTACGAATCAGGATATTAGTTTATTTAGAGTTTTGCAAACGATATGACACATGCAATTGATACTACTGTAGTTAAAATATACTTTCAGTTTCAAATTTTAAGCCTGGCCGCACATTGTACGACAGTTCTGATCAGAAACAGTTGAACGTCCGTGCTGTCTCTTACATTTTGTACTGAGCCGAGTGAACTAGAACTCGCCGGAAGGATATTTCGGATAATGTGCGGGGTGGCGGTCCGGTGGAATTCAACTGTTTCTGACCAGAATTCGGACAATGTGCAGCCGGGGTAAATCTTTTCTCATGGTGTAGCATATTCTGACACAACTAACTACAAAGCTGTCAGGAATGTTCGTTAATTCAGTGACGGCTAAAATCTAATTACGTTACATTGATGATACATCCTCATTTGAATTACTTAACCGATTCGAATGATTAATATTACGAATAAAGCTTCTTACCGACGAACGGCATTTGTCGACGGCATTCGACGACAGGACAAGACGTGTCGATGCGTGCCGCCGAGTGCCGTCGACTGCCGATGACGCGTGCCGCCGATAAGTGCCGTTCGTCAGTAAGAGCGCTTATTGGCAGCGATTCATAAGTCAGAAAAATTGACCATTGAGTAATAATAATTCATATTATAATATTACATAGACGCTTCACAAATTATACCACGCAATTACTGTATGCGATAAATTGTCAATGATCTTGTGTTACAGGTATTGTGATGTCTAGTTAAAATAATAAACCGGTAGCACGGCCCAACTGGCGGGGCGACGCGTCACTTCGCTGCAAACTGCCGAGCGAGGCGGACGTTCCCAGTTGGCCAGTGTTTACCTACTCACTGAGAAGTGTTGTTTTATTGTCTATTACCTACTGAGACGTAACATTGGCGACGACTAAAAGCGCAGTAAGTAAATTATAAAATATATGTACCTTACAGAAGTTGGTCAAAAAAAAAAAAAAAAGAAGAGGAGTAGCGTAATAGTCTGTGCATGCGAAATAATTTAAAACACTAAAAGAAGTTTCGGTTTCTCGTCTATAACACTGTTTAATCATATAAAAGATAACAATATTAAATACGCATACGCATAATATTATGTATCACCTACCCTCGACAATGTTAACGTTTCCACACACAATTTATGACCATTACATAACTGTCTGTAAAATGCTACATGCCTGTACCTATCGATATATTCGATCAAAGTTTCAACTAAAGAATAATAATTTAGTTAACACGATATTATTATGTACCTACCCGCTTAATGTATTCTTCAAGTACTTGAAGAAATACAATACGTATTTAAAACTGGGTCAACAAACATCATAAATTGTCACAAATAGTGAAGATTGAATACGAGTTACACTCGGGCTACAACCTGTTTTGCATCTGTTTATCGCAATCAATCGTTATCTAACATAAACATGACTCAACTTGCATTTCAGATTTTTATAATAATTACAAAGCACAGTTTACTAAACATGTTAATAATAGTGTTAATAATAAGATATTGGCGTACACTAAGTACAATATTTAATTCTACTAGGGATAACTAATAAACATAAACTATTAAATTAAGTTGAATAGACACTTTTATAGCACATATTTATGAAAACTTTATTATCAGTTTTGAATCGCAAATCTATAATATCTATAATATATTATATAAAACTCAAAGGTGACTGATTGACATGGTGATCTATCAACGCACAGCCCAAACCACTGGATGGATCGGGCTAAAATTTTGCATGCAGGTAGATGTCATGACGTAGGCATCCGCTAAGAAAGGATTTTGGTAAATTCCAACCCCAAAGTGTTAAAATAGGGGATGAAAGTTTGTGTATAATAATACATGTTAACGCGAGCGAAGCCGGAACGAAAGAACGACAATTGACTGATTTCCACGATAAACAGAGCAAAACTATATTAAGTTCCAATGTCAATAAAATTGACATAAAATTTTGGAAACCATCCTAAAAGCCCAAAATTGATACCTGCTGTCGATGTGGCAGTAAAAATCACAAAAGTGATAACAGTTCCTGCCCTGCAATAAATGCAAACTGCATCAAATGTGGCTCCAGAGGTCATTTCCAGAAACATTGCAGAACAAGGGCCAATAAAAGAAAAGGAGGTGCTAATTTTCCTTCGGACTATATTTTCAATATAAATGATGATACTACTACTGACTGCCAGGTAGGTAGAACTAATATTAAAATGTTAATAGATCCTGGTAGTAAGTCTAATATTAATTATATTAGACAAAGCCTGGGAACAAATGAAAAAATCTAATGTTGTGTTTTCAACCAGCAAAAATCTGTCGACAAAACTTTTGTAGCTTATGGTGCTGAACAGCCACTACACGTATTAGGTTCATTTGATGCAAATAAAAAAAAATTGACCCGAAGTCCCTAATAGCAAAATTTTATGCTATTAAAAACGGTTCAAGGAATCTTTTAGGCAAAGATACAGCAATTTTTTAAATGTTTTAAAATTAGGCATAGAAATAAATTCCTTAGAACAAAAAACCATTCCCAAAACTCAAAATGTTCAGCTTAAAATTGCTATTGACAAAATTGTACCTCCTGTTTGTCAACCATACAGACGAGTTCCAATTCCTTTGGAATTAAAAATAAATAGTAAAATAGATGAATTAGTCAAAATGGACACAATTAAACCCGCAAATGAGCCAAGTAGTTGGGTTTCTCCGATGGTTCCAGTCCATAAACCTGACAGTTCTGATCACTGTGGATAAATAGATTCTTTTAATATGAAATGTGACAGTGATGCGAAGAAATATCTTGTGTTTATTCCTGTGACCACAAAACGTATTGAGCACTTTAGAAGTAAATTAAATTCAATTTCAATTAATATCCATTTATTGGATAGGTCACATAGCTCTGATAAAGCTTTTAATAAATTATTTCAGGTGATAAGAACTCAATTTAATTCAATATTTACTTCTAAAACGGTTAGAAATAGTAATAAAAAAAAAAAAAACGAAATTTATTGAATGGGCAACAAAAGGAATTAAAATTAGTAGGAAAAGATTATATGACCTATATGATGAAAGGTGTGTTAACAATAGTGAAATATTTAAAACTTACGTTAAAAACTACTCAAAAACCTTTAGAAAAGCTTGTAAAGCTGCTAAAGCCCTGTACATAAAAAATAAAATTAAAAACTCTAAAAATAAAATTAAAACAACATGGCAGGCAATAGCTGGTGAGACTGGAAATGTATCCTGTCGCAGCTCTGATTTTGAACTATACTTTGAAAATAAAAAGATTACTAATGATCAAGAAGTTGCGACGGTTTTTGAAAAGTTTTGCTGACAACTGGTCTCAACAACAAAAAATTTAAATTCTTCACCTGAAATTGCCAAAAAGCTACTCAGAGACAATGTAAAGAAGTGTGATGTCAATTTTAAATTTAGAGAAATTAACCCCAGAGATATTATTGATACCTTTAAATTGTTGAATATTAAAAATACTGCTGATCTCTGGGGCATGTCTACAAAAAAATTATTAAATCAATAATTGACATCGTAGCTCCTCATCTAGCAATGATTTTAATGACTGCATAAAAAATGGTGTTTTTCCTGACTTGATAAAGCATAGCAAGATTGTTCCTTTATTCAAAGCCGGAACTAAATCGGATCCCACGAATTTCAGGCCTATATCGATTCTACCGACTTTTAGTAAAATATTTGAAATATTTTAAAACAATTACTAGTATATTTTAATGCAAATAATTAGCTACATGATAACCAACACGGATTTACTAAGGGTCGATCCACAACGGATGCTGGTATATACCTTTTGGCCACAGCAAAACGGCGAAGTCGAAAGACAGAACCGAAACATAGAATGTATATACCTATGGTCAAATTCCGTAGTACGTCCAATTAAATTATGAAAGTACTAAATATGCAAAAAAATTGGACACCCAGACACTTATTATTAATTATAATGATTATTTATGATACATTTTTAAGGAATTATTCAATATTTAATTATAATTAAAAAATTGAGATGCAATTTGACCACCGCCACAGAATAGTATATTAGTTTAACAACCACCGCTAGGCGCTATATTATTATAATATTACAGACACAATGGTCGTTAAGGAGACTATACTAAAATGACAGAAATATGTCTAAGAAACTCTAACAGCTGTGAGCTGTATCGCCATTACTTTTCCAAGGAAAGTTTTTATAAATTTCAATTTGTAATATTTCCTCAGAATAACCGGTGACCCCACTTTTTGTTGGGCTTAAAAAATCGCAAATCTTACAAAGAAACTGATAGTAGTTTTTTAGATATTTCTCTTTGATACAAAACTCCCAATTTTGACGAATTCTCACAAATTGTAACACTTCCGGCAAAAAAATTACGTACGATACATAGAAATTTTAAAATGAATTATTTCACATAACTTGTCGGTAAGGTATTAATTTTTGGTATCAATCTATGCGGGATGTTTTATTCTACTATATATTTAGAATTCAGCTCAAAATCTTTGAATTTATAAATGTTTTAAACATCCTTAAACGGTTGAGAATTAGTCAGTGTCAAAAATCTGATTGGAAAGATGATTTACTTAAATCTATTATGTATAATCTTAAATCTAGTTAATGTCTTAAATCTAGTTAATCTAATACTTAAACCTAGTTATATATAATAGCACTCCGCATCCCGCAACAGGTAAATCACCCTCCGAGTTATTCTACGGAAGACAATTCCGGGATAAATTACCTTTTTTAGATGACCTGAAAACAATACAATTATAATGGGAAATAAGAGATAGAGAGGGATAGAGATAAAGAAAAAAAAAAAGAAAAAAGTAAATTATTAGAAGATAGGAAAAGGAAATCTGTAGATAGAGAATTGGCAGTTGGAGAAAGAGTGTATGTAAAAAACTTGATAAAGGAAAATAAACTTACACCCGAATTCAATCCAACACCACATACTGTAGTAAGTGCTGAAGGAAGCGACATAAACGTGAGGAATGAGGATACTGGTCAAGAATATAGAAGGAATATTGTACATTTAAAGAAAGTGGTAGGTCAATTGCAATAAATGGAAAGTTATTGATGATAATGGAATAGAGTAAATTGACAAAGTTATTGCTCGACCGAGTGTTCATTACAAGCTTAGTCAAAATATGCAATATATATATCTTATAATAAGACAGTTAAATAAAAATATTTATTAACTGGTCGAACAAAAACTTAGTCACTACTATGTACTAATATGTATACTTATATGGTTATTAAAACTAATACTTAGATGATTATTAAATAATCTATTATGATTTATAATTTACTGTTATATTAATGATCTCATTATATTATAAAATTGTTTCGTTCATATGATTTATTTACACTTAATTTAGTTCTGAATGTTATCATCTTAAAGCTATTATAAAGTCAATGATTCCTTAAACGATGGAACATCTTGGGATTAGGATGGCCGATGGCTCCTTGCAAGGCTACTTCTACATTAGTTAGTAGACTTACAATTACGTTGACATTGTATACCTAATTTTAAGTTACAACGAACCGGTGGTAGGCACCAGTAGTATCAACGTTCTGAAAGCATTTTTTTGTAATCTATTCAGAAATAAAACAATGTTTATTTTATTTTATTTTAAAGTTTTTCTTTAACAATATTAATTTTTAAAGAAGTTCTTAGTTATGAGCTCTTTTGTATCTTTACTTAATAACTAATAATAATATTATGTTCTTAAATTATTATGAAAAAGGAGAGATGTGATGTCTAGTTAAAATAATAAACCGGTAGCACGGCCCAACTGGCGGGGCGACGCGTCACTTCGCTGCAAACTGCCGAGCGAGGCGGACGTTCCCAGTTGGCCAGTGTTTACCTACTCACTGAGAAGTGTTGTTTTATTGTCTATTACCTACTGAGACGTAACAGGTATTACAAAAGAAATATAACACTGAAAACTTTTTCCTTCAGCGAGATTCGACTCCGTGACCTCTGGTTTGAATAATCGACGCGTCCACCAACTGAGCCACTGAGGTCATCAAAATGGCGAACATGAACCTTTCTCGAATTACGAAAACCTAACACTGTCTAATCCCTTCACAACGCCGTAGACACCAATTATCCCGAAACCACAAGGGTTATAGCGACGAAGCCCTACGCCTACGGGCATCTACTTTACACTGTTAACTCTACAAAGAAGTGTAACATAATCAGGTACGTATTAAGGCTGGAATTATATGCGTCCGCGCCACAGATTATCCCCATTAAGACGACGCCTTGATAATTTGTCTGTAGCGATGTCGATTTTTCTCAGCAATGACTAAAGCTGAGAAATTAAAGTTCATTGTCAATATTCATCATGTCTTTGTCTTTGAATTGCCCAAAGCATAACACGATTGGTCTACTTTCATAACACAAAATAATTAACTAAAAAATACCTCTGTAAAAATAGGGGTTCTAATTTTGCCAGGAGAGGAGAGTGATTTAAGCTTCAAAATTTTGTACATAGATTGGTTCAAGCATACACTTTAATTTGTACGTAGCTTGTTTGAAATATATTTATGGTTTTTAAATTACGCGACAAAAACCATTTTGTGGCTTACGCCCTTTCCATTTCTTGCTGTTCCATTTCTTGAACATACCCAACACGGTTTTTCACTTTAACGCGGCGTCACCTTAATCTGGGGGGTAATCTGTGGTCAGCGCAAACAGGCGGTTTATCTGCTACACTGCGAGATCACAGGCAATAGATGTAACGATTTATTTTAATAGCGGCGCGGTCGCGCTGTCATTTACATTGTTTGTGATCTCGCGGTGTAGCCGCCAATCCGCGCGTTCGGGTGGACGCATATAAATCGAGCCTAAGGGTCTGTTACACCACTTCATGATAAGGGCCGGATAGGCTATCCACCACTTAACTTGACAGATAGAGTATGGAGAATCTGTCAAAAAAGTTGTGGGTAGCCTATCTGGCAATTTATCAGTAAGTGATCAAATAAGTGCCGGATAGGCTATCCAACACTTAACTTGACAGATAAAGTATGGAGGATCTGTTAAAAAAAGTTGTGGATAGCCTATCTGGCACTTTATAAGGAAGTGGTGAAACAGGCCCTAATGTGTTTTAAAAATCAAGCTTCTATTCGCTTTATTAGGGTAATGAAAGATACAGTGTTCATCGCAACGTGACGCGACTATGCGAAATTACTTATTCCAAACTGAACTTTATTTGTTACATAAAAAGATATGCATTAAGTTGACAGACTTCCTGCGGTGGTGTTCACCTGCTTCCTTGATTGGCTTATTTAAAAATGCATCGCAACGCCTCGTGAAGTTGCTTGTGATTGACTCTTATTCACTAATATAAAACCTAAACTATACGACTTGCTATTCAAAGTACCAAGAAAGTAAGTTAACTGACGCGTAGATGCATTTCTGCATATCTGTACAGAATTGATAGATTTCGTGAAATGAAATGAAATGAAATCTTTTTATTCAAAATAGGTATCATGATACACTTTTTGAACGTCAGAAGTCTACGTTGCCTACCACCGGTTCGGGAACTAATGAGAGCGTGAGACGTCTCGCAAATCTGTCAAATCCATAGTTTAGAAATGCATCTACGCGTCGAGTTGCGGTCTCAATTGACCCTTATAGTTGAAATAATCCGACCAAAGGTCCGTCAACTGCCTAATAAGTATGAATCGATTTCTTCGATGGTACATTTGTATACATACAATATCTGTCTGAATAGTTTTGGAGAGAGAATGAAGAATGTAGCTAATAGTGCGAGTAATAGATAAAGGACACTCGATGCCGGGTAACATTTTGTAGGGCTCGGCTTATACCGCCCTTTCCGAGGGTCTCCCATGGGACACTTTGAACGCGTTCCCCATACGTTCAATCGAGCATGATTATCGCCTTTATTTACCAAATTCCAAAGTGACAGGGTCGCTAAAACCAGTTTGTGAAATGTGTTCAATAAAATTGATCGTCTAGGGGCTTACCAAGTCTTCAATTTTAGACGAAAGTAGACAGCAATTTTTGTATTTAAAGAGAACGTGGACTAACCCGAAACGTTGCGCACGTTTCCTATTACAGAAAATTGACGACACGCTAATTTTAAAACGAAGGTCTATCTTGTCTAAAAACCATCAGGTCCAGAATCCAGAACAAAAATTAAAGACACAAAGTGATGTTCTATACATACAGAAATTCAAATTTGATGTAGGTACCATCGAGGAAATTGATTCCTAGGTAGTTGACCGACCAACGTCATTTGGTCGGATCATATAAATTCAATGTTAATTGTGATCTGTCAGCTTGGATTGACGATAGAGCTAGTCCACACGGCGCGTTGCGTTGCGTCGTCGCGACGTAAATGTTTTGACGCATAGCCGGCCACACAGGCGCTGCGTCATCGCAGCGTTATTACGAAGCAGTATTAACGTCAACACCCCTTCCCGCTTCGTCTCAGGGGCTGCTGTCCGTCATGTGAGCGTTGCGACGTGTGAACACCTTGGTTATTTGTATGAAACGTCACGCAAGGACAGTAGCTGCACTTCGTCGACTGGACTGGCTCTAACGCGACAAAACTACGCAGGTCCTTCCGCAGGAATCAACTTCTCTGAAAGTACATTATGCTACGAACTCGTAACGCTGCTACGAGTTCGTAGCCGCGTAGCAACGGAATGTGCGCGTGGTTGACAACACGCGTACAAAAATAACGTGTGCGGCAGTTAACGTATTTTGTACTGATTCCATGCACTCGGATTTCCGATGATGCATGGATCACGGGAAAAGCTCCCGAAATATTTATTATATTATTGATATAATATATGTAGTGTGAGTTGTGTTAAATCGAAGATCACTATTACCTATATATACACAATATAAATATACAAAATTCTTCCAAAATACAGTAATTTCGTCAATCTAGTCATTTCAAAATTTAATTACATATTTGTTAAATTTATTACGATACATTATTACTATGTAGATCGATCATCAAGCCAATCTTGTACCAGATTGATCGCACTTCAGATACGATTATTATTGTTATGCTAATGTAATTTGATGTCGTAATGTATAACGGATTAATGATAATAATATGTACACAGTCAATGGATCATCTAAGATCAGAATATCTCTGTTTCTGAGTGCCAATTCCTGTATTAGGACTTTCAAACTCGTAACAAAAACAACTATTTTTATATATCACTGTATTTTTTAATTTTGACCAATCCGAAGGTTTGCCGCTCCAATAATTTAAGATAATTTTATCTTCTTGTTAATTTGTTACTATATGAAAACTGCATTAACCGATTTTGCTGAAATTAGGTATGAAGATATTTTGAGTCCTGAAAAAGGACATAATAATATAGGATAATTTTTCCAATCTAATTTTTCTGTCCAACCACGAAACCGTTTGTATTCTCAGGAAGCCCGGGTTGTTAAAGCTATCTTGGGAAACGAAATTAATCAGAATAAAATAGGACGAGTAGGAAATATTTCAATTTACCTTCCTGTACGGGCTTTTAACTCAGATACTGGATAAAATATTATGTAATTTCAATAGGATAAACTGCAAGCTCGAGGATTATCTAATGTTATACAAACATAATATACATTATACATGCATGTGTATTATACAGGATGTTTCAAATAAGGTATAATAAGGTATTATAAAAGGGTGACTCATTCTGAACTACTTTTGTTCTACGACTTTTGAAAAGTCGCGAAAAAAAATATTGATTCACCATAGAAACTTTGTTGGTCACGTGCCTTTTTAAATGAATAAGCAACATTTTTATTCGCGAATTTCCAATAGCTGCAGAACAAAAGTTGTTCAGAATGACCCCCTGAGTGACCTCCCTTCGGTTTACTATACCTTATTTGAAACGCCCTGTATAATACACATGCAAACGCCCTATTTTCATAAGCTCTTACTTAAATTGAGTACTATAATGGCAGACGTGAATACGATGGAATTGGTTTCGTTGTCATTTCAAGTTATAATTGGCCCGGAGCCATTAACGTCAAAGGACACACTCGCGCAATATAGAGTTTTGTTTAATTGCGTACTTTTAATTATAATTTTTTTTTTAATGAAATAAGGGGTCAAACGAGCAAACGGGTCACCTGATGGAAAGCAACTTCCGTCGCCCATGGACACTCGCAGCATCAGAAGAGCTGCAGGTGCGTTGCCGGCCTTTTAAGAGGGAATAGGGTAATAGGGGAGGGTAGGGATGGGAAGGGAAGGGAATAGGAGAGGGTAGGGAAGGGAATAGGGTAGGGGGTTGGGCCTCCCGTAAACTCACTCACTCAGCGAAACACGCCGTTTCACGCCGGTTTTCTGTGAGGACGTGGTATTTAAGCATGGCTCTCCCACGTCAGTATTATGAAATACGGAGACAAAAATCCATACTAATTTTATAAGTGCGGAATGTGTGTGTCTGTTTGTCTGTTACCTCTTCACGCCCAAACCGCTGTACCAATTTTGCTGGGTAAGATACAGGAACAGACATAAAATACTTTCAATCCCAATAAATAAACAGTTTCCGCGCGATATCCTAATTTCGGTGCAACTGAGTTGCGGGCGACATCTAGTTGGTTATAAGGCTGCGTTTCCACCAGAGATGTGTTGCGAGGAATGTGTTTCTGAGAACCAATAGAATCGCTTCATTGACGTGACCTCGCTCAGCGCAGCGATTCTATTGGATTTTAAAAACACATTCCTCGCAACACATCTCTGGTGGAAACGGAGTCTAAAGGATTTTTACACTAATCGCTTCAAGATTGACTGACTAAAAATATTCGCCAAATAATTGCACAAGCCATCATATAGATCAACCTTATTAGTTATTACTAACAATATACATAATATATTTACATCAGAACACACGGCACAGTACATATAATTATGTACAAGATTATGTCGTCCAGTTTAGTTTTGAGTTTGTGACTATGACGAGTAACGATGGAGTTACACTAACGGCCACCGTTAACCACAACCTGCACATGAAAATTAATGAAGTCCTTAAATAGGATATATTACTGCAATGTTTTTATGCTAGCTATGGCACCAGTATAATAGGCAGCACACAAAAAGGGTTATTCGACGTTTGACAACGTTTCTGCCAATATTCTGATATTATGACGTGTGCAATATTATATGTCGGATTATATCGGATTATATTAACTGTATACATGTGCTAATAGCGCTATTTGCTCTGACCTTTGTAATATTTCTTATTAATTAAAGAACGGTTAACATTTTTGATTGTTAGAACGCATCCTTTCTTTCGAAATCGTTGGCTGAAATACCGAAAATACCTGAACAGTCGCTTTGTGAATTTCTGTTCTCCATGTTTACTAACGTGATCGGTTTCCTTTGGATCAAAGTTGCAGGTCGTTCCGGACCACTGAGCCAAGCCTTTTGATGTACACTTTAAATGTTTCTAGTACACACACATATAGAAGCAACTAGCCTCATATGATTTTTAATATCAAGAAGTAAAGGTGCGCCAGACTGGGTAGTTAAAAACAGCAAAGGCAACGTTTCTTAATCGGGACTTAACGCGACTTATTCTAGTAGTTATGCTACTACGAGTACATACTTTTTCTCGACGTTTCGGCCGTCACGAGAGGACTCAGTGCAATAAGTTTTAATTATGATGCAACGCGAAAGCTTAAAATGTAATAGCAAAAGCAACGTTCGGAGATGATATTTTATACAGTACTAGATGACGCCCGCAAATCCGTTGAGCCAAAACTCGTTTATCGCACAGGAACCGCACATTTTTCCAGAACAAAAAGTATCCTTGTCCTTTCCCGGGACTCAAAGTATCTCCATGCCCAGCAAAATTGGTTCAGCGGGTTAGGCGTGAAGAGATAAAAGACAGACACACTTTCGCATTTATAATATTAGCACCGATGGATTTTCAGAGCGAAGTAACCACTCTTCAAATACTGTAGTGCCGACAAGATTTTGAATGTCCGTATAGTTACCCAAGCATAATATTAAGTTTGCCGCGTTGATCGGAACGATACCTTAATACTCAAAATAATTATTATTCAATAATTACTACACGTTCTCACAGTAGATTACGTAGAAAAAATCTAAAAAAGTAAAATCGCAATAATTTTGATGAAATTGCCTGACAAGACTCGGAGGGATGAACAACAAAACAAATTCACGCTGAAGGCATTACAATTTTCAACAAACATTAATTTAATAAATAACAACATTCCCCACGCGACGAGACTAGAGAACTCGTGTGACTAAATTCAGGGCTGTATCTACCGAGATAAAAATATTTTATTTTTAAAATTATCTTTATTTATAATTATCTTTATCTTTTCCTTATCACTATCATCTAAGTAGTCACATACAGTATTACTCGATAATTTTACTCCAAATCGAGTAAAATATAATCTAATTTCTACAGTGTTGACAGCCCTGCAAGCTTCATTTACCACAAAAGTCACCTTCCACTTAGAATGATTCACACTTATACCTTCACTCGTTCTCTTACAAATTGTGAGCCTGCATGATGACGTCACGCCGGTAGATAATTATGAGTGTGAGCCCGCCTTTATGTTATGTTACTTTTGTTTAGGGTTAATACACACCGACGGAACTAAAACTTTTTTTACAGAAAATTTATAATTGAAAACTTTACAAACCATGAACTTTACAAACCAATATAATAATGCAATGACTACATATGAAGCTTATCTAAGAATTTTATTTCTCAAGAATACATAATTTTGCTCGTGCTTTGTCGGCTAAAGCGGTGTGTACCCATTTTTTAATTTTTTTATGTTTCTTTTGTAATATTTTGTTTAAAATCGCAGTTATTTGCGTTCTAAGATCATAGCGAGTAGTAGAATTATGTCGACTAGCCCTTATACCGACATACTTCAGGGCTTTGCCGTTTGATTTGATTAATGTTATTTTAATTTGAAGAGAAGAAAACGCTGCTTGTTTATTTTGATGATTGGGCATTAGTCGGGTGACCTAGTTTGTGCCATTTCTTTGTACAATTTACACAAAGTGAAACTCTTTTAATCAACAAAATAGGAATATAAAGCGTTTTCACTTGATTTCTGAGTGCAAAGTTTTTAAGTTTAGGCTTGTTTTATAATATGTCTCCAAGCGACGCGCGACGTCCGCTATTTAAATTAATAATTACATACAATTTGCTTATATTCTCGTTGTAGCTGCCAAACCGCTATGTCTATATTATAGAGTACCGATAGAAGCATAGTATTAATTAATTATTTCCACTGTTACAATAATAAGAAATCAATTACTCCTATGGAGCTCATCTCTCTACGAAAAAAATATTCAATTCGAATACTTCCATTGATAACGATCCACTTTTATCTCTATCTTAATCCTATCAAAGGGAAACCCCGCGTCGTGCTGATTGAGTTCTATCCAGTTATCCTCGTCTACGGCATTAGAGAATAATATTAATTCTTAAGCAGGTACCTATTGTCAGTCAGACACAGAACCCGAAGGACAATCAGATTCATCATTAATACGATCACAAACTGCGGACAAGACGACCTCGACAGGTGCGTAGGCGGTACGAATTAGTAAATAATGCCCGTTTACAGTTAGGTATTAAGAAACGTTTTCACCAAGCACTAAGATTTTGGTGAAACATAAGTATTATCAAATATGTGTTTGAAGAAGTAAATGACCCTTGAAGGCTGTATTTACTGTTAGGCGATTGTTGAAAAACGGGCTCTCTCTTTGAATAGAGTTTCAAATCATGATAAATGCTAAGTGGCATCTAAAAAAAATACCAAATAATCGGCCAAGTGCGAGTCGGACTCGCGCACGAAGGGTTCCGTACCGTTATAGAGCAAAAATAGACCAAAAATTGTGTTTTTTGTTTGGGAGCCCACCTTAATTTTTTTTTTATTTAAATATTATTATTCATTATTAAAGTACAATTATATTTAAGGCCTTCGTGAAAGTTTCAAGTGCCTACCTCTTATCATTATTGATTACAAGCAAAAAAGGCCAAAAAAATCACGTTTGTTGTATGGGAGCCCCCCTATAGCGGTTCTTGAGATACAGCCTGGAGACAGACAGACGGAGAGACAGACGGACAAACAGACGGACAAACAGACGGACAGACAGACGTACAGACAGACGGACAGACAGACGGACAGACAGACGGACAGATAGACATCGAAGTCTCATGAATAGGGTCCCGTTTTTACCCTTTGGGTACGGAACCCTAAAAACGAATTGAGAATCTCCTTTTTGATAGTCGGTAATATTTTGAGCAGCCATGTTTCTTCCTATAAATCTAACATTCGATTCTTTTTTCAATGGTAGCAGGTGGAACGGACGAGCTAGTACAGCCTGCTGAGCGTTCTTGTTCGTTTAGGTCATACATCAAAAGTCTAAGCCAGGTCTAGTGTATTTTTTCTACTCTCCGTCGAGCATGAATTTTGCTAAACATTGCTGGATTAAACTATTCAAAATTTTGCATTCCTAGCACTTTTTTTATTACCTCATTTTATATTCGCCTAGCACGTAGGCGAAACAAGTCTTAGGTATATTTAACGTAGTATTTCAATGTTTTCATTGCAATGGACTCACACAAAGAGGTTTGTAAGTTAGAAGTGCATTTTTGGCCAATGAAGAAAAATGTGGATTAAGTTCTAGAATCCATCTCATTATTCTTGTGTAGTGATCGTTTTATACTAAACTAGATGTCCCAGTAAACTCCGTATCTCTTCCCTCCTAATATAAACCTTTCCTGGACTTCCATGAATATTTCAAGACTAAAATTAGCCAAATCAGTTTATCCTTTCTCGAGTTTTAGCGAGACCACAGAATACATATACAATATTTCCATAAAATGGTGGAAAAAGTTACTCTTTCAGTGCTGCTACTTTCACAGCAAACTCTATATAGGGGATCAATAAATACCCTAGCGTAGTATCACTTAGTTTTGTTACACCCTGTATACCTTATAACCAGAACAACTTAAGCTATAAAAAAACCTTGTTGAAATAACAATTTTCTCCATCCAGAAATATTATATTCGGATGAGTACACAATATTATCTTATAATCCGATGCCGTCTTAGCGAATTACGCGAAAAGCTTTGTACGCCTACCTGTAGTATATACGTTTTAGGGTTCCGTGCCCAAAGGGTAAAAACGAGACCCTAAAAACGTACATATTACAAGACAGAGTACGGACAGACATTGAAGTCTTAGTAACAGGGTCCCGTTTTTACTCTTTGGGTACGGAACCCTAAAAACACAATATTTGCTAACCCTTGTTCATATTGTTACGGAACCATTCGAGTCAGTCTCGCACTTAACTGATTTTTTGTTTCAGACGATCCACCGAGCAAATCCCATAATCTTTTAATCGAAATCTTTTGAAACTCTCAGATATTTTGAAAGGCGAAGGGGACAATTGCAAATTATTCGACATTTAATACCTAAAATATTTTAAGGCTGCGTTTCCACCAGAGATGTGTTGCGAGGAATGTGTTTTTGAGAACCAATAGAATCGCTTCATTGACGCGATCTCGCTCAGCGCAGCGATTCTATTGGAACCTCCTTTTTTAAAGTCGGTTAACAAAAAATGTTGTTAGATGTTTGACAACGTTGCAGTTTTTTTTTTTTACTTATAAAGAAAAAACAATCATAAACTAATCTAATACAGTGTAGCATAAACCATTACTGGTTTTTCCGCACACTGCCATTCGTCTTCGACAGCTCTTTTTAAACAATAATAATAATAGGACAATAATTATTTATAATACTAATTAAATATATTATGGTCAGTTGCGGTCAATATTCTGATATGACGTGTGCAACATGTCGGATTTTGGTTGAATTATTGCGCTCTCTGCTCCGAATTTTGCATAATCCCTATTTTGTACTTACTACGTGCAGCGGCGCAGGCATCGGACTTGACCGTTATCCAACGCGTTTTAATTAGACATGACTTAATGGTATTGCATTTATAAGACCCTAACTTCTGTGGTAACTGTGTCGAGCATTAAGGTGACGCCATGTTAAAGTGAAAAACCGTGTTGGATGTGTTTGAGATTGCTTGTTTTCTATGCGAGGCTGGCCCGGCCTCTCATAGAAAACAAGCAATGGAATAGCAAAAAATTGAAAGGGCGTAGCGACAAAATGGTTTTTGTCGCGTAATTTAAAAACCATAAATACATTTCATATAAGCTATAGACAAATTAAAGTGTATACTAGAACCAATTTATGTACAAATTTTGGAAGCTTATATCACTCTCCTCTGTTGGCAAAATAGGAATCCCTATTTTTTACAGAGGTCTTTTTGATTGATTATTCTGTGTTATAAAAGTTGACCAATCGTGTTATGCTATGGGTAATTCAAAGACAAAGACATGATGAATACTGACAGTGAAATTTAATAATTTCTTAGCTTTAGTAATTGCTGAGAAAAATGGACATCGCTACAGCCAAATTATCATGGCGTCATCTTAAACTGCAAAACGGCTATCGATTTTCCTCGAGAATTTGCGTAATTCATTCACTTCATTTTCTCGAAAAGATCAGAGCCGCATAATGTGAAATGAGTTTTTGACACTTCCACAAAGTCGAAAGTTCAAAACGATTATGTGAAATTGGTCGAAATATAAACGCCTACTCAAATTAAAAACCCACTTATCATTTGTGATGAGTTCTTCGGAGATAAATGTATAGTGGTGAAGACCGAATTTTTCCAGGATAAAACTCTACTGTGTAGTGTGTACTAGTACACAAAGTATGTTTAATTTTTAAACCAAATTCTTTCAAAGTCAGATCGGTCCGACAAGAATCTCTTGGAACTTTGATGATATTTTCAAGAGAATTTTGTGAGGACAGAATAAATGGCAGTGAAATTAAACTTTTGAAAGTTGTCCAAGTGCGAGCCGGACTCGCGTACGAAAGGTTCCGTACCGCTATAGAGCGAAAGTAGGCAAAAAAATAATTATTTTTATGGGAGCCCCCCTTATAATAGAGGTGTATTTATTATATTTTTAGATTTTGTTGTTATAGCAGCAACAGAAACACACATACACACTCTGTGAAAATTTCAGATGTCTAGCTATAACGGTTTTTTTTAATACAGCCTGGAGAATGGAGACAGACAGACTATGACTCTTCTGGCCTCTTGGCCAAGTACGAGTTGGCCAATCTTTAACAAAAATCAATATTAATTAAGGTGGAACATAACGTTACTTTTTCTTTTTATGTTTGGTTTGTAATCACAAATTAATGTGGAATTCAATAATATTATGACTATTACTTCCAATTACTTCTAATGAAAAACGTAACATCAATAATAATTTGTCTCATTGTAAAAATTATAAATAACTTTTAAGCGTTATGGTTTGCATGGCCCTGTCTATGGAAAACTTTTAAATTATATGCACATAACGTTATATAAACGCCAAAAAGAATTGTAGATTTAATATTTTAAAAAGTTGTGAGCTTAAAATGAATAGAAAGGGGTATTATAAGTATTATAAAGGAGGATCGCACAAAGCGCGTGCTCCTTTAACAAATTTAATCACGAAGTTTTCTGAGGAATATAATGCTTCATTAAAATTTCTCATCACCTTTTTTGTTTGAAATTATAATATGTTAGAAAGAAAAGTAATACTCGTTGTGAAGACTGTTTTTAATATATTGTGTACTAAAATATAATTTTAATGACGTATACCAAAATTACGAATGGCAAAGTTCGTCAGGGGGCGTCCACAAATTACGTGAGGTGTTTAGGGGGGGAGGGGATCGAGTCAAATCTCATCTAATCTCACGTTGGGGAGAGGGGGGGTCTCGGCAAATCTCAAGTAATTTTTTCTCAACAAAATAATGCTATTTTGGTACATTTCTTTCAGATTTAACGTATGCTTAAGATTTTAACGTAAGTGAAATAATTGTTAAATACGATTAAGATCATTTTCAAATTCGTTCGAAAGAGAATCTACTGACTGCCAACCACCATATTTATTTTATCCATCCGTACCAGTTTTTACGCAACATTTCGTAACGTAGGTACACCTTAATGGTATTTAAATAATACTTATTATTAAACTAGTAGACTAGTAGAATGTTATAAGCCCTTTTCTCATACTAATATTGAATTAATTTAACAATCCAACGCGTTTACATAAGAAACCCACATTTTGAAAAATCTCACGTGAGATTTGGGGGGGGGGGGGGGGGGTAAATAAAATCTCACGAAATCTCACCAAGGGGGGAGGGGGGGTCAAAAAATTCAAAAAAACACCTCACGTAATTTGTGGACGCCCCCTCACTGCTGTAACGTTTTTTTCTGTATGTTTTCTATAATACAAAAACTAAGCTTAGTAAAAAAATATATCGCCCGAAAAAGTGAATATTTTAAAATGTGTTTAAACAAATTTTTGCGTGTGTTATTTAAATCGAATTAGTTATTTGATATTATTATAGAAAAAACACACGAATTTTGAGATTTTTTACTAACGAAAATCTTACTCTACGATCATACTCTATTCTACCTCGTAGACGAAGGTTTTCTTCGTACCGACATTTAAAAGTCTCTTTCGACTTCATAAATTTTACCATCTACAACCAGTCCTCGGAATAACATAGTATAAGCTTGGTGCATAACGATTTTAATATTCCCTTTAGAACGAACTAGCTTTATGAGACGTTAAGTAATTTAAGTTTTAAGCCAGCATTTATCTTAGTCCACCTTGTACGGGCTTTTCCCCTTTTTTGACGATATCTGTGTGCCACAGATGGAAAATATGCGTGTGGTCGAAAGTGGTCGAACGTGTGTTAGCTTAATCCGGGGGTCGCGAGTTTGAATCCCACCATATTTGAACAAAAGTTTTCAATGTCAATGATTATAATCATCTTTTATTTTAATAATTATTAAATCTATATTATAATATTAATACGCGAGGACGAAAAATGCGGAAACGTAGGTGAATGAAATTTTGCACAGTTATAGTTTATATGGTGAAAGAGTGCATCGAGCTAATATTATTTTGAAATTATGCTTTTATCATACATTTTTTAACAAATAAAACATTACACACACTGCAACACACACACTAGGAATTCTGAATGACAAGCCTATACACACGAATTATACTCTTTTATTGTTATTTATGGTATTATTTATGGTTAAAGTTTGTTGTCAAATTGAAAATTGATTATAGTTTTTTTATTGAATCTTAAGACCGGCCAACATATGGTCGAATTACGACCATTGAGCGATCACTAGTAAGTATTATTCCATAAATTATAAGCAGAAATTTTTGGAAGAAACATTAAGCTAGCGCTTTTTTCAAAGGTTGTCATGGTTTTGAATGTGGAATTGGCTTGAGTTGGAGTCCAATACTTCTAACTTCATAGGTACTTATCAACTCGATATACTTATAAAATTGTAAGTTAAAAGACAAGTAGGCATGCCTTTCTACTTGATTAGCATGTTTCCTGTAGGTACCCAGGTAAGGATGAATATTATAATAATATATTTTTCCTCCTGCTAATAGTCTGCAATCTACCTCTATGTTAAAAGTTATCTGAAGTTACTTCACTTGTAACTACGAGTACATAATATTAAGTTAATGTAAAAAAACCTTGGAGTCTTAATTTAATCCACTTCCCGGTCTTCGATTAGGATGAAATTTTGCACACGCTCTGAATTCTGATGGCATTACACGAGTAGCTAAAAACGTAATTACAAATCCAATATGGCGGACATCCAAGATGGCGAATGGGCTAAAGCATGTTTATTAGTTTTTTATACTAATTTTTAGGGTGCTTTCCCGTCATGCGTGTTGTCGCCCACGTGCTGGACGCTGGTCCGCATGCGGGTGACAACATGCACCTGGCGCGTCTCAGGAAAAATATTATGCAGGGTCCAGAAATATAATTATCCACTTAATTCTTCATCATACATAACATAATATATATTATACACAATAAGTATATTAATATACAGTACAATATAATAATATACAGTACCTATTATCCTCTCCCAGAAAGCCGTGACGAAATAATAGTGTACAAAAGAAAGTCACAAAAAGTCCTCTTTACGGATAATAAATCCACATTAGCTTCGTATATTTGAGCAGAAATTTTGTGAGAGCTGGGAGATAAGTCCGGCTTCGTGCGAAATATAAACTGTGCTCAAGTAGCGAAGAGAGCATACAATATGTTCATAATAGAAATTATACACTATAGTTAAATTATTTTAAGGTGACACCAGCAGTCATTGACCTTTTTAGTCTAGCAGCTATATGAAAAATGCTCGCAATGTATTCTGTTAACAGAAAAAATTTGAACTGTTATAAAGACACAGACTATTAAAGATTAATCGGAAAACCTCTTGGTAACTCTCAGAATCACGGAAAGTGAGACTTTCCGTTACTCACTCCTCCGTTTCGTTACTAAGTGATTAACTCACAAAATGTACGATACAGAATCGGCCAGCAGTTCTTCAAAGCAGATTATAGATTGAAAAAAATATAAATATTTAAATAATGAAACTACAGGATTTGTTACTTCATTTAATGAGCTTTTTAAATTTATTTTTAATGCAAGTTTTTTTCTTGATTTTCTCAATCTCGATCTCAGTAGTGTAGTATGGCGCTGGACACCGCCCTTCAACAGCATTTTCAATGTAGCTTCTAATCCATTTCCCTTGGCGTGGAATGCCCCAGTAACAAAACAAAGTATCGCGTGTTAGGTGCTATATTGATAATAACGTCCTTTTTGAAATAATACTATAGGACCCTCAGAAATGTTACAAATCTGGTAATGAGATATACATATCTTCATAGCCTTATCTAGGTTTGAGAAGAACCAGAAACACGATTAATATATTTTGCCTCGATACATTTCTCGATCGAAATGACCTCTTAAAAATACGAAATTTGAAGATTATTTTTAAGATGATAGATAGATGTATTGTAGGAAATTAGTCTAATTAATAGACACCTTTGCAACCCAGAATCGTATAGAAGCATTTTGCTTAAATGCTCTTAGTTATTTTTTAAATAAACAAAATAAGTCCCCGGCAAATTGGGGATATCGGCTGGGGTATGTGGGACTCCTGTGTAGTCTACCCACTAAAACCCCATGGTTCTCCACTCATTGCTTGAGGCTATAAGGCGTTAGAACCTACCGCAACTGCCTTGCCTCTACCTACTGTGTCTTTGTTGACCGTATAGTACATAAATTATTATAAAAAATATTATTACTTATTCAAAATCATTAAACCACTTCAATAATCTTCAATAGCCATCATGGCGCCTAATTACTATTGAAGTCTATTACGCCAGCTTTCAATTTCGCCAAAGTGGAATATAATTAAATGGTAAGGCTGAACGAGATTTGTGTAATAGGATATAAAATATATTAAAGGGATTTAATTATTAATTCCCCAAGTTTAATTTTACTTAGAGATCCGTTGATTAAACAAAAGTAATTACACTTATTTATAATACTTACCATGCCTCGTTGAATTAAAAGTATTTGGTTGTTTATTAGGTTAAGTTTTTAGCAGTTCTTTTTATTTTATATTTGTGCTACTTACTAATTGATGTTCCAAAGTTCAAAATAAAGTTCTTATAAAAAGGATTATTAATAAGCAAATTCATACCACATCTTGAATTCGAATGCGTGTCCCCAAACGTTTTTGGCTGAAATCACCGAACCGATTTAATTAATTTATTTATTTATTTATTAAAGTTAATTACAACGGGCTACCCCAATTACAATAATTAACTACAATCTTGACTTAAAATTAAAACTTAAAATTAATTATGATATTGTTACAATACATACAGAAATTTATTGAAAATAGAAGAAACCCTTTCGTACTTATTTTCACAAAATCTAACACATGCTCTCTTAACATCCATCCACTTATCAACAAACACGTCACATAAATGGATAATATAAAGAAACTTGAAATCCCGAGTGAGAACATTGAATTTCGCAATCGCAAATGAAAATGTACGGTTTCTATCTCTGTAACTCTAAAGTCTAAACAATAAAAAAATTACAACGAAGTTGCTACCCACGATAAAGTGACACAAAGTAAGGTTAAATGATATTATCGTTCGTTTAAATTATTACGACGAAAACATTCCATTCCTGTTAATTAATGAACAGATGAATCGAAATAACTTTTTAAGACACTTGATATTGGCACAATATAAAAATCATACAGTACAATACCTCAGTCGCCAATTTTGAATGTTAAACTTGATTAAAACATCGATGTCTTTGATTGTAACTTGAAACTTCTAATTTGCCAATTCGAATATCTAATTCACGCCAATGTGTTCTTGATTCAGTCAATCAACTGTGGAGATAGTTTACTGTATATTACTTATATTTGGATATATAATAATTAATGTACAGAATTACTGAGCGGAATGAGCCAAATTAAAAACGATTTCATTCAGTTAATGTTTCCATTGTAAAATTATTTTACGCCCAATTGCAGAAATCTGCTTCGGGTCTTAAATTTTTATTGTGAAAATAACAAACAAATTATTATTCACTATTTATTTCGTTTCGTAGAATTAAAACTGTTCAAAAATTATTTACTCCCACTCAAGTCCCAAAAATAGAGCTCTTAACTTGTGTTGTTTTTATTTGAATAATAATATTTGTTAAAACGCTGTGTTAATTAACGTTCATTACCAAAACCAAGCAACTTCAAGGACTAAGCTATGTTTGGATTGTCATTGTACCTGTAAATCATATTATGTGAAAAGTTTTGGTTACAGAATTCTTAGTATGTAGTGTTACATAATGCTACAATCATGCTACGTAGTGCTACGACCATGCTACGCAGTGCTACGCTCATACTACGGTCGTGCTACGTAGTGCTACGGTCATGCTACGCGGTGCTATGGTTATGCTAAGTAGTGCTACGGTCATGCTACGCGGTGCTATGGTCATGCTACGTAGTGCTACGGTCATGCTACGTAGTGCTACGGTCATGCTACGTAGTGCTACGGTCATGCTACGTAGTGCTACGGTCATGCTACGTAGTGCTACGGTCATGCTACGTAGTGCTACGATCATGCTACGTAGTGCTACGGTCATGCTATGTAGTGCTACGGTCATGCCACGTAGTGCTACGGTCATGCTACGCAGTGCTACGCTCATGCTACGGTCGTGCTACGTAGTGCTACGGTAATGCTACGCTCATGTTACGGTAATGCTACGTAGTGCTACGGCAATGCTACGTAGTGCTACGGTAATGCTACGTAGTGATCTCAGGTTGTGTAACGACTTAAGGCCGTCACAGACTTAGCTATAATATATATTAATATACCGTACTAAACACACTGAGACCAGAAATATATATTATAGCTGAGTGTGTGGTCCCGCGAAAATTGTATAGAAAATATATATTAATATGCCTAGCTATAAATATATTAATATATATTATAGCTAAGTCTGTGACGGCCTTTACGGTGCACCATTTTAAAAGTGTTTTAAAGCAATCCATTAGTTTAGTTTATATTATTAGCTTTAATTGTGAAGAATTGGAACAATTTTATTTCCATCAACATTTTATAAACAACCAATAGGTTCAATCTATAACAATTGAGATTGTTGCATGCTTTGTCGGGAGATTTTTATATAAAAGACCTTCTTTATGTATATTTATCACTTTGTACAAGTTTAATGGAAAATTTATATCTCAAAGTACGCCGTACCGTGTTTTCAAACATGATTGTTAGGAAATGGATTTTTAATAGATTTTCTGATGGTTTTTGAAAGGTTGAAAACGTTGTTAGTAACTTTTAACAAACCTGCACGTAAACCTGACGATTTAACTTTTTAAATTAAAAATTTGTTACATCCACTCGTTGATGCATGTACTAGGTGAAGCCCACAATTTCGTTAAGTACATCAAAATTTGTTTATCACACAGGAACCATATTTTTTTTTCTAGATAAATAGAATTATATGTATTTTCCCGTAGCTTACAGTATCTCCATACCAAATTTCATCAAAACCGTTGCGGCAGTTGAGGCGTGAAAAGGTAAAAGATAGACAGACAGACAGACACAAACACATACTTTCGCTTATATAATAATTATTAATCCCTATAGAGATAGAATGACCAACAACTATGGAGTTTCGGTCGCAGTGACTTTAGTAAATTCAGATCTGATTTGATAAAGCTCATTTTTTATCTTATTTTCTTTGTGATAACTATTAATGTCGTTTTCCACTTCTGGACATTTTTGACAGTTGAAATTAAAACATCCTACAGGAATAACAAAATTTAAATGAATTGTTTTGTACACATAATTTTACTAGTGACAAAAAGGCTTAAAATTGTATAAAAAAACGTTCAAATTCTTCAAAATGCTCAAAAATACTATGGGACATCAATAATTCAAAATCATCTAATTTTACTCATAGCTGTGATGCCAGCCTAATTTCTTCAGTAACAGAAAAAAACTGAAATGCTTTTCATAATTAATTTCGCAATTAATTTAAAAGAGTACTTAAGATTTTCTATAAGGACGTCCAAAGAAGGAAACAAATTCTCACAAAGGCGAATCAACACGTTTGAAGAGGGGTGAATTTTTACCCTCGACGCGGCTTCAACAGCCACTCAACTACATCAAAGGTACAGATTACAAGATTATGATGGTAAAATATTTCGGCCTAATAGTCCTAGATATCATATTATGAGCTATTTACTATAGAAAACGATACTTTAGTAATATTATAACTGCAAAAGTGTGTATGTCTGTCTGTCTATCTATCGGACTGTCTGTTACCTTTTCACGCCCAAACCATTAAACCGATTTTTCTGAAATTTGTTATGCAAATACTTTGAGTCCCGGGAAAGGACATAGGATACTTTTCATCACATAAAAATATACGCTTTCAGCGCAATAAACGAATTTTTTGAGCAACCATAGAGAAATTATATAACTGGTCTATGGTGCAGTGGAGTTGAGGGCGTCATTTAGTTTATTATAAAGTTAAAGTTTATAAATATCGTCCTTATTAAACACCGCGATCGCTGAAAGGGCCAAAACAAATACTGTATACCTGTCCTGCATTACACTAAGGCCAACATCACAAACCGATCACACCATTATCACCTTTATCTCGTAACTATAAAGTCGATACTCCCATGTGCTATAAAGGAATGTAAACGTTCAATGGATATTGTACTATGAATATTTATTTGGAGTCTACGAGAAACTCAATAGGGTTGGAGTAACTAAAGAACGGTTTCATTAAAATCGAGAACCCTCGAGCTGTATCCGATATTTGTAAATCGATTAAGTACTAATTGGAAGGTTCTGCTTTCAAAATAAATTCCTTTTTAGCAACTACCATAACTTGGAAAATCGCCATCGACAATAAGATTTGCATGCTAAAGTAATTTATTGTAAGTGGCAGACCTTAATAAAAATTATCATAATATTCATTCGAATAATCCATACTTCCATACTAATATTATAAATGCGAAAGTGTCTGTCTGTGCGTATGTCTGTCTGTTACCTCTTCACGCCCAAACCGCTTTTGCTGAAATTTGATATGGAGTCTGGAGATAAATAAATAAAGGACATAGGATATTTTTAATCCCGGAAAAATGTACGGTTCCGGCGCGGTAAACTAATTTTGGCGCAACGGAGTTGCGGGCGTCATCTAGTAATATTAATATAACAAACAATATGCCATTTAAATCGTTATTTATATTTTGTAATAATTATTGTTACCTTTGTAACTGTAATTTTATACATAGCCTGTTATTTCCGTAAAAAATTGCTGTGATTAGCAAATTGGTGTCACTACTGTGCCTGATTGTAATTCCCATTACAATGGAATCCACAATTAGATGCACTTTTCAATAAAATATATACGATTTTTACGTAATTTGTGCGTTGGTTAAAATGGAAGGCGTGTCATTATTCAATTAGTAAGGTCGTTGTTGATTTACATAACCGCTAAAGGTGGAGCCACATCGCTCCATCGCATTGAACATCGCAGCATCGACGCAGACGCAGATATATTTTGATATGCCATATTAGTGCGTTAAGTCGACGGACGCAAAATTTAAACGATAAACTTTCCCCCGTCAGTCGCAGGACCGACTTTTTACATGCCTCCGACGCATGGATCATCTTACTTGTCAGACAATCAGGTGATCAGCCTGCATTGTCCAAACCAAACTTGGAAATAACATGTTTCCAACACGGGAATCGAACCCTCGACCTCCGAGTCAAGAGCCACGCTCTAAACCACTGGACCACGGAGGCGGAACTAATTATTGCTATCCAGGCTCCAGCCTACTGCCCATATGTTTCTAATATATATTATTAGATATAAATTTCATTGGTATACAGTTTCATATCATAAAAAGCAATCCCCTTGTTTACGGTCGCGGCTGAGGAACACAGATAGCTGAAGCGGGATTCGCGCAAAAGTATTACACGACTTACAGTGAAATGACGTTTGAAATTGAAGCCTGAGAACGTTGCAGTTGTAGGGATGCGCCATAGATATATCGATAAGATTCATTAACTGAAGTTTATCTGTTCAATAGCGTCATTGATTGATTAAGGGCCTGTTTCACCACTTCCTGATAAAGTGCTGGATAGACTACCCACAACTTTTTTGAAAGATTCTCTATACTCTGTCAAGTTAAGTGGTGGATAGCCTATCCGGCACTTATCAGGAACAGGCCCTAAATGTTTGATTATTCATCGCTTCTTCATAGAATCGCCGATAAAAATGTATGGAATTGACATAGGCGTTCGATATAAGGTCGATTTTGATTCATGTCGTGTCATCCATTTTTTTATTCTATAAAGAAACGATGAAGAAATCGTATTGGCCCCCTGATGAATAGATAAAAGAAAAACGCATCTTACGGATCTCCGTACCTAAATCAGTATTAAGATCGTCATCGTCGTAAGATTTAGCATTACTAACACAATTGAAAATCTATTTTTATATTATATAAAATAGATAAATATAGATATTATTATCTTCTTTGTATAAAATTGCTCTCTACTTGTGTACTATGTCACTGAACTCCTCGTAAACGGCTGGATTCACAAATAAGCCGGATTCAGAAATATCACACAGCTGAATATCTGCCAGATCCGCTAGTTATATTAAAATTATAGATCATTTGTTTACAAGAAATAGTTTTCAATTTTTTTCTTATATTTTAAGATTTTTAAGCTATAGCATAGCTTTTATCGCGGGCTTCGAGCGCGGCGACCGAATCAAGAAATTGCGTAACGAAAAACACCTAACATTCGTCTAACGTCGTTTTAGTTCGGAATACGTCTTCAGTTTGATTTGTCTCGGGGTGTGGTGCTCGCCGCACCGAAGTGCTGTGCCGGTCAGTACAACGTTGCCAGATTTCGGCACGGTGTTTGTTTGAGTGCAACTAGACGTATGCGAATTATAATTGCATAAGTTGATAAAAATGCTATGCGACAGCTTTACCGCGGCACTCCCCGAGAGTCTAACGTATTTTTATGATATCGATAATATTATATTACTACGATCGCATCACTAAGTACGAACGCGGTCGTGGACAATGGTATTGCTGTTTTGTAACTTTCTTGGAGAAGCGAAATGACTGTTTACTTATTGTGATATTTAGAAGTTTTTAATTCAGTCTCAGCAAACTTCTTTATTACTCGAGCGAGAAATAATAAAGTTGTAACGAGTTACAATAAAATTAAAAATCCTTTTTATGATTCTCGCGTTTTATTGGTTGTTAAAATCTTTCGAAGCGGCTGGTCAAATTGTGTTGGAATCATTGGTATTGATCATATGATAATATACCGTGATATACCTATATAATTATATCAAAATAACACTGGAACAGACCACACAACTAAATGTTCTATATCGCGCCTATCAATGTTTCTGAGATCTGCCCCCCTAGCATACGCCAACGAGATATCTCGTGGATATCTCACTCTCGAGCATAGTGATATTGTCGATATCGATATAAATATCTCTTTTTCGCTAACATGCGTACGTCGAAACTCGAGAGATAAATTTCTCGTTCGTATATAGTTCATTAGTATATAGACAAAAATAGCACATATAAAATAAAACAAAATTATCTCTAATTTTGACGACAGACGAACGAGAAAAAATGTATGTCATGTTAGGGTCAATAGAGATGAAATGATATAAACCAGTTAACATCGAGAAAACGTGTAGACAAAATTTTCTCGTTGGCGTATGCTATTACGGCATGACAAATACATGGTTTAGAAATAAAACTTCTAAAATCACAACATTGAGCTAAAGTATCTTCCCACACTTAATATGGCAAAACAACTTTTGCCGGATCAGCTAAGTCTTACTTAGCGAAACACACAAAAAATCTATTATGTCAATGGCCATGGTACCGGTATTTACATTTGTTAATCGATATTCAATACCACTTTTATTTAACTTTCATGACGATTTACGATAGTATAAGAGTGGTACGTTATTATGATAATTTGATATTCCCCAGTTAAATAATTTAAGGAAAAATATTTGTTTTACATTTTCTTGATATGTGATATTACGTAACCTTAGACTGTTGATAACAAAAGATTCGAGGTTTCATTCGAAGAAAGCTTGGATATTGAGAAATAGTATTTTTAATAAGTTGTATTACGTATTCATAGAGCTCTAATTATAATTAATACATGGCAATTGGATGTTGTAGCCCATCCGTTCATTATTTTTAACTAGATGACTTGAACATAAATATTAAAAAAAGTATCCTATGTCCTTTCCCGGGACTCAAAGTATCTCCATACCAAATTTCAGCAAAATCGGTTCAGTGGGTTGGCCGTGAAGAGGTAACAGACAGACAAACAGACAGACGCACTTTCGTGAGTTTTTCGCATTTATAATATTAAGTATGCATTAAGCCTCCATACGTCTCGACAAAACAGAACAGATTATATAGTGAGTATTACTCACTCGAAGAAGTTATCTACTCAATCATTTAGTTGTCCATAATATATCATCTGCCAGTACTACCTGGTACTACTAACTATGATACATCCGTTTGGCAACTGTAGTGCATTCAGTTTCATTAACGATTTCACATCTGTCGATAAAACAATATGGCCATGCAAAACTTCCTCCTGGAAAACTTACATTCAGTCTTGTCATAGCGCGCATTCCTCTTATTTCACACACTGTACACGACAAGTCTTTGTACAATGGGGCACTAATAATGTAGACATTTTACGCGTGTAAGGCCGTGTTTCCACCTGCAAGACAACTGTCGCGAGAAGTGTCTGACAGTCTGTCTGACAGAAGATTGCAATTAGTGTAAACTGTAGCGACAATTTGTCAAGCGCTTCCTGCGAGGACTCGCGACAGATCTCGCTGCGCGTCACCGCAGATATAAGGCCCTATAGCCGAAACTTTTCGTTATCGCTTCGTTATAGAATCGCCGATCAAAATGTATGGAATTGACATAAGACGAGTCGAACGTCAACGTCATATTAACGAACGCTTATGTCAATTCCATACATTTTCATCGGCGATTCTATAACGAAGCGAAAACGAAAACATTTTGGCTCACCCACCAGGTCTAGTTTCGTATAGCATTTATCCGCGAGCTTCTCGCACGACATTTATTGCAGCAATAAATTGCAGGAATTAGTATGAAATGTAAACAATATTGCAAGAAACTCACGCAAGACTTCCGCGAGTTTGCTTGCAGGTGGAAACACGGCCTAACATACCATCACCGTATCCACATCACTAGAATATTTATCAAACAAACACAGTAACACAAGCCTGTGTAAAAAATGTACCTGTTGATTCTACTCGTCTGCTTCCACAGAACAGATGCCTACAAGACCGTTGAACAGTTTAGGGAACAATATAAGGAGGTTGGGAAGGAAAGTTTCTCTCCGTCGGATACATTGGTCGGGAGGGCGATGGACTTTGTGTACTCCAACCAGACTTTCATGAATCTCATAGCGAGAGAGCTGTGGAATGTCGGATCGAGAGCCATCGACAAAATCGTCGAAATTAAAGGTACTTCCATATATACCAGCCATTCTCAAAACGTGCTCTGCACAACCCCGGTGCTCCGCGGGCGGTAAAGTGCGATAAGGCTTTAAATGAACGTGGGCGGGGGCGCTGCTAATAAAGGAGAATCTGTCAAAAATGTCGTTTTTAGGGTTCCGTAGCCAAAATGGCAAAAAAGGAACCCTTATAGATTCGTCATGTCTGTCTGTCTGTCTGTCTGTCTGTCTGTCTGTATGTCTGTCCATCCGTATGTCACAGCCACTTTTATCCGAAACTATTAGAGCTATACTATTGAAACTTGGTAAGTAGATGTAGTCTGTGAACCGCATTAAGATTTTGATGCAAAAATGGAAAAAAATATTAAAAATTTTAGGGGTCCCCATAGGTACAACTGAAACAAAAAAATTTTTTTTCATCTAACCTATGCGTGTGGGGTATCTATGGATAGGTCTCCAAAAATCATATTGAGGTTTCTCATATCATTTTTTTGCATTGCGAGAGAGACTCTTCCAAAGTGGAAAAATGTGTGTCGTCCCCCCCCCCCCCTCTAATTTCTAAAGTAGAGGCATGATAATTCTAAAAAAAATATATGATGTAGATTACTATAAAAACTACCAACGAAAATTGGTTTGAACGAGATCTAGCCAGTAGTTTTTTTTATACGTCACTAGCTGTCCCGGCAAACGTTGTTTTGCCATTTAAAGTATTTCTACTTCATCAGTAATTGATACAAAATCTAACCCCCCCCCCCCTTTTGTCCCCTAAGAGGGGTGGGGTGAAAACTGATGTTAATTTGGAAAATACAATTAATAATATGACGTAAGTCCATTAAAGAAAAAATTTGATACAAAATCTGACCCCCCTTTGGGTCCCCTTAGAGGGGTAGGGGGAAAGTTTATACACCAGATGTTGAGTTGGAAGAAGGCAAATATATCTGCGAAAACCGTATGCAAATCGGATCAGTAGTTTTCGTGTTAAAGCAAAAGTTTGATACAAAATCTAACCCCCTCTTTCGTCCCCTTAGAGGGGTGGGGGGGAAATTTTTATACACCAGATGTTAAGTTTGAAGAAGATAAATATATTTGCGAAAACCGCATTCAAATGGAATCAGTAGTTTTCGTGTGATAGTGGAACAAACTTACAGACAGACAGACAGACAGACAGACAGACAAAAAACTAACCACAGTTTTGGCTTCTATAGCGATGTAGTAACACCCCCTGCTTATTATTTTTTCAATATCTTTAATGTACAGAATTCACATTTCTACAGTTTTATTATATGTATAGATTTATAGTTAAAGAAATTAATTAATTATAATAGCAATCAAAAATAACAGTCATTCAAAACGTATAAAGTTCTAAAAATATTACTTTCTTAGTCATAACTTTTAAAGCTTTTTTGAAATTAGGATTATGTTAGTCTTATTGACTTAGACTGTGAGGTCGTGGATGGATTAAATAAAAGAAAATCACTTTTATATTGCGCTTTATTTAGGTTAAGCGCATTCGGTAAGGCACGTCTTTACTCCAAGGAGGAAAGGAGAGAAGTAGTATAATATTTAACATTAAAATAAACTGTGACCTGCAGAGTCAACAAAAACGTTCCCATGCCAAATGTGAGCCTGACCATTTAAACTGAAAGGTCCCAACAATAAATTATTGTTTTATAGCTTTGGTAACATTGACTACCCTTGTTTTAAGAATTAGAAGTCGTTTATTATACTTCATACAATATCTTGACAGCAAGGTTAACATGTGGCATGCGAGAACCAAATGGTACTTGAGTTTCTCAGATCCTAAATCTTTCAATACATTAACAAAAGACAGGAATTTTTGTATTCGAATTTAAGTAAATTCGACACGCCCCCTCAAAAATTAATGTCTTTGGAATCAAACTCAAAAGTAACATAAACCTAAAATAAAATTTCCTAAATATCAAAAAAAAAAAAAATTAAATTAAGTACAATTAAAATTTACATTAAGTAATACCTAATTGACGTACCTTCCGTGCACTTTAACCTTCCGGGGAGATACAATATGATCCAACATTTGTTGCTAGGATGAGGGAAACCCCAGAAAAACCTCACCAGATCATTAAATAGTTGATTTCTACTAAGTATTTATTAAAACAATTTAAAATAAAAACATTATTCTTCTAAGTTTATTTTCTCTCGTAGCTCGCGGAACCTGGCTGCTGGCAGCGGCTTGGTCATCATGTCCGCGATCTGGTTATCTGTTGAAATATATTTCAAAGTTATTGTTTTATTCACACATTGTTCTCGGGAGAAGTGATACTTAATGTCAATATGTTTGGATCTCTTGTGACTCGATGGATTATTTGCGATACTAATACATCCATTATTATCTTCATATATTAAGATAGGTTCTTTAATTTCAATATTAATACTAGTAGCTAAAGTCCTTAACCACAAAGCCTCTTTAACAGCTTCATACAGAGCCATATATTCGGCTTCTGTCGACGAGGCTGCTACTGAAACTTGCCTCTTAGAGTTCCAACATATTGTACATTTATCATACAACATAAATAAATAACCTGTTGTACTTTTTCTGTCGGAAGTATCACTTCCTCCCCAATTTGAATCGACATATCCCGTAAATAAATTATCATAACTTCCCTGTACATATTTTAATTTCAAATTAATTGTACCTTTTAAATATCTAAGTACTCTTTTTAAACAAGTCCAAAGTTCTTTGTTATTCTTATTCATGTATCTACTCAAAATATTTACAGTTATGGATAAATCGGGTCTAGTACATACCATTAAGTACATAAGGCAGCCAATAAGACTTCGACATGGCGCATCATATATCTCATTAGATTCCAATGCCTCAAAATTTAGTTTAATTTCTAAAGGTGTGCTAATTGGATTACAATCCGTCATATTAAACTTGTTTAATATTGCCTTTATGTATGTACTTTGATCTAATATAATAATATTGTTGTTTCGGGTTATTCTGATACCTAAGAAAAGTCTTATTTCTTTTAAGTCAACCATCGAAAATTTGTTCATCAAATATTGTTTAAAGGCGTTCATAGTATTTTTATTTGCAGTGCAAATAACTAAATCATCAACATACAAAATGACATAAATATTCTGGGACACATATCCCTTATTTAGTATGTACATACAACGATCTCCCATAGAATTTTTAAAACCTATTTCTAAAAGGGTGTTTTCAAATTTTTCGAACCAGCATCTAGCGGCTTGTTTTAGGCCATATAGAGCTTTATTAAGTTTACAGACTTCATTTTGCTTGCTCTGTACTCCCTCGGGAACTTTCATGAATATTTCTTCCTTTAAATCACCATTTAAAAATGCAGTTTTAACATCCATATGGTGAATCAATAAACTATGTTGATTTGCAAACGCTAATATGAATCTAAAAGTTGAAATTCTCGCCACCGGAGCATAGGTTTCATTATAGTCTTCAAGGTATTTTTGACTAAATCCCCTGGCAACTAATCGGGCTTTATATTTTAAAGGTTTCCCAAATTCGTCGTTTTTAATAGTAAATACCCATTTGCTATCTACGATATTTTTGCCTATTGGTCTAGGTACAAGAGTCCAAGTATTATTTATAGAAAGTGAATTTAATTCATCATTGATTGCCTTTTCCCATTGGCAAGAATCTAATCTGTCTTTTATTTCCTTATAAGAATTTGGAATAGACGATATAAAATATTGAGCTGATAACAAATAGTCACTAGGTAAATTTTCAGAATAAGAAATTGGATTTAGATTTTTAATTCGTTCACTTCTCCTCAGTTTATTATTGTTGTTATTCTGAGGAGAAATATTACAATTATCAATTTGTTCACTATTTCTATTTAATTCTGTATCATAAAAGGTAAGTGACCGCTCCTGGATTGTATTGTTTTCCAAATTACAATTGTTTCTATTGTTATCATTAAAAGGGGCACTTGAAGAACTAGGGAGGGATGTTTCTTTACCTGAATGTACATTTATTGAATTTGATTTTAATGGCCTGGACTTAAGAAAGCTTTTTTCATCTACAATAATATCTCTCACTACCAAGTACTTGTAATTTTCCACATCATAAACTCTATACCCATTTGGTTCATACCCCAATAATATGGCTTTAGATGATTTTTCATCGAATTTATTTCTACCGGTTTTTACATGCACATATACTGTTGAACCAAACACTTTTAGGTATTTAATTTGGGGTTTCTTATTGTGCCACATTTCATAAGGTGTTTTATTTACCTTCAATGATTTTGTTGGTGTCATATTTATAAGATACGTTGCAGTTAACACAGCATCGCCCCAAAACACTTTATCTAATTGGGCACCAGATATCATTGTTCGCGCCTTTTCTGTAATGGTTCTTACCATTCTTTCAGATATGCCATTTAACTGTGGAGTTCGTGGTATTGTGAGATGATAACTTATACCCTTTGAAACACAATAACTTTTCATTTCATTCGATAAATATTCTCTACCATTATCGCAATATAAATTAACTATTTTGAAGTTAAATCTAGCTTCACCTTTTGCAACAAAATCTTTAAACATTGCAAACATATCTGATTTGTGTTTTATAAGATATGTTACACAATAATGAGTGAATTCATCTACAAATAGTACAAAATAATTATCGTTATTTACAGAAGGTGGTGTGATTGGCCCACAAATGTCAGAATGAATATTAAATAGCGGCCGGTTTAGATATTCTTTGTTTTTAATTTGATTAAATGGTAGTCGGGCTTGTTTGCCATAAATGCATGCTTCACACATGTCATCATCAGGCATAATATTTTCTAATTGGTTTATGTCATCGACAAGTTGTTTATTTTTGAGTTCGATAAATTTTGATTTGCCCATATGACCTAATCGTTGATGCCATAATTTATAATCAAAATTAGAGGCATTACTAGCACAATAATTAAACATATTTTTACGTACCTTGAACTCCAAAGTAAACAGGTTGTTTACAGTCTTACCGGACATCACGGGCTTACCGTTATAGTACACCATTACCCCTTCTTCACCAAAGGTTATAGAGTATCCGGCTTGTTGCATCTTGATTACGGACAGCAAGTTGTACGGGACATCAGGACTGTACAGCACGTTTTCTATCTTCCCCTCGATGCCCAAGTTGCTCGTAACAGAGAATGATCCAATCTTCGACGCAGAGATAAATGTGCCATTTTTCGCCACTGATATTTGAATTGGTGTTTTCAGTGTGCGAAAACAGCTTGCTATATCCTCTCGATTCGTGATATGATCGGATGCTCCAGAGTCCAACAAGAATATAATCATATCTTGTTTATAATCTGTTTGTATTGTGGCTCCTGCCATGAAAGCAAAACTCGTCGTAGTCGGCGATGATTGAATTGTGTTAACGCTCGGTGTATAATAATTAGCAGTGTTGATAGTTTTGATCTTCTTATTGTTTAGTTTGTACTTCATACCCTCTAGATAATAGCGACATTCGTATCTGTAGTGTCCTTTTCTTCCACAGTGATGACATTTTATATGATTTTTCTTATTGGATTTCTTGTTGTAGTTGGATTTCGGCTTCTTATTTATTCTTCGAGAATTCTTAATAATTGATGGTATTCGTTGGAAATTTTCGTGTTGCAGATGATTGTTTTTACTTTCAGCATGAAGAATTTTTCCGCTTGTGTCTGGTTTCTCGTCGTTTAGTTTAACTTCGTGGTCGAGGAGTCGCATCTTCACGAAGTTCAGTGTAATATCGTCTTCTGAGAGTGTTTCGATTGCAGTGACAATACCGTCATAGGCAGGCGGCAGAGTCAGCAATAGTTGAGATACTTTATCTGCCTCCTTCACAGTTGCACCAGAAGTCGCTAGCTGGGATATTAAAATATCAAACTGCATAAAATGTTGATTCAAGGTGGTATCTCCTTGGAGTTTCATATTCAATAACTTCTTTCTGGTTGCGAGCTGTTTAGCCGTACTTTTTCTCTCGAAAATGTTGTCTAGCGCAGAAAGTATTTCCTTCGATGTTGACTCTGGTCCCACGTGACTGATATAAGCATCAGACAGGTATTCTATGATTACGTTTTTAGTTGTTTGTTCGGCTTTCTTCCACTTGTTGTCAGGTATTACCGGAACTGGCTTCTCAATAACGTGAATCACATCTAGTTCACTTAAAAGGCTTCGGATTCTGAATTTCCAGATGTTGTAGTTTTCTCCCATGAAAATCGGAATATTTCTCTTGGTCTTCTGTTTCTCCATATTGTTATTTTAAAAGTTCAAATTTTTATAATCACTTTGAGTTCAAAAACTATTTTAACTTTTATTTAATCACTGCGTTGACTGGGCCACCATAACCTGTTAGTCTTATTGACTTAGACTGTGAGGTCGTGGATGGATTAAATAAAAGAAAATCACTTTTATATTGCGCTTTATTTAGGTTAAGCGCATTCGGTAAGGCACGTCTTTACTCCAAGGAGGAAAGGAGAGAAGTAGTATAATATTTAACATTAAAATAAACTGTGACCTGCAGAGTCAACAAAAACGTTCCCATGCCAAATGTGAGCCTGACCATTTAAACTGAAAGGTCCCAACAATAAATTATTGTTTTATAGCTTTGGTAACATTGACTACCCTTGTTTTAAGAATTAGAAGTCGTTTATTATACTTCATACAATATCTTGACAGCAAGGTTAACATGTGGCATGCGAGAACCAAATGGTACTTGAGTTTCTCAGATCCTAAATCTTTCAATACATTAACAAAAGACAGGAATTTTTGTATTCGAATTTAAGTAAATTCGACAGATTATAATAATGAAGCACGATAGTCTATATCAAATCAATAGCTGTCGCATAACTATTGAAAATCTATTGTGTCTGCGATTCCCACGATCGAGGTAATATTTACGTGGACAATACGTGGACTCTCCGAGCGAGTCGGTGGCACTGATAATTAAATCTCTCCCCTACCGCACGCACACCCGCGCGTCGCGCCTTGACGCCCAATTCGCAACGTGCAGCAGAAATCGTAATATTTTAATTTCGTCATAACATTAAAACCAAACGTCCAATTTTAATCATTCAAAGACCAAATATTATCTACATTAACTGTACTTAGTGATGAAATAATTTATTTTGATAAGGGTCAATAGCATTATTTAAATAAACGCGTTTAAATATAGTCCAAAAAAAATTCAAGATTTTTTAATAAAAAAATGGTTATTGTGCCTCACTCAACATAGATAGGTATAGTGTATCGTGGACTTTTTTGTAGATATTTAAAAGATCTATAATTACTTAGAACATTTTATGCCTCTATCTTTTATAGTTTAGGCAGCGTACGCAAAATAAGTAACTTTTCTGGTTGATTTTTTACACCTTGCGTTCGAAAATCCCAAATATCTTACGGAACCCTATATTTTTTCAAAATAAAAATTAGCCTATGTTCAGCAGAAATAATGCAGGATTCCAATGGTAAAAGAATTTTTCAAATCGGTCCAGTAGTTTCGGAGCCTATTCGACTCAAACAAACAAATCTTTCCTCTTTATAATAGTAGTGTAGATAAATAGTAAACCTTAATCTAAATTTCATTAAATCGACTGAAATATAAAAATAAATCAAAAATATTTTAATTTCATAAAAATAAACCTTATTGCTGCTGCGGAACCCTCCATGGGCGAGTCCAACTCGCACTTGGCCGCTTTTTTTGTATGATGGCAGCGTTAGTTCCTTTTTCTGCCACGTTCATTAAAGCCTTGCCGAGCTCTACATAAATAGTTATTATTAAAAAGTGTCATCAGACACCTGTCCAGCATAGAGACAATTCAGTCAGAGACAAAGCATTCTTTTTTTTTGTGGGGTACATAAAAAATAAATAACAAAACTTGACTAAGCGTTCCCTTACTTTGGTGGAAGTCCGGTCCCTTTTGAGGTAGACCTCAAAAGGGACCGGACGTGGAGGGAGTGCCGTGTTTGTTAGATCCGGGATATCCCTCCTTTATACGGCTGAAGGCGAACAGCAGGTGGTTTTAGTGGGTAGGAGTCTCACATACCCCCGGGGTGCCGAGGCACATACCCAACCCGGGGGACCCATGAGGGTTTCCCCTGCGCATAAAAAAAAAATACAACAAAACTTTGCAACTTAATTTGACTGCAGTAGCATACAGCGTATTTCAGCGAATTAAATTGAATTCTAAAAATTCAACATTTTGAATTAGAATTCAAAGCATTCACTCTAAATTTCTAAAATGTTAAAATAAAGAATTTAATGTTAAAGTTTTTCGAAAAAGAAATATAAACATTGTTACCGCTAACGTAAAAATATGGATTCAATTGTAAATTGTAACAACGCTACGGTCTGTAACAATGCATGAGAAATAATATTATACCGACCACAATTCTATAAATATGAAAATACAAGATGCCCGATCCAATTGAATTGTTAGCCCCAATAAAACTTTTCCTCACAAATCTCAAAGTAGTACAGGTAACAATTTTCACAGTTACAATATTATTCTGATATTCTGATTTCTTTTACGCTTTCCATAAAATCTATAACAATATAATAAAAATTACATCCATACTAATATTATAAATGCGAAAGCGTGTCTGTCCGTCTGTCTGTCTGTCTGTTACCTCTTCACGCCCAAACCGCTGAACCGATTTTGATGAAATTTGGTAAAGGGATACTTTGAGACCTTAGAAAGGACATAGAATACTTGTTATCTTGGAAAAATTTACGAATCTGACGAGACAAAGGAGTTTTGGCGCAAGTAGTTGCAGGCATCTTATTCTAGAAAATAGAAAATAGAAATACGTAATAGGTATTTAGAGGACACAATAACGTACATAATATTATGAATAATCTTTTGCTGGACAACATCATGAATTTTACTAATTTTGGAGAAAGAAATTTTCATTTAGAAAATATTATTTCAGATAAACAGAGCGTGTTATATTTTTAGAAATGTCCAGTTTTCGTATAATATTATGTTAGTCCATAATATCAGCGTCTTATCCATAAAGTTAATATACCTACCTAGCGGTCTGCGGTATAGAGCAACAATCTCGAGCTGTCAAACGAAACCGAAATTGGTTTTCATCTGTGTGTAAAATATGTGTAGGTATACACTTACACAAGCATGATTGAACATGAATTATTCTATGAGAATAAAATGTCAACGTGCGGCACGTGCCGACTGGACGTCAAAAAAAGAGTGCTGCTGTCATGTTTCACACGTCTCTTTTTACCACGCAGTGTTACTGATAGTGACATCTCTCTTGCTCAGGCCTTTGTTTCTCTATTCCGCTAGGTATATTAACTTTATGGTCTGATCAACTGTGCCACATTTCAATAGTGTACTTAATACTAGGTGTGTATGTTACATGTAATAAAATATATTGTATGTGTGTACCTATGTGTTCGCATAATATCTCCGGAACTATTTATTATTATTTCGATTTAGTAATTTTTTATTGTATTACGTATTGTTCAATTAGCAATACTGAAAATTTTATCAAAATAGGTACTGTAGTTTTTGTGATAATTTTGAATACAGTTTGAAGTCGGTTTTATTTTTTTAATTTTGTTTGTTCAATAATTCTAAGCAAAGCTTGGTCTCCCAGGTTCTCATACTTATTAATTATTATCAGACACTGTAATTTTAAATGGTTACATTTCTTTGTTTCAGGTCAAGGTGGAAACAAAATGGAGCACAACGCGAAATATACAAAGTGATAATCTACATTTCATATTAAAAATATATTAAACCAAAATTGGTTTTATTCGGTTGAAGTTTATGATGTTAAATAATGTACCTACTCTACCTTTAACAAAATAAGTTACAAATTACAATAAACAAAAAATGTTACTTAAATAACGAATTGTTTAAAGTTCATTTCTAAAAATTATATAAATACAAAAATAATATTTAAAAAATGATCGACCAGCGTCACGGGTTTCCCTATACAAAAGTGACAAAAAATGCTCTTTCAGCGCTGCTACTTTTACAGTGAACTATATACGGGACTCATACACACCCTAAATTAATATCACTTAGGTTTGTTACACCATATATATTATCAAGGACTTCGTGCAAATTTCAAGAGCCTATCTATTACCATTATTGATATATCGAGCAAAAATCACGTTATTATCAAAATTAAGTATGTGTAGTGTGTAGTGTCTGTCTGTCTGTCGGTCCTCTTCACGCCCAAAAAGCTGAATCGATTTTGCTGTTTGGTATGTAGATACTTTGATTCCCGGGAAAGGACATAGGATACCTTTTATCCCGGAAAAATGTACGGCTCCCCGCAATAAACGAACTTTGGCGCAACGGAGTTGTGGGGGTCATTAGTGGTATAATATTATCAATCATAGGATTATACAGCATTACGTTTTGCTGTATAATCAATGTTATACAGCAAAATCGAACTACAAAGTTCACATAATATTATAGGTATATATAATATTATGTGAACAGTGTGTATAGGTCTTTCCTTGTTAACAAAAGAGCATACTGTTTACATTTCTTTGTGTTGTTCTAACAATGTACTGTTTTAAGAAAACTTCCGTGTCAATATGTGTTCGGGAAAAACAGTGTTACAGTTGCCGAGTAAGTTATAAAAGGAACATTTTTAAACATTCCGTAAAGAAGACCATGTTATCACAGTGTAAATACATAATATGTAGGTATCATTTGTAATCTTTTCAACGCGCCTAAATAGTTCGGTAAATAAAATACATTATTAGTAGGTAAATACTATTCTTTCTTAATAAAGAAGCCTCTGATATTCTACAGGTACTTAGCACGGGGCCAGACTGAGGTGGTGTGAAGCGTCCATAGATATTCTAGAAGAATCGAAAAAAGAAGATTTAACTTGCATATTTTCCATTCCCCTTTATTTCCGTACTCAATGTTAAGGAATTATATTTTACCAATACTCCTCTTCAGTCTTGCATGTTCTAGACAGTGGGATGAGGAATCGAAACGAGAAGTGAGACCTTCAAAGTGGCTAACGAATAGTATGATGGACGTTTGGTTCGGAAACAGATCTATGATTGAGGTCGTGGCGAAGGAACTCAACGGATTCGTCGACAAAATCGTTATGAGAGAAAGTAAGAGGCGCAAATGATCTGTCGCAGCCGAAAACACACCCACAAGTCGCTAAGAAAAAGTTAATTAGGTTAAAAAGCGTTGGTTGATTACCGACAACCAATGTGGGTAGTGGGTGGTACTAGTTACTACTAATATAATATATTCTGTGGTAGTGGGTACATATAAAATGTAATGAGAAATATCCATACTAATATTGTAAATGCGAAAAGTATCTGCTGTCAATCTCATAACTCTTCACGCTGAACCGATTTTGATGAAATTTGGTATGGAGCTATGTGTATATAATATGTTCCCGTGAAAGAACATGGGATAGTTTTGTTGGAAAAATGTACAGTTCCGGCGCCATAAATCAATTTTGGTGTTGCGGGCGTCACCTAGGAAAAAATATATCTATGGTGGCGTTTTGTGGCTGTGGCCCGTGTGTGGTAACCTAAGTGCTATTTTAGATTTTTTGCCACTACTTGTGCTGGTTTTTTACTGACTACAACGAAACCAAGAAGATCCGTTATGATATTAGATTATGTTTAATATTATATAATATAATGGCTTTGTCCTCATTGTGCCTTTTTCTGTTTGTCAAGGGCATGCGTTATAGCGCAGTCAACAGTGAACGTGAGGCATGCCCGTGACGCGCGTTAAAATCGTAGCGCGCGCTATGACACTTTTCTTTCAACGCGGGTGGATTTTGACGCATTCAATTACTGAATGTGTCAAACGAAAGTTGAATAAAAAGAAGATGACGAAAATTGAAGATGAAATTGCATAATGTGGACATAGCTAATATCCTTCGTTAGTATTGAATGTATGTTCCATCTTCCAAACTAGTTAAAGATTCGATTTGATGGATCATTGTCGACGGTTTGTAGTCACTAAGAAAAATTAAGGAGATTGATTATTATCATACAAAAATTCTAATAAAGTATGAAAAAAATGTTTTTTTTTTTAATTATTATTTTATTTACATAGGACCTTTACCTTTACTTTTAAACGCTGATCACTATTCTAACTTTCTTACTCCTAAAAGAATAGTCTGCATTTAAGTAAAGCGTCAACTCTTCGGTATAGTACACATCGTGCGTATTAGGGCCCTAGTACACGAGGCAATGCAATACGCCACTGTAGCGATGCAAACTCGCGTCTGTAGCGTTGCAATCGGCGCGATGTTGCGAACTTGGATCGGGTTGTCAGGTAGATATTTTTGTTCCATTACTAAAGCGCGTTTGTTTGGATAGCAACTGAATGATCTGGGGTACAAAGAACTTGAGATTTGTCAAGGGACACCCGGATGGAACGAAGTTCCAGTTTATTATTTCTTATGTACAAAAAACCTGTATACACTCAAAAAATTCGTCGCTACACCACACAGTTCAATGCGAGAGAGAGAGAGAGAGCGGTTTCGCGATTGTAAAGATACAAACGCACGATTGCATCGCTATAAAATGTCACCGCATGTATCGCCTTAATGAACACTGTTGTATGGGCCAGGCCACACCACTGCGTTGCAGCGTCGCATCGTAAAAAACAGAAATTTCGATGCATTTCCGCAAAAACAACATCGCATCGGATTGTTGCGTGGTATTATTTTTGTGTCGCGTAGCCTGGCCTGGAGTATAATAATGTACAAGCCATACTAAAATCCGTTGTGTCCGATACGTACGATACGGGCTTTGAGCTCAATCACCCTCATTAAGGGTGAAGCCAAACGAGCGTAATTTGTGAGTTGTGAGTGTCTAAATACACTAGGCCGAAGTTACGCGGCGTAAATTCGGCACGATTACGTCCGCAATGTATTTTATATTACCGATGATACTTACACTATTCCGTCGCTTTCCGTCCGTATTTTGTATGCGGTTGACATTGCGGACACAATCATGCGGAATTTACGCCGCGTAACTTCGGCCTAGTGTGCTTAGACACTGAGTCGCAGAATTCCGGCTGGCAGAAATTCTGCTGCTTCAGTTTCATACAAGTCCTGTTTGATTCACACGAGCGTAATTTTGTGAGTCATGATTTGTATGAAAAGATATTTTCGCGACCGAAATTCTGCAACTCACAACTACAAATTACGCTCGTTTGGCTACACCCTAAAGCCCTCCAAATAATGCCAGACGCAATCCCTTCAGTAGAGTTACCCACCACCCAATGTCACCCACGTTCATTTAAAGCCTTGTCGAGCTGTAGGTATTTTTCACTTCTTGTATCAATCGAAGGGCATAGCTGTTAATTATCATTTTATTACTACTGATACATTATGTATTTCATTACCTACTCGAAGATTTATTCGAATCACTTATTGTAAAAGTTTTATTTATGAAATACTGTTTAAGTGTTACGATATGTGAACTGTTAACCCAAGTTATACCGACGTTAAACTAGGGCGGGGGTTGGTATAACGTTGGTATAACTTTAGTATGGGAGTTACACCAACAACTTATACTAGGTTTAAGTTATACCTTGTTTATGAATTATGAGTCGCGATTTAGCTTATTACAAGTTTATTCTGAGTATAACTTTTATACTCGGTTTATAAGTAACACAGTGAGATTAAATTATCAACGTGCCGATACGTGCCGACTGGACGTCAAAAAAAGAGTTCTGCTGTCGTGTATCACACGTCTCTTTTTACCACGCAGTGTTACTGATAGTGACATCTCACTTTCTCAGGCCTTTGTTTCTCTATGCTCGTGAGACAGATTGTGGAATGTTGGCATCGCTTTTTTTATTTTATTTTAGTAGGAACCCAAAACTGCTAAAACATTACCCAAGTTTATGGTGTTTTGGGTACCAACAATTATTAAGTAAAGTAGGTACATTAAAACTTAAAGTAAATACAAAAGTTATTAAACAAAGTTACACACCAGTCCCTGAGTAAACATGTTTTGTGCTCGACAAATACATAAAGTTGGTATTTAAACAGTAGTTAGATACACAAACAAGTTTGTTTATTATTCTTTTTTTTATATATGTATTTAACTTTAAATGTCCTTGGCATTTAGTCCCTAGGGACAGGAACAGAGTTAAAAACATTCACTTCCATAACTTAGGTAATGAGTAATGACCTAGATTATTTTAAGCTTAGTGCTAATGTCACCATTCACCAACGAACACTAAAGTTGTAATCATAGATTAAAGACGTTAGTAGCTGATGAAGGCACGACCGACTTTACATGCCCATCCGACGCATGGATCATCTTACTTGTCAGATAATCGGGTGATTAGCCTGCATTGTCTACAAAGCAGACTGATCACCTGATTGACTTAACCAAACTTGGAAATAATGTTTCTATCGCGGACAACCTCCGACACCCTATACCTACAACATATTTAATATTATAGGGTCATACAATTTCACTGCTCTACCCTCGACATGTGTACCGACCCTTAGATACCGCTTTTAGAAACACATCGTGTCTCTAAGGAGCTGCCTCGGGTTCTTTTGAATTTTTCCCCGATTTAAATAATTCAATACATCAAAAAGTTTCTTCAGACTACATTTTCTATAAATAAATAAACTTAATTTTATCTTAAAACTTTGAAGTGATAAATAAAATTATTATGAGTGGAAGAAGCTTACTAGTCTCTACCACGAAAATAACATTTTATAATGGTCATGTTAAAAATATAGTCATTTTCATTAATATGTAATAGAATATCATTGATATGTATTCACAAGAAGTACCACATGATAATCCATACTAATATTATAAATTATCTGTGTCTGTCTGTCTGTCTGTCTGTTACCTCTTCACGCTCAAACCGCTGGACCGAATTTGCTGAAATTTGGAATAGAGATACTTTGAGTCCCGGGAAAGGACATAAGATAGTTTTTATCCCGGAAAAATGTACGGTTCCCGCACGATATAATAATTTTGGCGCAACGGAGTTGCTGGCATCATCTAGTGTTAAGGCGCTATTTGATAATAACGTCCTTTTTGAAGTAATACTATAGGACCCTCAGAAATGTTACAAATCTGGTAATGAGATATACATATCTTCATAGCCTTATCTAGGTTTGAGAAGAACCAGAAACACGATTAATGTATTTTGCCTCGATACATTTCTCGATCGAAATGACCTCTTAAAAATACGAGATTTGAAGATTATTTTTAAACGAGAATAGATATTGTATTGTAGGAAATTAGTCTAATTAATAGACACCTTTGCAACCCAAAATCGTATAGAAGCATTTTGCTTAAATGCTCCTAAGTAGTTATTGTTTATATAAACAAAATAACGTTTTTTCGCGTGTTTTCCGAGCGAGCCGATAGCTTCTGGCCGCAGCGTATTCACAACTTTATAGTCATACAAAGTAAGTATAAAATTGCCCTTGCGGTAAAATTACTATCAATATAGCATCTTAAATAAGTTTTCTAAACAACCCTCGGAAGTCGGGACTCGGGAAAGGCACGTTTTGAAATATTCATACGCGTTCGTTCCTTTGGCGAATGTTTATGGCACACCTTCAGTTTCAATTTGCAGACCGAGCTGTCCCGGGGGACTGTCCCGGCAGACTGTCCCGGCAGATGGGAAGCGTTTGGGACAATTTATCCCGGACGAAACTATACCGGTACGCAATATTCACGCAAACGTTGATTAAACAATCATCATTACCTCTACAGTAAGAAAACCATATAATATGAAATTGAAAAGATTGGAAGGTGATACGTCTATTGCAGGTAAAAGGAGTTTTGACTGAATTGGGACAGGATCGCCACTGAATTTCAAAAGAATTGTGACTAAATCGCGATTGAATTGTGACTGAATTGCCATTGAATTGAGAGAAAATCGCAACTGAGCCGCGGCCGAATTGCTACTGAATTGTGACTATAAATTTCGACTGAATTGCGATTAAGTTTCGATTAAATTATTGGATACTGGCTGTTGCCCTCGACTTCGTCCGTGTTTATTTCTATTATTATTAGGGCTACCACACATAATTGCGAATTAGCATCGCATCGAAAATATCTGCGACAAAATTCATACTAATATTATAAATGCGAAAGTGTGTCTGTCTGTTACCTATTCACGCCCCAACCACTGTACCGATTTTGCTGAAATTTGGTATGGAGATACTGTGTCCTGGGAAAGGACATAGAATACTTTTTTCCTAGAAAAATGTACGGTTCCCAAGCGATAAACGAATTTTGCCGCAACGGAGTTACGGGCGCCATCTAGTTCATAATAAAAATGACATTACGATGCGATGAGATGCGAATTCGCAGTTTTGTCTGGGAGCCCTAATATGATTATTCACTGACTTCACACACTTCACTTCCCTTCTATTGGTCGCCGTGTGTTACAAATATAGGTAGCCTCTAAACTCTAAAGCCTTCCTCGATAAAAAGACTATCCAACACGATAAGAATTTGATAATTCGGACACAAGTAGTTCCTGAGATTATCAGTGCCGTAAATAGGGCAGTGCCACCGGTGCCCAGGCACAGGGCGTAGATTCTGGGACTGGGGGGCGCAAGAATGACGGGCTAAGCTATAATATCTAAAAAAACCAAGGGCGTTGTTATAGAAGCTCGCACAGGGCGCAGTTATAGAATCTCGCACACGGCACAGGGCGCAAAAAAGGCTATTTACGGGCTTACGGCAGTGGAGATTATCACGTTCAAACAAACAAAAATCAAAATAAACTTCAGTTTCCTAATGTTAGTACTGACTTAGTAGGTATGTTAATATTATGTTAGTATTAGGTATATTAATAAAAACTATAATTATTTTTTTTATCGTGACATAGCTCTGATTTTGGAAAATATGTTAATTAATATTCTTATTTTTTATATTTAGATACTTATTGAAATATTTAAAGAGACTGTAACCTGCTGCAGTCAAACTGCGTAAGCAGTTTTGCAGGGAGTGCTTAACTGATAGGCATGTAGATAATACCTACAAGATTAAGATTGAAATAAATAAATAAAATCTCAACAAAAAATAGGTACTAAGTATCATAGATCCACTGTAACTGCATTGAGAAAAGGTAACTTAAAAATATATTTTTGATACCTATTTCAATGCCCATAAATTCACGTAGAAACCAAGAAGCCAAGCAGCTATAAATTTCATCTCCTTGCAGTTTATGCAACTTAAGGCATCTTTGAAATTGCACGTTCTGCAGTTTTGGTCGCAAGCTCCGCTATAGTTAATTTATTACTGACCTAGGTTAACATTTCTTAACAATGCTACCAAGTTTAAAAGCAAGCTACCTATAAATTTTTTGGCGAAAAACACAGATTTTTCGTTCGTATTAGTACCTAATAGTGGCCCCGGATTTATAAATAGACCGTTATAGGCCGCGGTCTAGAGTCGGCAGCGTCCATAGAGGCTAAGAAGACTTCTTAAGTTATTGAGTACTTAATATAGTCAGGGTGCCCTAGAACAAATTTTTTTGTGATTACTAACAAGCTAATTTTTTGTGAGTAGCTACATTTTGATAAGACGAACAACATTTTTATTTTCGAAAAATCTCGAAAGTGGTAGCTAACAGAGATAGAAAGGATTTCATATTTTGACTTGATGGTCCTAAAATATGGATTGTTTTGTTTGTAGGACAAGGTTACTCTTAAATAATTTAATCCTATGTCCTACAAATAAAACAATCCATATTTTAGGACCATCAAGTCAAAGTATGAAATCCTTTCTATCTCTGTTAGCTACCACTTTCGAGATTTTTCGAAAATAAAAATGTTGTTCGTCTTATCAAAATGTAGCTACTCACAAAAAATTAGCTTGTTAGTGATCACAAAAAAATTTGTTCTAGGGCACCCGTACCAATAGTCAATCAACTACAAAAAATGTATTCGGCGAAGTATAAAGGAACTTTTCGTTCAAATTCTTTTGAAAGTAACCGAGATGATGTTGTTAGTAGTGTAAAACATGTTATAAAATATGTACATTCATTGACCATACAAAAATTTTCAAAAACTAGCGGTACTACGGAACCGTATATTGCGCGTGGCCCGACACGCACTTGGCCGGTTTTACCCTTTGGGTACGGAAACCTAAAAAATTAGGAAGTTGACGTTATTTGTCACTTGATGGCGCTTTGGTGGGCGCCTAGACCTATTGAACGTATTTCGTACCTAATAATATGTTAATTGTCCGTCCGTCTAGGGTTGATAATAATAATTATTGAACATCGCGCGCCTTCATACCCCAGTCAGTTATCAGACATCGTCGTTTGGGTATATTTTTCCATACAAGGGAGTTATGCGGAACTTTAAGTATCATTTGTAATCATATTCTAAACAATATTAGCGATTTTCAGCTTAGTGCGAATTTATGCAACCTTACAGGGTCTTTTTGGTCTAACTTGACTGGGGAATGGGTTTAATAAAATTAAATCGTGATATTGACAAAAAAATTGCTCGTCTAGGCGGCCGGTTAAGTAATAAATATATTCCTCAATATAATGGGTAACAGATTAGTTCAAATAATAATATTATGATAAGATTATTATAACCTGAAATAATTGCGGTACTCTTATATTAGGCGTATCCGGAACGGAACAGAAATATCACGACACCTTAGTCCATAGTCAGCTTATCCAGTCAGAAATGCATAACATTTTCATTGGAGTCTAAAAATGAATACAACAAAGTAATATTAAAAATCTTTTATTAAAAAGTCCTCTAAAATTTTAATATTATGGTACAAAATTCTTAATCATTATGAAATGCAATATTAAAGTATTAACAAAGACTAATAACTATTATTATCTAACAGTAACAAACTTTACATAATATTAAAATATGTATTAAAATGACAGTAAATTCACTAGAATATTGCTTTATTTTGAGATTGTTAGTTATTGTGCAGTGAAAAAGCACGCTAAAACAAATAAGACTTCTTGAAATTAATCTTTTGATTTTTTCAAATACAATATTTATAAGTAGTATAAACTACTTATCCATAGAAAACGTAAACTAACTAGCAACAATACTATTAACGTTTTTACACAGCAATTAATACAATAATTATGGAAAAAAATAATCGTAAATGTCTTCTAAAATAAATTCTTAAAGTATCTACTGTACAAGTAGTTCAAGTTGACACACACACAAAAGCTGATTTTCACGTTCAACAAAGTTAATAAGGGGGCAGCCGGCAGGCCGCAACCTCCGTAATGTCACAAAAAGTAAAAAAAAATCTGACTTGACCGCGCCATTTACGCGTACATTGAAACAATACAAATTACAACATAACGAATGCTGACTATCCTTACGGCCTGATAAAGTTTGCCATGCGGTGGTAGAGTTAAAGATACCATTAATTAATGTAACATTACTTTTTGATCTAAGGTATAAAATGACGCTTATTACAAACTATATACAATTACATCTAGCTACAATATGTACAATTTTAAACTATAAGAGGCACAAACAGTGAAATAGCACCAAAGGTAAATTTCACAATTCTCTTCCGTTTTTTCTTATGAAAGACTTCGTTAAATTGTAACAAAAAATTCGTATACGCTACCATAGACTAAGGAAGTATTGTAAATTAATAATACAAATTTTTCCTTAGGCTATGACGCTACCCAATTCTATTGAGATTTCACTACAAAGTGTCAAAAACATTTGTACTTATAGTTTGGATGCATAAGGCCGGTTATCGGTCAGGGAGAAATGTTTGCGGATGCCTGAGGGCCCTTCCACACTACGTATTTTTTGCGCGCTGACGACGCGCGTTCCTGATCCGCGCGTCTGCTGCGTGTTTTCATCGCGTTTTGGCACATATAAATTTTAAAACTTTAGGCTTCCTTGCGTTTGCTGAGCGTTCAACTTGCGTTTGTATCTATATAAACGAGCGTAAAAAACGTCGTGTGGAAGGGCCCTTAGGGTCAATTCAGACTGCAACGCGACGCGTAGATGCATTTCTAAATTTGTATGGATTTGACAGAAATCAATTGCGTGAGACGTCATGTAAGTCTGTCAATTCAATACAAATTTAGAAATGCATCTACGCGTCGCGTTGCAGTCTGAATTGACCCTAACGCTACTTGTCTTTTTCACACGCTCATAAATTGCTATTTTGATTTAACAGATTTGCGTACAGATTGACTTAGCAATATTTTCGTGCACGACTGAATAAAAAAAGTAGCATTAGAGGTCTATAAAAATAAAAAATAAAAACCCTGTTCGATGGCCGGTCTTCACAATAGCTATCTTAAGCGCATTTGCACCAAACTTGTTCGTCAAATTATCAAGCCTTCTCTTTCGTTAATACGAGGAACAACAGAGATGTCTGTCATATGCTAAGTACTCACATACGGTTTTGCTCAAACGAGCGATAACGTCGAGACTCGAGCAAAACCCGCGGCTCGGGCTTTCGTCCACACATTCAGCATTGCTCGATAGTTTTATTCTAAATCGATATATTTCATTTAATCAATCCGGCTCGATCCGGTTTCACCAATCCTTCGAGCGGCTCGATGCGAGCCTTCGAGCTGTCAGTTTTGCGGTCCACACAGTAATTATTACTCGATTTGGAGTAAAACTATCGAGCAAAACCGTATGTGAGTACTTAGCAATATAATACACAATTACTTTGAACCAGAGAGAGCGCAAACCTTATGTGACTAGACGATACGTTTCTAAAACATTTCGAGGCTCATCCACTAGTAGGAGTCCTTAGCATAAAATACGGTCCCATCCTGAAGAAAGCATGAAACTTAGCATGAATGTAGCTGTCATATTTATTTCAATGTAGATATGGAAGCACGTCCAGAAATAATGTTTCCCCCCCCCCCTTCCCCCTTTTTTATCTCCCTCATTCCGGTTTTTCGAATTTTCTACGAAAACGATAAGACTGACGAGTTTACTCTTTAGAGAACAAATTATCGTCGATAAATTATCTACACAACGATACTACATTATATTGTGGTAAGAGTTAATATATTTCAGTTTACAGCCACCAACGTATTATAAAATTGTAAAAACTGGCAAACTTTTTTTTTCTTGCTCCATTTATAGGAAAACGGCAAGAGTGGTGATAAATTAATAGACAAAAGAAGTTAGATACCTAATACATTGAGCTACAAAATGACACATACGACTTACGAGCCGTACTATACTGGCTTATTTCAACAAGGGGTTTCGATACTTATCCTTTAAAACTTACTCTACCTGAGTTTACGAATAATAAAAACTAAGGAAGTCTTCTACAAAATGTCACCCAAATACATGCAAGAATTTTGTGTAATTATTAGGTATAGAAGTGACAATTATTATTATTGTCAACGGCTTAATTTTGTTAATTTGAATGTAGTGTCGTAGCTGCCATATTATTTTAATGTGCGAAAAGAACCAAATTCATCATCATCACGTTTCCTGAGTTTTTATTATTTTTAGACCTGAGTTATGAGTACTGAGTGCTAGTTATTATCACTTTCTACCGTGATGACGTTAACTAGAACTAGTCACTAAATTAATACAAAGTCCGCGTCATAGGTCTTGTTAGGTTAAACTGCTTAGCCCGCATTGGGGCCTCTGTCCGGCCTGGGGGGCGAGTAATCGCCTCTCGGAAGAGGGGTCTGCCGACCACCAGGCAGACGACCGCTGTACGTGTCGTACCCGTGGCCCCGCCGTCGGAGAGAGGGCGCACCGCCAAGTTTTAGTGGGTAGGGCTTTTTCGAGCGAGTCCCACATATCCGCGTCAGGATCTCCCTCATCCCCCGCGGAATGCGTAAATGTATTTCTTGGCGTTAAAAAAAAAAGGTTAAACTGCTTATGGTGAAAGGCAACAAAAACTTACACTCAGTGCGATTTCTCCGACTCACACGAAGCATGGTTTAGCAAATGTAGTATTAAAGAACTGTTTTAAATACGTCTTATAAAGAGATCTTCAGTTATTACTAGATTTTCAATCATAAAAGATTATAGTTTAGTTCGATTGCTATGATGAAGTATCAATTATGTTTAAATACGATATTACAATAATTAGTAACCATTAATAGTATGATACTTAAAAAATAATTAAAAAATATTATATAGAAACTTATCAAGACATTTTAGGAACTTAAAAATGTATTTACAATTTATTTTGTGTCTGTACATATAAAATTATAAAAGCGTTATTAAAATATATAAAAATACTTTGAATCGCGAGCAATTTTGTCGCAGCTATATCAAATTAAAAAAAAAATAGTTCTTATAAGGTGACTCAGAAAGCTAATACTATTAAAAGTCTTTCTCGGACATTTACAAGTAACAACAAACTATAGCTTAGTTTATAAACAGACTTTTTATTTGAATTTATTCGGTTACGGTCGTGTACCGTTAGAACCAGTCCACACGGCGCGCTGCGTCGACGCAGCTCTGCCGTTTGACGCATAGCCGCCCACACGAGCGCTGCGTCATCGCAGCGTTATTACGAAGCAGTATTAACGTCAACATCCCCTCCCGCTTCATCTCGGTGGCTGCGTTGCGACGACGCAGCGCGCCGTGTGAACACCTTGGTTATTTGTAAGTAAAACAACGCAACGGCAACGCTGACGCAACGCCCCGTGTGGACACAGGCTCTTAGAATCGGAAAGCCACATTAGAAATGCATATCAAACACCTATAGACCTACATACTCGGTGTCAGTATAAGAGCGGCGCGGGCGACGGCGGCGGCGCGGGCGCGCGCTCCGTCTCCGAGTCCGCGTGGTCGGTGGACGCGGGCGTGGGAGGTGGGGGGCGGGTGGCGGCGCGCGGGGGGCGGCGCCGGCGTCCGCCGCTCGCGGTGGCCGGCGAGGGGGGCGGGTTGACGGTGGGGCGCGGGTACCGCCCGCAGAGACTGTCCGACGCTGACGCGGATCCCGTCGCGCTGAAACGTGACACAACCTTTAATAAGTTTACATACCCCTGTATTGTCATGATGTAGTCGAAGCGAAATAGCCAAGAACCCTCTCGATCACGTCAGCGTCTAAACAAACTTCAAGGGCAGGCAGCGCAGACACTTATGGGACGTTTACACTCAGGCCTATCGGGCAAGGAAGTGGGCAGCGCGAGAATGTAAATAGTCACTCGCGCTGCCACTCGTCATGCCGCTGCCGCTGCCCGACGCGGCAAGTATGTAGAGGGCGGAGTGTTAACACTCACTCGCGTCATCACTGCCGCAGAAGTTTATAGGGCAATATTTCCGGCAGCGCGAGGAGCAGCGACGTCTGACGACAATGACGTCTAAACTGTAGATATAAACCGGCATACATATACACACGTCTAACGTAGTCGGAGGTAAAAAAGACGATATCTGAACGATATACATACTCGGAAGAATGCAGCGACGGCGGTACTCTCACAGCTAGCGGTTTGACCAGCGGCAACGCTCGGAGCGGCGGGGCGCGGCGTCGGCGGCGTACCGCGGTCCAGCCCGCAGCGGCGACCGCGCACGCTCCGCCCACCACGACGCACACGCCCAAAGCCGTCCACTGCTTGCCAGTGGGGACAGCGTTCTGCGAAACGTAAACATGATAGATTTGAAGCAAAGTTCCATCAATCAAATCAAATAATTTTTATTCATAGTTTATTTTTTGTGAAAAAAAATCTGAACGTTGAAACTATGGTGCCTACCACCGGTTCAGGAACTTACCCGGTGAGAAGAACCGGCGTAAGTAACTCGCACGGGGCCATCTGTTTTCCTTAAGTATATCATTTTTTCATATTTAAAATATTTTTTCCTTATCTTAAATAGATAAGGAAATAATATTTTAAAGCGTACCCTTTGCATAAATATTTCTATCAACAAGTCAATTAGTAGGCGACGGTGTCATCAGGTTTAAAAGTTTTACTTTTATACAAAATAAAATAATAAATGAAAATTGTTTTATTTCTGAATAGATTTGAATTAAATACTTTCATAACGTCGTAGCTACTGGTGCCTACCACCGGTTCGGGAACAAACCCGGCGAGAAGAACCGGTGTAAGAATCATAGGTTTGATTCAGAATGCAACGCGACGCGTAGGTACATTTCTAAAATATGGATTTGACAGATTCGCAAGACGTCTCACGCAATTGGAATCTATCAAACCCATACAAATTATGCCGCGCCGCGCCTCGCCTCGTCTCGTCGCGTTGCGGTCTGAATTGACCTTTATAAGGCGTATAAAACTCACGTGATCTTTATTCGCGTATCCGCAGGCAGCAGGCGCTTCGTCGGAGCCGTCTTCGCAGTGCCGCCTGCCGTCGCACAGTAGACGCGGCGCGAGACACAGTCGCTCGTCACACCTGAGAAAATATTTCGCCAATTGTCAAACCAAACATAATATAGCATAACTAAATATGATATATAGTGATGGGCCGAAAGTGATTTGAACCGAATACGAACTGCGGCCGAACATTCGGTAAAAATGAAAAATTCGGCCGCAATTTAGACTTCCACGAATACTTTAGGACTAAAATCAGGCAAATCGGTTCAGCCGAGTTTTAGCGAGAATTACTAAATTTAAAACTCATTTTGATATTTTACTAGATGACGCACAACCCCGTTGTGCCAAAATTCGTTTATCACGCGGGAACCGTACATTTTCCGGGACAAAAAGTCAATGTCCTTACCCGGGACTTAAAGCATCTCCATGCCAAATTTTAGCAAAATCGGTTCAGTGGTTTGTGCGTGAAGAGGTAACAGACAGACACACTTTCGCATTTATAATATTAGTATGGATTTATCACCTAAACGCATCCGGCAGAGCGGTCTCGCACGGTGCGCCCGCGTCGCACCCGCCGAGCGCCGCCGCACACTTGCCGTCCGCGCAGCGCAGGCCCGCGCTGCACGCGTCGCACGAGCTCTCGTCCGACCCGTCCGGACAGTCCGCCTGACCGTCACACCTAAAAACAGATACTTAGTGCCTGTTTCACCATTTTCTGATAAAGTTCCGAATAGGCTATTTACAACTTTTTGACAAATTCTCCATACTTGTCTGTCAAGTTAATTGGTGGATAGCCTATTCGTCACTTATAAGGAAGTAGTGAAACAGGCCCTTAGTGTCCGACCGAAACAGTAGGTCTACCAAGAAACCGTTTTGAGACTCAAACAAATGAACGAGCCGCATCTTTAACTAATTTGCATTTTGCAGTTTTCTTATGATTACGTTTAGATTCCAATAACAGATTTCTCTAGTTGCGTATTCTTATGTTTTAAATGAAATATTATTTCGTGCATACTTCCACTCTATCGGCACACATTGCTTCGACGGCTCGCATCGGTAGTGTCGGCGCGGGCAGGCGTCGCGTGTGCACGTCACGCCGCACCCGCACGCACCGCCGGCGCCGCACGCGCCCGCACCGCACGTACGCCCGTAGCACGGGTGATCGCGCGCCACCTGGAATATCAGTAAAAATTATAAAATATAATATATTCATGAATACATAATTATTATAAGGTGCAATGCCACGCGCATGACAGCAAAACCAATATGAAAAGATAGGATGCAGGCAACTTGCACGCGGACCAGATCCACGTGCGGGGTATAACACGGTTGACAGGAAAAGGACTTTAGCACTAGAGTAGAGGCCCAAATGAGAAAGCGTCTCTAGAGGCAAATTTTCTAACGTTAACTGAGTTGAGTTAAGTGAGAACGTTAAGTTCTCAATTCGCCGCTAGGGGGGCTAGTGAGCATTACTTCTCACCTTCCGCACCGCCACAGCCGCGGTGATCCGCGCGACGTGCGGCACGGGCGCGGCGGGCGCGTCTCGGCGGTGCAGCGGCAGCCGCATTAGCGCGCGCTCCCCGCCGCACAGGTACAACGCGCCGCCGTACGCCGCCAGCGTGCTGGTTACCCCGCCCTGCCATACTACGCGCCTGAAACGTACATTTTTTAAATAATAATAAAAATTCGTTTATTATCTCACCACAAAATCAATACAATAGTTATGTTGTACACACTCAACAAACACAGGTTATGTGGGAGACTGGTGCCTAAACTAGGCGAAGCCGGTATTTCGGGACACTACGATCTCTAGGCTAGGTAAAAGTATTCCGACTATTTACAATAGAGCAGTGGAACAATTAATGATTCACTTAGGGCCTGTTTCACCATTTTCTGATTATATATATCACAACATAGTGTACATATCCTTCTGGAAGTTATTTCTACATGCAAAATTAATTTAACGTTTACAAAAATAACAAAATGTAAGCACACACGCTGTGCAGTGTAATATATTATGCTGTCTGTCACGTGACAAGCTACTACGTGAGTCGTGACCAGCTACGGCTACCATGCTTTCAATGAAACCGAACCTAGTGTAAGCCGGCACCTAGACGAGCATATTTATTGTTAATATCACGTATTGCGTAATATTATTGACCGTCTAGATTCAATATTGAACATCGCACGCCTTCAATCTTGTCAAATAAACTGTTCAATTTTAAGCGTTTTAATATTAACAATAAAATTGCTCGTCTAGGGGCCGGCTAAGAGTCATTATCAAACCTGTTGGTCCCGTCAAAGTCGACAGCAAGAATCTGCCTGCCAGCAGCCCAGTACAATGTGGCGGTGTCCGCCGCCAGCGCTGTGACGTTGACGGCTCGTGCGAGCTCCGTTCGCCCGCCGTTGACGTCCGCGCGCATAATGGCGCCGAGACCGACGTCGCTCCAGAAGAGGATCCTGAGAGTGTATTTTATTTAGGCGTTTTATATAGTCGACTTGTGTGCGTGTACGTCTGCGTATGCGTGCGCGGGCGCATGGGCACGCACGTATGCGTGTGAACGTCCATGAAGTTGTGATAGATAAAGTAAATTAAGCTGTATTACTTTAAAAGCCTTTATTTTTAAAGTATTCAAAATAAAGCTTTTTAAAAAATATGTCATTTAAAAACGAAACCATGCAAATAAATTAATGACAATATTTGTATTATTCTCAGAGACATGCATAAAACTGATTTACTATTTTACTAGATGTTTTATTGGCTCATTAAGCAAGATGTAAAATACAAGCGCGATTGGTCATAACGCCAGTGATTCACTCGGATCGCTAATGTTAATTTTTACCTCTTAGTTTGATGGAAAGCCAGCAGTCTGGGTATCATGTTGTCTCCCTGCATGATAACTCCTGTCGAGTTGCCGTCTATGGACGTAGCGTTGATTGAGTCCGAATCCCAACAAGTCCAGTATAGAGTGCGTCCAATGACGTCCAAGACCATGTGGTAGGGTCGAGTCAGCTCAGACACGACAACAGTTGAGTCACTGGTTGATGTGCTTGAGTAGGTAATTGAGACACGTTTTATCGAGTGCGAATCTTCGTCCATCCAATACAGGTGCCTGAATAAACAAAGACTTTCTTTAACCTCTTTTGAGATTAAAACATTTGACGATTCACTTTCTCAACCCGTATACACTGTAATTTACTACAACCCATGGTTACAACCGGCTAATAACATTACTACAGATGTTTGTAGTTTCAAGATATATTTCGTTTACTCCGCTAAAAGTCGGGAACGGCTGAACAGATTTCGTTATACTTAGTTTTAAAATATTCGTTGAAGTCTAGGGAAGGTTTGCGAGGTGAAAAAATTGCGAGTAAAATACTTACTAAAAAATGACAATTTTATTTTTCGAAGTGATACGAAGTTCACCTAGCATATTAAATCTAGCCATCATAGGTCATCTAGCATAGTCAAATATAATATCTTACTTGTTGATCGGGTCGTATTCAATAGTTCTTATATTCTTCAAGCCAGTCACGGGTACTGTCGCGTCATTACATTCCCCGTTCCCGACCATCACACGGCCAACTGTGTTTTTCGTCGCGTACAATAGAAACTCCTCAGGATCTGGAAATTTAAATTCCTGGTAAATTTTCTAACATCACACATTAAGGAAAAACCTGAGTAAAGTGGAACGAGTACTATGAAAGAAATTATATTATATTCAAGCAAGAGAAAGAGACAAACAAGTAATTGAAACAATTTAAGAAATAATATTTTATGCGATCAGAGATCGCGCTTATTAGGGGGCGTCCACAAATTACGTGAGGTGTTTTTTTGAATTTTTTGACCCCCCCTCCCCCCCTGGTGAGATTTCGTGAGATTTTATTCAACCCCCTCTCACGTGAGATTTTTCAAATGTGGGATTCTTACGTAAACGTTTGGTTTGACAGTCAGTAGATTTTATTTCGAACGAATTTGTGAATGATCTTAATCGTATAACGATTATGCTTACGATTAAATCTTAAGCATACGTACCTAGTACCTACAATCTGGATGAAATGGACCAAAATAATATTCAAGCAAGAGAAAGAGACAAACAAGTAATTGAAACAATTTAAGAAATAATATTTTATGCGATCAGAGATCGCGCTTATTAGGGGGCGTCCACAAATTACGTGAGGTGTTTTTTTGAATTTTTTGACCCCCCCTCCCCCCCTGGTGAGATTTCGTGAGATTTTATTCAACCCCCTCTCACGTGAGATTTTTCAAATGTGGGATTCTTACGTAAACGTTTGGTTTGACAGTCAGTAGATTTTATTTCGAACGAATTTGTGAATGATCTTAATCGTATAACGATTATGCTTACGATTAAATCTTAAGCATACGTACCTAGTACCTACAATCTGGATGAAATGGACCAAAATAGTATTATTTTGTTGAGAAACAAATTACGTGAGATTTGCCGAGACCCCCCCTCTCCCCAACGTGAGATTAGATGAGATTTGCCTCGCCCCCCCCCCCCCCCCCCCAAAATAATAATACCTAATACCTCACGTAATTTGTGGACGCCCCCTTACGAGTTAAAAAAGTCCAAAATCCAAATAAAACTTTGTTAACACATGACGCCCGCAACTCCGTTGCGCCGTAACTTGTTTTTCGCGTGGGAACCGCATATTTTTCCAGGATAAAAACTATCCTGTGTCCTTTTCCGGGTATACTCAAAGTATAGCGTACCAAATTTCATCAAAATCAGTTTAGCGGTTTACAGACGTTATAGACAGACAGACAGACAAACACTGTTTCGTGTTAGCAATATTTTATTTTGACAGGAAGACCAACAACTATCAATAAAACATTAGGTAAATAACTACGAAGCCAATTAGTGTGGATTTTTACGTAGACATTTCGTGCCCGTATACGCAACTTACCCGCACACGTGAGGTTATCGGGACGCAGCCGTGCGTGCGCGGGACACGCGCAGCGGAAGTCGCCAGGCGTCGGCAGGCATAGATGCTCGCAGCCGCCGTTGTCGACGCCGCACTGGTCGGGCGGGGCCGTAAAAATCCACGTAGACGCAAATTATTCGTGCACGTATACGCAACTTACCCGCACACGTGAGGTTATCGGGACGCAGCCGTGCGTGCGCGGGGCACGCGCAGCGGAAGTCGCCAGGCGTCGGCAGGCATAGATGCTCGCAGCCGCCGTTGTCGACGCCGCACTGGTTGGGCGGGGACCGGGCGCGGTGCCACGCCACCAACACTCCGATGTAGTCGAGTGCCCCGTGCACACGTCTGCGATCCGAACCATCTACTTTGTTCACGGACTCGATCAGACCTGAAATTGAGTTGAACACGTTTTACCTTCATTTGTTGTTAAATTGCAGTGTTAACGTTACAAGATTTCGCGGTAAGCACGGTTTGAAGTACTATATTATACTACATGATGTGTGCACCGAAAGAAATCCCTCGGGAGCCGAATATTTTGTATACCTTATGACTGTGAATACAGATTCCGAACTACGTTTCATACTATTAGCAAAAATATACCATTATCTTTACAATCTTTTAGCCAATCGATCTGTTTCTCGAAAAGGAAATGTATGTACCTGTATTCCAATCGCCCCAGAATAGTCGGTCGGCGTATACCGTGAGCGCATACGGCATTGTGACGTCATTAGTCAGTAGAGCGCGTCCCGTGCCGTCGGTGTGCGCACGCTCGAGTGCGGGCGGGTCTAGCGCCGCCCAGTATAGTGTGCGGCGCTCTGCGTCTATAGCGAGTGCGTGCGCGCGACCGACTTGTTCAAACAGTGACGTCACTCCGCTCCCGTCCATGGACGCACGCTTGATGCTTTTCGATCCAAGCTCAGACCAATACATGTACCTGTAAACAACAATATACACAACTGGATGATGCCCGCAATTCCGTTGCGCCAAAACTCGTTGATCGCGGGGACAGACAGACAGACACACTTTCGCATTTATAATATTAGTATGGAAGAATGGATATTACGTTGTGAACTACTATGAATTCTAACGGGTTGCACTTTTTTGATACATCGCATCTCTGGCTATGCAATTTGCGTGATTAGATTAAATTACCATACTCCATACTAATTTTATAAATTCGTTAACGTGTCTGTCTGCCTGTTACCTCTTCACGCTTAAACTGCTGAACTGATTTCGATGAAACTTGGTGTGGAGAAAGTTTGAATCCCGGAAAAGGACAAAGTATCCTTTTTTCTCAGAAAATTGTACGTTTCGGATACAGATAAACGAATTTTTGATTTTATTAGCAAATATAAAAACACGCAAAACTGTGGAATTAACTGTCACCACCAGTATTTCCGGACCAATACAACCTGCAAACATTCAAGAAGGGAGCATATTCCTTTTTAAAAGGCCGGCAACGCACCTGCAGCTCTTCTAATGCTGCGAGCGTCCATGGGCGACGGTAGTTACTTTCATCAGGTGATCCGTTTGCTCGTTTGCCCCTTTATTTTATTTTTAAAAAACTTGAGAGGTGTCAAGGTGAAATTTGACGTGGGAGAGCCATGCTTCGGCACGAATGGGCCAGCTCTACCGGAGAAATACCACGCCCTCACAGAAAACCGGTGTGAAACAGCGCTAGCGGCTGTGTTTCGCCGAGTGAGTGAGTTTACCGGAGGCCCAATCTCTTACCCTATTCCCTTCCCTAGCCTCCCCTATTCCCTTCCCATCCCATCCCTACCCTCCCCTATTACCCTATTCCCTCTTAAAAGGCCGGCAACGCACCTGCAGCTCGCTTCGAGTGTCCATGGGCGACGGAAGTTGCTTTCCATTCCAGGTGACCCGTTTGCTTGTTTGCCCCCTTATTTCATTTTAAAAAAAGGACACCCGGATGAAACGAAAAATTTATTTAGACGTACGGTACTTTTCGCTGTTTATTCTCAAAAACGCCATCTAGTTGACGCACAGGAATACTAACTATCACTCAATATACTTATCAACGCCATCTGCCCCTACTTAGCAGGTACTAAAAAAAGTGTCGAGATTAATAATTAGTGTCGTTCCGTCTAGCCCCTTTCGCAACGCGCGATAAGGAACTTCGTTTCAAAAACACTCACCCTCTGCGTGGATCTAGAACAATGCTCTTAGGTTTCTTAAGGCCCTGCCATATGAGAGCGCGGCGGCTGGACCCGTCTAGTCTCGCGACTTCGATGCGCTGCGTGGCCGTATCCGTCCAGTATATGTTCTGCGCGGACCAGTCTATCGCCAGACCTGTGAAGTTAAATTTGAAAATTCAGTTATTGGGGCTTAGCCAACACGTTTTCTTTATCGAATGTCGATAACATACCTTCAACCTGGCCAAGCCCTTCCAAAATCTTCTCGGTATTTGAGCCATCGAGTGAGCAGCGGTAGATAGTTTTCAGCTTCGTGTCAGACCAGTATATTTTGGATCCCGACACATGTACTGCCAATGCACTGTAAAAACAATGATTTGTTAGCATGAGATGTTACACAGAGCCGTAAGGTTAGGGTCGCCAACACGAAAATTGCCCAATCCCAAACATTTGGAGGAAATGTGGTTATTTTGCGGGCACCTCGAAGAATTTACGAGATTTTTTAAATATTCAGTAGTCCCGACTTTCGCTAAAATACAGGGTGCAATTAAACCTTCCGGCCAAATTTCGATATATTGATCCTTGTTAAAAATAAAAATACACGTATTTTTTCTTTTATAATCATTAATCACTCATTGTTGAGAAATAGCTTCCGAAAGTTTTCCTAAATAGCACCACAATTAATGGACACTGCGCCTCGCCGGCACGTGCCTTCCACTCCCCCTCCGCCTCCCTGGCACCACCCCCCACGTCACCCCTGCTCTACTCACCGCCGCGAAGTGACCGTTTTGCAACGATTTCAAATGGGATAAAATATGTTATTGTAAAAAATTAACACCCTATTTTTTTTGTTCAATGGACTCTCTTAATGATACCTAAGCCCTAAAAAATTTGGCCATTAGGTTTAATTGCACACTGTATACTCATTTTCAACACAACTCGGGTCCTTGAAATAAATTTGACCAGATATAACAGTATGTTAAGCGAGTTTCTGACCTTGCCCTGCATTCTCTCTGCTTGATTTGGAGATGGACACTTTACAAAAACCTAGCAGTCATATCAAGAATTGATCTTACAAAACAAAGCACCTCTAACTAAAACGAAAAAAAATGTAAAATAACTTACCTGACTTCCTTTATTTCTTTGATAGGCAGAACAGCATCGTTGTGTTCATTTTCAATACTGATACGACCGATCACGTTTTTCCTGCTGTATATCAAAAACGCTTCAGGTTCTATGCAATTCTTTCTAGTGTTGTCCAACTCCAAACCTGCATATGAAATATTAAAAATTAAATTAAACTTGTATTTAAATATGGTTTTTATCCGAATTCGGCAATTTGAGAATAAATCACTGGAGTTCGGGTCACAACACAACTCACCTAACGGACAGCTGCAAACGTAGTCATCTGGACGATTGAAGCAGATATGCGAGCAACCTCCATTATCGTCCGAGCATCGACTGCTGCCAGTATCTGCGCCAAGCTGCACCGCTTTCATGCCCATCATGTTGGCCATCTGTTCCACCATGCACACACGGTCTAAGCCCGTGTCCTTGTCAATCCTGTCCAATGTTCTCCGTTGGGTGTCCGTCCAGTACAAATGTTGGTTCAGCAAAGTGAGTCCGAAGATCCGTAGGATGTCAGTGTTGTGTAACTCCCGGCGGTCTGTACCATCCATGTTGCAAACCTAAACACAAATGGTTAATGTTTCTGCCAACTTCTTTAGGCAAAATCAAATCGTTCCACGCGGCTTCGCCTGCGTAATTTCACAGAAAAATTAGCCCACAAAAATAGCCTATGATCCTTCACGTGGTCTACTTTTTATCTGTGGCAAATAACATAAAATTGCTCCAGTAGTTTGTGAGATAAGCCCTTTCAAATAATTTTACCCGTTTTTTTTCACATTTTCCTCTTTTTAACTCACCTCTATTTTATGCGTCCTAGCGTCGCACCAGTACAACTTATTGTTGACTGTATCTAAAGCGATTCCGTTGGGCCAAATGACTTTTTCTGATATGAGCAGCGTCCTGTTGGTTCCGTCGAGGTTCGCTCGTTCGATCTTCGGGTATTTCTGGTTCCAGTCAGACCAGAACATCCATCCGGCTTCCGGGTGCAAAGCTATCGCGCGCGGTTCGTACAACTCTTCGTGGATTATTATCTGAAAAGTCATAACTCATAATTACTCGATTATATTACTGTTTAATAATAATAACCCAAACCGGTTCAGGTGAACCAGCTTCATTAAAACTAGGCCAGTTACGCAGGTGTTATTTTATGGTGCCCAAGTATGTGCGCAGTACACAAGAGCACTCTCTATTCTTTTACTGTCATAACCCCGTGGGACCGAAGACCGACACGACTGTCGAGAGATCAGACGCAGGACCGACTTTTTACATGCCCATCCATCCGAGGCATGTATCATCTCACTGGTCCGACAATCAGGTGATCAGACTGTGTGACGCGGGAATCGAACCCATGATCTCCGAGTCAAGAGCCACGCTCTAAACCACTAGACCACGGAGGCTGAACCTGAATTAGCAGAATAACTGACAAGTCATAATAATTAACGATATGAGTGGACGAAGTCGGTAACTAACATTTTACTACATTGGAACATATTACTTATTTTTTCTCTTATAATAATTTAAACAAAGCTTGTAACTTAACTACTTTATCATCTAGCTAATATATTGATAATTGAATCCACATTTTGTTTGATTTCTAATCCCGGTCCTAAAATCCTAATGAATGAAAAAAAAACCTCAGATTGAAAATTGTTACCAACTAAAAAGTTTTTAACGTTTTTTTTAAGCTTTTTTTTATAAATTAAAAAGTTACCAGCCTCATCTATATGTCGCAGTCATCTGGTTCAATCTGTGATTCGATTGAATGACTAGCGTATTCATTGAATGACACCGTTTTATTGAATGACTGAAGGACAACTAGTCAAGACGCTGACTGTAACGTTTAACGTCTTGACTAAACGTCATCATAGTGAAGTCGTTAAATGGAATCCTATGATTTTTTTTAAGTATTTGTTGGTGGCGTAATAATAGGTTAATCTAGAAACTGACTTCAACTATGAGGCGACGGCTACTTCTGGGTGGTTTACAAAAAAATAACCACGATGGCTAAGGCGGGAGCTTCGCTGCGCTACGCTCCCGCCTTGCCATCTAACCTAACCAAATCTAATCGTATTGGACAGACGGAGTAATAAATACATTGCTATTAATTACCTAAGAATTACATACTGTTCTTATAATTTCCTATTCCGTTAAAAATAAATACATTCAATTACCTGACTGATTTCATATCCGCTCTCTTCAAAGGGCTATGTTAAAAATCGCTAACTAGTTGAACGTTGAGTGACGATTGTTCAATCAACGTTCGGCCGAGTCATTCAATTGAATGGAGTCATTCAATGAATGCGCTAGTCATTCAATCGAACCGCAGATTAAACTAGATGACTGCGACATATACATGACATGTCTCGGTATAAAATTGTGGTAAGGCTGTTGTTTATTTGAAACTAGATGACGCCCGCAACTCCGTTGCGCCCAAATTCGCGCGGGAATCCTACATCTTTCCGGGATAAAAAGTATATGTCCTTTGACCTTTCCCGGGACTCAAAGAATATCCATGACTTTCAGCAAAATCGGTTCAGCGGTTTGAGCGTGAAGAGGTAACAGACAGACAGACACACTTTCACTTTTTTAATATTAGGTATGGTTACCTAGTACAGTCTTACCTAGAGTACTAAGTCCTACCTTTTTGTAGCTGCCATCCAGTCTGGCCATGGTGATAGTATCTTCTACCGGGTCCGTCCAGTATATGTTACGGGCGTAGGGATCTATGGCTATGCTGTCCGGAGTGCCGGTCACGTGAACTACCACCGACTGCTCGGTACCGTCTAACCTCGCTCGGGCTATTGTTTTGGACTGTAATTTGATGTTGACAAGGTCAAAGATTAGCTGATTTCTTAATACCTCGATCGTGGGAATCGCAGACACAATAGATATTCAATTGTTATGAGGCACCCGGTCATCATGCCTATTTTAATAGGTAATGTTACGCAACAGTCGTGATGTGACATACGTCATTTCAGAATATTGACATTTGGCAGTGACGTTACGCGTTGGTCAAACTTCGAACAAAACTTTTTGTTTACTATCTGTGCTGGTGCTACCTCCGGCGCACAGTGGATCGAAAATCGAGTTTCATAGACATAGGAACTCGAATTTCCAGATGTCATTTTTTTGGGCTGGAATATGTTCTCCTAGTTGTTATTACATAATAAAATGTTAAAAGACTCAGCTACGTGTAATAATAATGGAGTTATAATTTTTTAAAGAAATTTTTGTATGGAGCTGACAGGATAAATGAACATATCTCTGGAATCGTATGGTTGCCCGTTATATCCTTACACACTATTATAGTACTAATTATTACTCACATTTTGGCATATTTTATATTGCGGCACCAAGTGCGATTTTTTTTCTAAAATTCGTCAAAATTTAGAATATTTAGCCTATTTGTATTTGTTGCAAAAGTTTATGTTGTGGTTAAAGGAGGTCTCTTTCATAATATCTTAATACCATAGGATCACATAATTGGCCAAGTGCGAGTTGGACTCGCGCACGAAGGGTTCCGTACCGTTATAGAGCAAAGAAGGAGGGGTATTTCGTAGTTCGTACCCACTAATGTAGCACTTTGAGACATATACCAAATGAAAGGACTTAAAAAGTTGAACATTTTATTGTATGACGAAAAATCTCTAAACCATGGGAGAAAAAAGTTAGAAGGGTAGAAGGTAAGAAAAAATCACAAAAAATCACCCTGTATTATTGCATCAATTTATAGTGTTGCTGGTAAGGAATCATTTCTGGAAAGTACTTAATCGTATATGGCAAACTTGAGGAAAGTGTTGTATTTTAGTATATTGTTTCATATTTTTAAGAAATGTATGGGAAAACAATAAAACCTTAAAAATTTTACCTTTTCATGGATTTTACCGTATACCTTACCCTAGAGAAATTGTTTATAATAAGCAGTACTAGCGATTGGTGCAATAATACAGGATATTTTATTTTTCGTAAATCGTAAGAAATAAAAAAAAACTCCTTTATTATTGCACCATGCGCTAGTATTGCTAATTATAAACAATTTCTCCAAAGTGATATTAACGAAAAAAACAGGCAAGGGTTCGACATTCAGCATTTTATTGTTTTCCCATATACATTTCTCTGAAATATGAAGCAATATATTGAAATACAACACTTTCCTTGAGTTTGACATATATGATTACTTTCAGAAATCATTCCTTACTAGCAACACTACAAATTAATTCAATAATACAGGTTGTTTTTTCTTTTTCGGAAAAAATTAAACATCCTGTATTCCTGTATTATTGCACCATTCGCTAGTATTGCTAATTATAAAACATTTCTCCAAAGTAATTATATACGATCAAATTCAGCAAAGGTAGGATTTTTAAGGTTTTATTGTTTTTTTCATACATTTCGTAAAAATATGAAACATTCTATTAAAATACAACACTTTCCTCAAGTTTGCCATATACGATTACTTTCCAGAAATGATTCCTTACCAGCAACACCATAAATTAATGCAATAATACAGGGTGATTTTTTGTGATTTTTTCTTACCTTCTACCCTCATTAACTTTTTTCTCCGATGGTTTTGAGATTTTTCGTCATACAATAAAACGTTCAACTTTTTAAGCCCTTTTATTTGGTATATGTCTCAAAGTGCTACATTAGTGGGTACAAACTACGAAATACCCCTCCTTCTTTGCTCTATAATGGTACGGAACCCTTCGTGCGCGAGTCCGACGCGCACTTGGCTAATTATGTGATCCTATGGTATTAAAATATTATGAAAGATACCTCCTTTAACCACAACATAAACTTTTGCAACAAATACAAATAGGCTAAATATTCTAAATTTTGACGAATTTTAGAAAAAAAATCGCACTTGGTGCCGTAATATAAAATGTGCCAAAATGTGAGTAATAATTAGTACTATAATAGTGTGTAAGGATATAACGGGCAACCATGCGATTCCAGAGATATGTTCATTTTTCCTGTCGGCTCCATACAAAAATTTCTTAAAAAAATTATAACTCCCTTATTATTACACGTAGTTGAGTCTTTTAACATTTTACTATGTAATGACAACTAGGAGAAGATATTTCAGCCCAAAAAAATGACATCCGGAAATTCGAGTTCCTATGTCCATGAAACTCGATTTCGATCCACTGTGCGGCGTGGAAACATTGCAGTAAAATATCCTATTAGACAAAGTAACACTCAAATTATTAATTGAGCTGTTTTATTTCAATCCAAAGAAAACAATGATTTTATACACAGAGATCACTTTATATTTTATCTGTTTTTTGTCTATGTCAGAATTTGTGTCTATCTAAGAATGAACCAACAATCATCTAGAAATTGTTTAGTATCTCGGCGTCTTTTTTTTATGAAATAAGGGGGCAAACGAGCAAACGGGTCACCTGATGGAAAGCAACTTCCGTCACACATGGACACTCGCAGCATCAGAAGAGCTGCAGGTTCGTTGCCGGCCTTTTAAGTGGGAATAGGGTAATAGGGGAGGGTAGGGATGGGAAGGGAAGGGAATAGGGGAAGGTAGGGAAGGGAATAGGGTAGGGGATTGGGCCTCCGGTAAACTCACTCACTCGGCGAAACACAGCGAAAGCGCTGTTTCACGCCGGTTTTCTGTGAGGACGTGGTATTTCTCCGGTCGAGCCGGCCCATTCGCGCCGAAGCATGGCTCTCCCACGTCTTAAATGATTTTATATAATTTAAAAGCTTACCAATCTGTCAGCCCAATATATAAACTCTGTTTTGGGATCGAAATCTACGGTCAGAGCATTTTTTAAATCCTTGACAGGCACTGTGAAAGGGGTATAGTCGGGGGAATCCAGTGATATTTTCAGTATAACAGATCTTTGTGCCACTATAAGAAACTTCTGGAAGCCGTTGTAGCACGTCATGTTATCCTCCTTTAATCTAACACCAGTTGGACAGGAGCAAACATATCCTGAAAAATGAGAATAACATCCTCAAAATGTTGATAGCAATAAAACAAAGTGATAATACTTGAGTGTGTGTGTGTTCCTAATGTAGAGTTCACTGTGAAAGTAGCAGCACTGAAAGACCAAATTTTTTTTCACTTTTATATGGGGAAACTCGTGACGCTGAGGCGCTTGCCCATACAATAGTGAAAAAAATTTGGTCTTTCAGTGCTGCTACTTTCACAGTGAACTCTATACAAGAAACACATACACACCCTAAAGTATTATCATTTAGTTTTGTTACACCCTGTATACACTTCACTGTGAAAGTATTATAGCTGAAGAGTAATTTTTTATGATTTGTAGGTATAGGCAAATGCCCCAACGTCAGAATTTTTCCCATTCAAAAGTTTGGGTTGGCGCTGTGAAGCTAAGCAGTTTGGGTGTGAAGAGGTAACAGACAGACAGACGACACACTTTCGCATTTATAATATTAGTATGGATACTAGTTAAGGATACATTAATTGATAGCTTAGAAAAAAGAAGCGAAAAAATTTTGTTGACTCTAAAATATCATTTAAAATAAGTTGATATCTTACCAGGTTCATTGGGTGACAGTAGGCAGAGATGCGAGCACTTATTGTTGTTACACGGATGATCAACAACAGGGGTTTGTCTCTGCTCATCAAACACTTTAATATCCACTGGTATGTCAGTTTTTGATCCGTTGATTAACTCCTTTATAGGTCCGTTAGTCATTATGTCCCAGGTGTAAATATATCTTTAAAAAATTACATGATAAGTTTACACTTTTCTCATAGATACTGGCCCCTTTTAATTCTATAGGAGGGTAATTAAAAAAATATATGTGCAAAATCTATTATGTATAGAGTCTGGCCAACGAAAGCTGTCCACGGCTTTTTTGCAAAACTTTGATATGGTAACACTTTTTGCCTGTCAGTGTTTGTACGAAAAGGTCTCGATACTTTAAACATTATTTTGAACGATTTTAATTAATTATTTTTGTAGTTCATACTTTTCAGAAAGTATTGACAATTTGGAAATAAAACACAAAGTAGCGGAAATTGTTGGTTCACTGAAGGCTCTGGAAAGAATTTCGACTACGAATCTGGCCTTGTACCATGAAACTGTTTGGAGACTCAAACAATCGGACGAGAATGCCGCGTCCTACTCTAACAAACGTGAAATGACGTTGTTAGAGCAGGACGCCGCATTCTCGTCCGATTGAGTCTCAAAACAGTTTCGTAGTAGGCCTACAGGGTGATTCATAGTCGAAATCGTATTCCATCTGATGTGTCTCATTTATTATAATAAAAATGTTTTTTTAATAACTTTAGTTTTATTATTCATCTGCCTTCTTACCAAACTCAATAAAATATGAAGTAAGTATTTTTCACGCTGTCCCAATGACGTACAATTTTAAAGTCGGTTTTATCTTATTAAAATACTATCAACATTAGTTTATTAACCCGTCGATCGTGGAAAAACGAGACACAATATAGAATATATTCTATAATTATTGTGTCTCGGTCACCGGTGACCGTATGGGGCTGGATGAATTAATAATTATGAAAACAAGTACGCTGTGCTCTCAGAACAATATACTCTGACGCTGCGTTGCTTCAACATGTCGTAAAATATGTGTTTTGGCAGCATTTTAGGCATGAATATAAAAATAAATAATATCATAGTATCAAGTCTGTTTATTCTGTGTATAGCCAGCGTTGCAAGATGCAGGTTTTTTAAATTTGCCGCCTTTTCTTGTGGACTTCTTTCGCTGGCCAGACTCTAATAAGTAACACTCTATAATATACCTATCGATTGTATGCTGCCAACACCTTGTAAGTGCATCTAGGTGAATTTTACAGGAGACACTAAAAACGAAGTATTTTATAACCTACTAAAGATATTAAATGAAATTATTATTTTTAACAAAAAATTAAAACCGACTTCCAGGGTAAAAATAATAATAATAATATTTGTAATGAACAAAAAAGTGTTAAATAATTCTTACTCTTTAAAGTGCCTTATGCATAATTCTCCTAAACCTCAATTATTTCTGTACACAATCTACATTATTTTGAAGACGGTACCAGATAAGAATGCTGAGTTCTATGACAAAATATTTTTAATATTTAAGACTGGTACCGACTTCAAAATAATGTAGATTGTGTACAGAAATAATTGAGGTTTAGGAGAATTATGCATAAGGCACTTTAAAGAGTAAGAATTATTTAACACTTTTTTGTTCATTACAAATATTATTATTATTATTTTTACCCTGGAAGTCGGTTTTAATTTTTTGTTAAAAATAATAATTTCACTCTTTTAAGTGATTTATAAGCTGGTTTTCTGCACAGACTAATGTGTTATGCTTATTGCTTAGTGACTTTGGATCCAGGATACACTTTCATGATATTATGAGAACTCATTGTCTGATATCACTACTTCAGAATTGCTTAAGCAACTCCAAGCATATACCACTGTATACCTAATGTAAAATTAATGTTCATACGTCTGTCTTCAAAAGCTCTAAAGTTCTGTTCAGTGAATTTCTTTCTATCATTACACTCATGAAAACAACTCAACATTACTAGATGACGCCCGCAACTTCGTTGCGCCAAAATTCGTTTATCGCGCTGAAACTTTAAATTTTTCCGGGATAAAAACTATTCTATGTCCTTTCTCGGGACTCAAAGTATCTCCATGCCAAATTTCTGCAAAATCGGTTCAGCGGTTCTAGCGTGAAGAGGTAACAAACAGACAGACTGATAGACAGACAGACAGACACACTTTCGCATTTATAATATTAGTATGGATGCTCAAATAATATTACTAAAATCGTCCTTATAAATTTTAAGAATAACTTACCTCATAGATCTTATGATCAAATTGCTAACTTGGTAACCTAAACACGAAGGTCGAGTCATTTACATTGAAATAACATTATAATTTTTTAAATCGTTCGACAAATTCGGGCTTTGTTCTTAAAGACGATTAAAAGTAACAATAATAGGGTCACAATTAGATAATTCATGGTGTGGTGACCGGTAGTAGTGATGATGATGAATGTAACTTGCATAGTAGCATAATATGCTTTCAGTTCTTAAACCAACTCCGAAACCCCCATACTTGCTTTTTGGTAGCACATGCTTAGGATACTTCTTATAAAATCGAAATCATTATATGTTTCCATATAAATTTGGAGGAGTTCCCTCGATTACTCACGGATGTATGGTGGAATGGTGGTGATGATGATGATGATAAATTAAATTTGCATAGTAGTATATGCTTTCAGTTCTTAAGACAACGCCGAAACCCCCAAACATGTATCTATAAGGAGTAAAGAGTTCTGTTCATCAACTTCGAACCATGGTATATCCTGGTGCAAAATCTTACTTTTTTGCCTGGAATACTTCATATGAAACCAAAAAAAAACGTTTCCATTTGAATTTTGAGGAGTTCCCTCGATTACTTATGGATCCCATCATCAGGTCACCACTTTTCTGAACATTGCTTTTTGGTAGCATATGCTTAGGATACTTCTCATAAAATCGAAATCATTATAAGTTTCCATATAAATTTGGAGGAGTTCCCTCGATTAGTCACGGATGTGTGGTGGAATGGTGGTGATGATGATGATGATTAATTAAATTTGCATAGTAGTATATTATGCTTTCGGTTCTTAAGACAACGCCGAAACCCCCAAACATGTATCTATAAGGAGTAAGGAGTTCTGTTCACCACCTTCGAACCATGGTAAATCCTGGTGCAAAGTCTTACTTTTTGGTAACATATGCCTGGAATACTTCATATGAAACCAAAAAAAACATATGTTTCCATTTGAATTTTGAGGAGTTCCCTCGATTACTCATGGATCCCATCATCAGATCACCACTTTTGTCAAAATGGGACCAAATTGGAGTGAAACCTAATATAACAAAAGAAAAATTTTGAAAATCGGTTCATAAACGGCGGAGTAATCGTTGAACATACATAAAAAAAAATATCCACAGACGAACGTATAACCTCCTCGTTTTTGGAAGTCGGTTAAAAAACTAATACTACATAGTATGGACTAAGTAAAAAAATATCTTAGATGTTTGTTTCTGAATACTCATATTTTTTATACAAAACATATTATGATTTATAACAAAAAAAAATGTTGCATGAATTATTACCTTCACGGTATAGTTTTTAAAAATTCACACAATAATAATATTATTATGATATTCAGATTCATCAAGGGAAGCTGGCTTATCTACTAGTTGATGTTGCTCAGTTGGCAAATATAGCAGATCAGAAACTGTAATATAATAAAGAGAGAAAAATATATACTTACAAAGTGTTCCAGTCAGTCCAATAAAGTTTTTCAGCAAAAAAAGTCAGTGCATATGGATATACTAGTCCTTCTCTTATAACTCTATTCCTATTGTTACCATTGAAATCCATAACATCGACAAAATGTAGTTTTGCATCCACCCAGTATATTAAATTGTTCTTGTAATCCACTGTTATGCCATTAGGCCACATTATATTCTTATTAACTATAACTTTTCTAGTTGCTGGGTCTGCGTTCATGCCTGCCCTTTCTATCTTTGGCACCTCTCCCCAATCAGTCCAGAACATAAGCCTGAAAAAGTTAAAACACATCTGTATATTTACTTTTACAAGTTAACACAAAGTCAAAGTTGTAACCTATTTTGTGTGTTTTACAAAAATTAAAAATATTTCACTACCTTTTGTTTTCATACACATCCAAAAAAATGTAGAAATAAAGTCAATTCTGGTGTAGACTCAATTTTGTGACATCACTGACATATCACAGGTCAATTAATATATTTAGGTAAAGAGGCACAAAGAAAAATAAACTAAGGTTCAATTTAGCAAATCATTATTTTATTCAAGACAGCATAAAATAAAGATTTTCTTTGAACTTTTACAAAGAATTGTCCAATATTAAGTCAAGACAATCTTCTGAAACTGCACATATTACAGTAGAGCCCCATTAATCCGACAAATGTTTTGCATGGCTGTCGGATTAGCAAATTTGTTGGATTATAGAGTATGTACTGCCTGGATTTTTACATGTTACAACTTACAAAACATTACAAATCAAAATGATAAGGTTTTTTTTTTTTTTTTTTAAGGCTCTTTTATTTTCTTGCAATCTGCCTGGTTCAGGGCATTTAGCTAGAGGTTATGAAATTTTAATTTATCTTGAATGAATCTAGCCCTTCGACTAGTTCAATATTTATATTTTCTATATTAGATCTTGGGGTGCTTTCCTCTTTATTCTATTGAAAGTTTTTATCTGGTTCTGCATTAGATTGTTTGCTAGTGGGTTTGGGTGCTTTTTAATGCGCTTGGCGTAAGATTTTAGTCTTTCTGAGATCTCCTGCTGAACCAGAGGCATGTTGAGGTCACTGTGTAGTTGTTCATTGGTTATATACCAAGGTGCATCTGTTATTATACGAAGAACTTTTGATTGAAAACGTTGGAGGATTTCAATATTAGATTTGGCTGCAGTTCCCCATAGCTCAACACCATATGACCATATTGGCTTTAGAATACTTTTGTAAAGCAATAATTTGTTTTCTAGCGATACTTGGGATTTTCGGGACATTAGCCAGTGTAAGTTTCTTAGTTGTAAGCTGAGTGCTAATCTCTTAGTGAAGATATGCTTTTTCCAAGTAAGCCTTTTGTCCAGGTATAAGCCTAAGTAACGTACTTCGTCATTTTGTGGGATTTCAATGTCATTGAGTTTGACCGGAGGACATGTACCACGCCTGAGGGTGAACGTCACATGAGTTGACTTGGTTTCATTTGCCTTGATACGCCAGTCACGTAGCCATAGTGATATGTCGTTGAGACTACTTTGCAGTATAGTGGATGCTTGCTCTGGGTTTTCGTGTATTGCCAGGATTGCAGTGTCATCAGCGAATGTGCCCACTATGACGTTTTCATTTGCTGGGAGGTCGTACGTAGAGATTAGGTATAGGACGGGTCCCAAAACGCTCCCCTGTGGAACACCTGCCTCTATATCGTATAACTCCGACCTTTCATCTCCACATTTTACATAGAAGTGCCGATGTATTAAATAGGATTTTATTAATTTATAATAGTTTAGAGGAAGGGTTTTCCGTATTTTGTATAACAAGCCTTCATGCCAAACCCTATCAAAGGCTTGGGATATATCCAAGAAAGCTGCAGAGCAGTACTTTTTATGTTCAAAAGCGGTATTTATGCCATTTACAATCCTGTGTACTTGTTCTGTAGTTCCGTGGGCTTCTCTAAAACCAAATTGATGTGGTGGTATTATTTGTGAGTGCTCTATTTCAGATAGTAGCCTTTTTAATAGCAGAATTTCTAGAACCTTAGATGGTATTGGTAGCAGACTGATAGGACGGTAAGATGTCACATTTTCTGGTTCCTTTCCAGGTTTGAGAATTAGAATTATTTCGGCTGTTTTCCACTGTTCTGGGATGAACTCAAGTCTCAAGATAGCATTGAAGAGTTGTGTGAGGAAAGTTATGCCAACCTCAGGAAGCTCTTTCATAACTTTTGCTGTTATAAGGTCATATCCTGGGGCTTTGTTAAGTTTGAGCTTACGTACAGCTTGGCGAACTTCACTTTTAGAGAAAGGCTGAAGTGGGTCTGTATGATGGTTTGTCTCTGACTGTGTCTCCATAACTTCTTTATTTTTTGATGAACCAAGATCAGCATTAGGAGTAAAAATGCGAGATAGGTGTTCAGCAAATAATCTTGCTTTTTCAGCGTCAGTTTTTACCCATTCCCCGTTTTCTTTACGCAATGGTGATTGGAATGTTATTGGTTTTTTCAGGGCCTTGATGGCTTTCCAGAGAGAATAATCCGTGGACGGAGTGGCGTCTAGTTTTCTTAAGTAATTTCCCATTTTTTCGTCTTTGATTGTTTTTAATATGTGCTTTAGTTTTTTTACCAATTTGTTGTAGGTACTTTTGTCAGCCGGGTGTCTAGATTGCTGCCAAGTTTTTCTAGCTTGCCTTTTTTCTTGTATTAGGTCTTTTATTACTTGGGGGTAGGTAGGTATGTATTCAGCTTTTGTCATCGTTGGAGTTGCTGCCCAAGCTGCCGTTTGGACGCATTTATTAAAGTTTTCGACACCATTTGATATGTCGCTTTCAGTTTTAAGCGGTATTTGAGTATCCATATTATCATTTATGTACTTTCTGAATTGGTTCCAGTCAGTCTTTTTTGTGTGCAGTTTGCAGGAAGTTGCTACTTTGATGGGGTCGTTTGTCAATTCTGCTATGATTGCTGTGTGGTCGGATGATAGGTCGAAGCAGGAATTACAAGTTATAGCTGAAGCTGAGAGACCCTTAGTTACAAAGTAATCTACTAAGTCTGGTTTCATTTTGGAATTTGTAGGCCAATATGTTGGAGTACCAGTAGAGTACACATTGAGTTTAAGTTTGTGGACAGTCTTACACAGTTCACGGCCTTTCGGGTTGACGGTTCTGGAACCCCAATCAGTATGCTTGGAGTTATAATCGCCTCCGGCGATGAATTTGTTGCCGAGTGTTTGGAAAAAGGCTGTAAAGTTTTCACATTTAATGTTGTGCTTCGGGGGAATGTACAAAGCTCTCACTGTTAGTGGTCCATCTGAACCTTCGATTTTGACGCTTGTTGCTTGGATTTCGTTGCTACAGTATGAATTTTCAGCGTGATGTTTGATGCTCTCCTTTATCAATATTGCTGAGCCTCCGTGAGCTGTGTCGGATTAGCAAATTTGTTGGATTATAGAGTATGTACTGCCTGGATTTTTACATGTTACAACTTACAAAACATTACAAATCAAAATGATAAGGTTTTATTTAAACTACAAATCATTTTCCTAAAGCTCATTAGCGGGCTGTAACAGTAACCGTTGCATGCATTGTAATATAAAAACGTAGTAAAGCTTTTATTTCTAGACGTTTAGTTTTCAATTTTGCATAACGTACAGTACCTAAATAAAGATCGGCCAAAATAATGTTTATGCAAGACAGACATGTCGGATTACAAGAGTTGCTGGACTAGCCAGGAGGAGCCAGATTAGCGAGGGTCTACTGTATTTCAATTAAAGAATTTGACACCTTAAAAGCTAAAATCATGGGATGAGTTCCAAAAAATATTATATAGAATATCATGAAGTCTAGAAACAAAACCATACTATTAATTAGTTCCAAAAATACACCAGTGCATTGACATAATATGTGTAATGTGGATTTGTTGGGATGTCATCATAATAAAATCTGTAACTTGTCTCACAAATGACACACCAAAGTATATGGACCCACCAACCAGTATACAGGATAAAGTCAGATTCAAGACTTTATCCAGTATACTGGTTTAAATTTTAGAACTCACATTACTTGTGCAGTGATGATTATTGTGGTATTGTTTTTTTGGTGTATTTGCTTACCCATCTTTAGGCACAACAGCTATGGCCCGAGCTAAATCAACTTCAGTCCAAAACAAAACTCGTCTACACTTTTTATCTATGGATATAACTTCTATTCTGTTTGTTTCTGAATCTGTCCAGTATATGTTGCCGGTGTACCAGTCTATTGCCATTCCAGTTGGTGTGATTATTCCTTCCGAAACAATCTTCATCTAAAATTTTAATAGGATTTAGTAAAATTTGAATTTATGTTTATACAATAATTAAGCTAAGTATCTTAGTAATTTTTGGTATGTAGTGAATAGTGATGCAGGCTGACTTGTCTCAACTGCTTGCCTAATTATTATTTTTTTTGGAAAAAATAAATTAAACAATATTCAAAGTATATATTTTTTTCCTAGCCTGTGCTGTCCCACTGCAGGGCAAAGGCCTCCCCCCAAGGTGTGCTCGCTCCTGCGCCATGGTATTCAAAATATTAAATATAATATTTTTTTATGATGATATTTATTTTTAGTCCTTAGTTGTAATTTTCTAAGTATCAAAGTATTTTTTCCCCTCCCTTTTTACAGGTGGCTCAAGGACAGTAGGTTTCAAGAGGTTAAAGTTTTTAAATGTGCTCAGACCAAATAAATTCAGACAGAAAGTAAGACAGACAGAACAAGCTTACTTTAATGCATTTTATGCAGTGCTGGAGAATCCATACTAATATTATGAATGCGAAAAGGTGTCTATCTGTCTGTCTGTCTGTTACATCTTTACGTTCTAACATCTGAACTGATTTTGCTGAAATTTGACACAGAGATACTCTAAGTCCCGGGAACGGACATAGAATAGTTTTTATCCTGAAATGTACGGTTCCCATGCGGTAAACGAATTTTGGCACGACGAAGCTGCGGGCGTCATCTAGTTACTAGTATTTAATCCGTCGATCAGAAATTCTCAGAAATGCCATGTATTCTATTGTTGTCGTGATCACCTGTGCTTGTTTTTTGCTTGATAGGTTAATTAAAAAAAGCCTTAGAATAACAAAGGCTGTCAATTAAATTGTTTTTATTTTTATCAGAAGCAAGTATGTAGAATTATTAAGTAATATTATTTTTCCATTGTTTACCTTGTCTGTTTGGGTTTCGTTGTATTTTGCACACTGGATCAGCTCTGCGTTCTGGTCCGACCAACATATTAATTTTTTTCTATACAAAAACTCAACAGCCGAACCTTGTTCTAAACCTTTTATCACTGTGTCTATTCTAGGCAGTTTTGAAGTGTTAGCCAAACGAATATCGTATGTCGTAGAATACAATAACACAGGGTTGTTTGCATTGTGACCTTAAATCAAAATTAGTTTGTTACTTAAAGTGTTTGTTACACATTTTGGTCTGAAAACGAGAAAAGGGATTTTTTGTTTTACGTAGAGCGACAAACTAAAGACAAAGACGTCACCTTTTAACTGCAGGAACATCAACAAACAGAAGACATGCAAAACATTTCGAATTATTTTGTCAGCTTGAATAATTCTTCGGCGTTTGGTCATAATGAAAACAATGGGGCATCAACACTGGAGTTATAATAACACATGAACAGTGAGCTACGTATGTGTATTACACATTTAAATAAGGCACAGTTAGGAAAATAAGTATTTGAATTGTACTTTAATTAATGTTGAATTCAACTTTTTAGGAATTCAGATTATTCATTTTAGATTTCATTTCGGTTTTAAAAATAGTAGGTAAATAATCATCACGGCAGCATCAGCCATCACTTTTCAGTAGTGATGGGCACAGAGGGTATTATAATATTATGTGATGGGACTAGAGTCTCGATTCTTGAATCACATTTGATTCGAATGATTCGAATCATGACATTTATATCTCGATTCGAGTCAGTTTTTAAATTGGTTCGAACCACTGATCTCTATATACAAGTACGCTAGATAGCTGATTCCCTTTGAAATGACAGCTATTTCTTGTGCCTATTTGAAGCTGAATCAGCGCCCCTATTATTCGGAATTGGGTAGAGAACTAAATTTGACGTAAAAATGACGTTTGAAAGCCGCCATATTGGCACTGATAGCAGTAGTGAGAGTACTTGGAACTAATACTAATGATGACAACTGTTGTTATTGGTTGTGGTTACGTCAAATTTAGTTCTCTACCCGAATTATGGGAGCGCTGATTCCGCTTCAAATAGGCACAAAAAGCAGGTGTGTATAAGCTATCCAGCGTACTTGTATAATAGACTATTTATTACTCTATGATAATAGAGATCAGTGGTTCAAACATAATTTGATTCGAATTGTCGAGTTGATTCGAATCCACGAGCTGATTCGAATTCACGAGCTGATTCGTTTCCACGAGCTGATTCGAATCACGTCAATCGCGTTCCGAGCTGCAGTGGAATAAAAGAAGTAGCTTATGTCCTTTCCCAAGGGCTATACTATACTAACTCCTATCGAAAACGATTCAGTGGTTTATGCGTGAAAGCGTAGCAGACACAGACAGAATGATACATGGACAGATTCATTTCGTTGTAGTTATGTCTTTCTGTATGATTATTGATTTAAATCGTGATTCGAATCAAGAATTTGATTTGAATCAACAATCTATTCGAATTAAAGATTTGATTCGAATCAATAGTCTATTCGAATCAAAGGTTGATTCGAATCACGATACGATTATTTTCGTGGTGATTCGAATGGATTCGAATACTCAATTTTGATTCGAGTCCATCACTGCTTTTCAGTTTTTTTTTCACTTGTCAAAATTTAATGTTACCAGCCCAGAGTACTTTCTAGTATGTCTTCTTCTTCTTCTTTTTATTATGGCGGCCTCAGTGAGTTGCCAATGTCAGAGTGAATTTGAGTTGACTTTGCTCTATATTGCAGGTCAGGTGAAGAAACAAGGTACGGTACTGTATATCTAATTAATTCCAAATAGTCTCACTACTGCTATCAGCGCCAATATGGCGGCTTTCAAACGTCATTTTTACGTCAGATTAGTTCTCTACCCGAATAATAGGGCGCTAATTCCGCTTCAAATAAGCACAAAAAATAGCTGTCATTCCAAAGGCTACCAGCAAATAGCAATCCAGCGTACTACTTGTATCACTGATTTCTATTATACAAGTACGCTGGATTGCTGATACAGACCTACTTTTTGTGCCTATTCAGCGCCCCCATTATTCGGGTAGAGAACTAAATTTGACGTAACCACAACCAATAACAACTGTTGTCATCACTAGTATTAGTTCCAAATACTCTCACTACTGCTATCAGCGCCAATATGGCGGCTTTCAAACGTCATTTTTACGTCAGATTTAGTTCTCTACCCGAATAATAGGGGCGCTGATTCCGCTTCAAATAGGCACAAAAAATAGCTGTCATTTCAAAGGCTATCAGCAATCCAGCGTACTTGTATAGAGATCAGTGACTTCAGACTTGTATAGAGATCAGTGGTAGGCGTAGATGACATTGACAGCTGTCAAATTGGTTCGTAGCTTGGTCTGAGCACAGATTAAGTATACATAGATGGATTCTTAGCTCGCCAGCGCGTGGCCATTTTATGCTTGTGTGCAATTGCTGTAGTGTGCGTGTAGGGATGGCGTATATCGATAAAAATATAAAATTAGACTACAGCTATCGACCAAGTCGACCATAATTTTATGTTATAGATTTTTATTAAACGACATCAAAAAAGGAGGTTATCAATTCGACCTGCATGTTCAATTTAGGATATATTATGCTCATTAAATTAGAAGTCGCTTTCAATTTGGTGAAAAGGTATTTTTTATCTATTTATTAAGTGTATGAAAATACTTAAATACAGGGTGCAATTAAACCTTCCTGCCAAATTTTGATATATTGGTCCTTGTTCAAAATAAAAATACACGTATTTTTCTTTTAATATAGTCACTCAGTACTAAAATGTTGAGAAATAGCTTCCGAAAGTTATCCTAAAAAACACAATTAAAATGGACACTACGCGACGCCGGCGGGTGAGTGCGCGCGCGCCTCCCCCCCACGTCACCCCCGCTCATTCCCACCGCCACGAGTAACCGTTCTGCATCGATTTTAAATGGGATAAAATATGTCATTAAAAAAAATAACACCCAATTTTTTTTTGCTAAATGACCTCTCCTAATGATACCTAAGCCCTGGAAAAAAATTGGCAGGATGGTTTAATTGCACCCTGTATAAACAAAATATTTAAGTATATAATTACACAAATAGTTAAAAATATACATAATATGTATACTCCATAAGCCACGAAAACTTGTCCGGAGTGTAATAGCTAATATCAATAAAATCAACAGTTTTTATAAAACACAACAGAAGAACAAAATATATTATACTTTATTAAACTTAATTACTATTTACTATTAAGCAACTATTTTGTAGAATAACAATTATTATTATCAAAGAAATATAAGAATGAATCTCAGTCCTACTTATTTTAAGTAATTCCAAAAACGCTTAGGTGCATTTCTTTACCTATTAAAATATAATTATGTAATAATATTTATACAGAAAAAGATTTAAAATAGATACTTCGACGCCCCCTGAATAATGATATTATAATAATAATAATTAATAACCTAAGTGGGACGCTAGAGTCTAGACGATCAATTTTATTGTGCAATATCACGGTGTGTGCAATCAAAATCATAGAGCACTAAACCAAATATTATTCTTCACTTTCAATCTTATTATCAAATTAATAATTGAAAATAATTATTATCTTCATTATAGGTCTCTCCGTCACCACCATAATATTGAACTCTTCTTTAAGAGCATTCCAATAACCTGAAAAAATATGGTTTAGTGTCAATAAATTGTCAATAAATGTACTATACTACTACATACTATAAAATATACACATAATTCATAATATTGTATACGGGGCAATATGCTTTATGTAAGTTTTCCATGCTTAACCCGTCCAGCCCTAAGCGGAACCCAGGTGCCGCATAACAATTAACAACTAAATATATATTGTGTCTGGAATTCGACGATTGAGGTATTAAATTTATTTTATTAAATGATTATGACTTTAGCCTTATTAAAATTTTACATTTTACTTATTAAAAAAGAGTACCTAATGCCAGGATAAAATTTCAAGAAGTATCTTTAAGTAACGAATTGAGTACTTACAGGGGGGAGGTGTGAGAGCTGTTGATCATGCAATTATTTTACTCTCCGTTAGAACTTTCTTTATTTCAATAAAATCATTGTTTCAAACTTACGTTTGAAATGATAATTCCAAATTCCAATATTGTGATGCCTTCATAAGGGAGTAAGGATTAAAAACTGGCATGAAACTTGCGTCTAAAATATATATCTGTTTGTCGTCTATTTTGAAGCATTTTCAACCTGAAAAAAAAAATCATTTAGTCCATGACATTATTTTTATCGATAAACTATAGTTCAAGTAAGGCGCATCCCTAAAATACACGTAAAAAACTATGCAATATTTATAGCCAAATTATTACTTGATGTGACATTTTTATCACTAATGCCTTATATAGCATGATTAATGGATTATTATACTTATCAATTTTCTTTTTTAGCTTACAAAAATACCGATTGATAAGCCCAAACAACGTTGTTGAAAACTTACGTATGTTATGTTAAATCCACGTGTTTGAGGCATTCCTTGGCCGTTTTTATGGTTTATTATATAGCGGAACCACAAAACGCAATATTAAATTGCATAAAACGTTCACTAAACACTTTTATTACCACTTTTTAAACATGAAATATGCAGACCTACTCCTTTGTTATGTTCTACTAAGTGGGACATAACATTACAGGCTTTTGACGTTTACACACCGATATGAGCTTTCTTTTTCACCCAAATTACTACATCGTTAGTTAGATAGAGTAACATTATCAGCTGTCAAAATATATGGCGGACTCCTAAGTATTATTACCTCAATGGGTCTGAGGTAGCTGTGAGTTGTTATTCCATTTCACTAAATTTAGAAATTCTAAATCCTAAAGCGAAGACTAATAATTAGAATAAGTTTTCTATAAATACTTTTACCGAAAACAATGGTAACGTGTTCTGTAAGTGATTGCAGTGTAAATCATAGAAATAATCCTGAAAACTATACATTTCACAGGTAATTATTTAATCTTCATGTCGTAATTGCTACGATGTGTTTATTTTTGCTATATTCTGTCTTTAGTTCTCTATTTCAAATAAAATATTATCAATCCTCCCTTTTCCTTTCATATTGGTACAATTGTTCATAACTTGCGAGATTTTTGAAGAAAAATTTTTCATCAAAATTTTTTACGTATGCGCTAGTGCTTGAATCAAATTTATCGATATGATTATCGGTATTTTACAATAACATAAAACTAATCTAAAAATCCTTTACCTTTATGTTTATCACCTTAAAAAAGTACATAATATCTTATTTTAACGATTATTTTATAATTCTTTTGACATAGTACATATTACATAGTGCATCATGATCATTAATAATTGTTTTATAGATTCCCTCAAGATCCTTTAAGTAGGGGAAAATGGCTAACACTAATTGGGCGTGTTGGTTGGAATCCCAACAAAAATTCCACAATATGCAGCAAACATTTTATTGATAATTTTAAAAGAAAAAATAGAATAAATACCGTTTTGGTTAAAGGAGCTATCCCAACTTTATTTGTACCAGTAAGTATGACATACTGTTTTGTTACTGAAGCAATTATTTTTGTCTTATAACACATTTTTGTCGTAAGTAATTATATGCTCTTGGACTATAAAAATGTATAGTCAGAGCAAACTTACGTAACTCTTGGCTATATTTAGTCGTAGTACTTAATTTTCTAAATTTTTTATTATTTACCCTATTTATTAGGCTTTGAATTAAATCATTGCTATATGCCATAGTGACATCATTACGATGGTCTTTTAAATCTGGTCTTGTGTTAATTTCTTTAATGACGTCTTGCAAAGTCACAATTTTCACTGCTGCTTTTTATTTTTTGCTACTAAACAAAGTATTATAAAACAAAAATAATTGCTTCAGTAACAAACAATGAGACTCAGGAATTTTATACAGTAGGAAAAGTTCACCAAAACAGCTTGACAAATTTTTATAAAATTTTGCATAATAATATGCAAGAATAGGTTCTAAGCTATTTATCAATAACTTTTCACACATCTCCTGTAGGGTTAGGTTTTAATAGTGTACATAGTGGCTGTTGGTAGTTATTAATTATTCCAGTTAATAGATAGGACGTTTTAGGGAACGTTAAGAGAGAGGATTCCGACGTCATACGTTATGCGGGACATACCTTCGACATCTTCAAGTGTTCAAGAATATTTCACTGTTCAAGAAGAAGTTGCATTATCACCAATAAAGAGGAAACTTATATCAAAAAACGATAAATTGAAAAAAAAATTGCAAGAAAAACAAAAAAAAATTCGTCGTTTAATAGCAAAAAATAGAAGGCAAGCAGTGAAAATTGTGACTTTGCAAGACGTCATTAAAGAAATTAACACAAGACCAGATTTAAAAGACCATCGTAGTGATGTCACTATGGCATATAGCAATAATTTAATTCAAAGCCTACTAAATAGGGTAAATAATAAAAAAACCGGCTAAGTGCGTGTCGGGCCACGCGCAATATAGGGTTCCGTAGTACCGCTAGTTTTTGAAAATTATTGTATGGTCAATGAATGTACATTTCGACGGGTCCCAAGAACAAAGTCTTATGGAAAAATAAGACGAAATGTATTTTATTGTGTTTTTGGATTCTACATACTAAAAACTATATGGCACCATATTTTTTTTATTTTTTATCCTTTTACTTTTTGGAATAATCAGTCGAACACTATCTTATTTGAGATATATACCCACGAACAAACATGTAATGTCATATAGGCGCTTGTTCTTTGCAACTCGCACCGCAACCCAACGACGCAACGTCATTCGCATGTGCGTATACAATATTGTTCTATAAAAATATAAATAGGTCCATCAGTAACGTATAAATAATTCATGTAAAACCTATTTTACTTTTATATTCATAGACTACACAATCAGACTTTTATTAGACATATTTATTTTCTAGCTTCTTACTTTTACATAAGTCTCTGTTCGATAAAAATCAATTTCAAGTCATTTGTTGCTTGAGCACATACGATTTTGTTCTACAAAATATTAAAAAAAGAATTAGGTCGTATATAAATAAACAAATTTGTTCTCTGTAAACTATTTTAACATGCGTGTTTGTTTTATACAAAAGTATGTTATTTAATATTTTTTACAATTTAAAAATAGTACCATTTTTAGGGTTCCGTACCCAAAGGGTAAAAACTGGACCCTATTACTGAGACTTCGATATCTGTCCGTCTGTCTGTCTGTCCGTCCGTCTGTCTGTCTCCAGGCTGTATCTCAAGAACCGCTATAGCTAGACTTGAAATTTTCACAAATTATGTATTTCTAGTGCCGCTATAACAGCAAATATTAAAATCAAAATAAAATTAATATTTAAGGGGGGCTCCCATATAACAAACATGATTTTTTTGGCCTTTTTTGCTCTATATCAATAATGGCAACTGGTAGGTACTTGATTTTTTTTTCAAAATCCTTGGTTATATGTGTACTTTAATATTTAATAATAATATTAAAAAAAAATAAAAAATGAAGGGGGGCTACCATACAAAAAACATTTTTGGCCTAATTTTGCTCTATAATGGTACGGAACCCTTCGTGCGCGACTCCGACTCGCACTTGGCCGATTATTTGTAAGTAAGATTTTAGTGATACAATATGTATATTCTACCATAACAGAATATAAAGCCTGACCAGAAATATAAAAAACCTGCGCTGAGGGCGCTAAATGCACTATGAATATGGCAACAAATGGTACAGTCATACACTTACGAATTGGCTAGTGTACAATTTTTAGCTGGTGTTCAATTTAATAATTTAGACATATTTTAATATAGAATATTGCAGAAATAATTTGAAAAAAGCATAGCATTTATGTATAGTTTGAAAATATCACGAAATAAACTCCCTTAATAGTAAAACTATAGGCACTAGGCAGTTTAAAAAATACAACTTTATACTTTCATTACCTATTAGCTTCTATTCAATTTATATTCAAGTTATCTTAATAGTTCATGATCTTCGTGGTCAGATTATACTGGTTCAATGTCATAATATCTCATCTCTGAGTTCTGACTCATTCTTCTTTCATTATTTTTAGGTGTTATAAAAAATAAAACTAAGGTCTGACCTTCTCTTCGTATTTTCATTACAAATGATCAGTATACACCTAAAAACAGAAGTCTTAAATTAGATTAGTCACAAACACAGCACAAATTAGCCAATTTACATTGCACACACTATATGAGGTACCTACCAGTCATGTTGACAACAAAGTCCGTGATGTTATTTAGAGGAATAGAGTCGATACCTTCAGACCTTCTTTCCGACAAGTAATTATTCATATTATAAATAACATTTTATAACTGGCTTTAAATAGTTTTCCAACTCACTTTTCCAAGAAATATATCACGCGCAATCGAGAACACACTTTGACAGATGACAATTATTATGACATCTCATGAGCATCTCATAAAGATTGTTGCCAGTTGAAGAAATTAGCTCCAATAGATTTCCGCAATATGGCGAGGTTTTTTATTTTATTGGTCGGGCTTTACCTCCTTATTTGTGTGTGTTTCTTTTCTGTGCCACCTGGAGCCCAGAATATTGACGTCGATATGACAGAAGTTTGGCATGATGTTTTTGATGAAAATAATGAAAATGATAGTTTGAGAGAAAAATCAGATCCTCATATAATGTCGCTTAGCTGGTAGAAGGGGGGGGGGGGCACTGGACTCTAACGATTTTTTCCACTTTAAAACTTAATATTTCACAAATGGATCCCTAAATCGGAAAATGATCTATGAATACTCATAATATTTTTAAAAAACCTATCCATCGACATCCCACACGATGGGGTGGGCGCGAACCCAACCCCCAAATAATTTTATTTTAATTAATATTACATTACCAGTTTTTATTGTGGTTTAGTGATTATTGTATTAGTTTATAGCTTATTATTAATAATTTTTTTTTGTATATTTATTTTCCTCAGTTTAGTGTATGTAACTAAATAAATCAGACCCCATTTTTTTATATTTGCGATTATTGTGATGGTTAAAACGTATTTTATGTGAAAATTATAGCGGCACCGGAAATACACAACCTGTGAAATTTCAGAAGTTTATTTCCAGAACCTATGAAAATTTTAGAAGCAAAAATAGGCAAAAAAAAATAAATTTTTTGCCTATTTTTGCTCTATAACGGTACGGAACCCTTCGTGCGCGAGTCCGACTCGCACTTGGCCAATTATTACTTACTATACACATAATATAATATTAATTGCTATCGTTAAAAGACTAGATTCATGTTACATAGGTACATAAAAGTCCTCTCATGCTTCAAAGACGTCATCACTATTTATACGCTTCGACACCTCACTGTAAATTTCGTTATCCCTATTCAATCCTCCTTTGTTTCTGTAATACGGAAACTCATTATAGGTGGGTAGGTAGAAAATTCCAGTTCTACTGAAGTTGGTCTCCAAGCCCAAATAGTTGGTTACCGGGCTGTCATAGCATTTGGCGAATCGGGCGTCCTGGATGGAGTCGCACCGCACACCAACAAACTTTTTGGGATTGTCGAGGGCCACAAAGAAGTAGATGATGGCGCGGAAGTGGCTACAGAGGACCAGGCAGGGGATATAGGGGATATCGCTGGGCTGGAACTCGCCGCCGTTGGCGTAGAAGTCGACGTGGCCGAGGGGTTCCGCGATGCCGAAGCCGTCAATGTTAGTGTGGACGACGTCGACTCGGTGCGCGTCGGTGGGTTGGAGCTTCTCGTGGGGAGGCAGTGCTCGGAAGCACGGTCCGGCTGGGTCGAGGCCGGTGATGCGGTGCGGGCGGCTGCCGGTAGCAGCGCGAAAGTGCTTGGCGGCGTAACCGGCTGTGTGCGCGCCGAGGCTCACCCCCACCATCTCCAGCATCTTGCTTTCTAGACCCTGCTTGGTCAGCTTCACCAGGAAATCACCCAGCTGCTTTCCAATCTCTCGAGACACGCGAACAGCTCTGGAAGGGACAGAGACTTATATTACGACAGAGGTATGCTGTATGCAGGATGTGATCTATCTGTCTCAATAAAAAAATCCACATTCGGAAGCATAAATACTTCGGCGTAAACCAAGGACAAAAAAGACAAGGTTGCTTGCTTTATAAATTTTTAAGTAGATGCTACGATGCTAGGCGCAACTTTGTTACGCGCAATATTATGTCCTTTCACTCTTCATTCCAAACAACAAAATACGTTTACTGGCTTAAGCGCGTATAGGTATCAGACAGGTAAGAAAAAAAGCAGACAGGCAGACAATTAGATAATAAATTCTTATCATACCTTACATGCTCTCGATCGACTCACTTGGGATAGATATAAGTGAAGAAGTATAAGGTTTCCACGGCTAGGACGTTGTATCCTCGGCGTGCGTACGAGTTGGCTAACGTCAGGGAATGCGGCAAGATGGTGCTGTCGAGGTAACCCCCAATATACACCATCGTCTTCCTGCTGAAGTCTGAAATGCAGAGTATCAAAGTTGTGGATGATAATATTATTTTGACAGATGTTGAAGATGCAAATATCTAATGGCTTCTCACTGTGCGTAATATCACGACTCACGAGCCGCGCCTCGCCAGCTCGAGCCACGCGCTGGGTGAAAGGGGTTGCTCGATGTGGCGTGGGCTGGCTGGAGCAGGCGCGTCCAATCCATTGATAAGCGACTCGTGATATTACGCGCCGTGAGAACGGGTAGAGCGGACTGGCCTATTGGATCGTGATCGCTCGCACAAATCAGATGAGAGCTATCATAGAAATAATTATAATTTAAATACATCTGCTCCGGACCATATTTCCACGGGTTTAGATCGAACGATTAACATTATATCCATCTATACATACAATAAAACTGTAGAAATGTGAATTCTGTACATTAAAGATATTCAAAAAATAATAAGCGGGGGGTGTCACCAGATCGCTATAGAAGCCCAAACTGTGGTTAGTTTTTTGTCTGTCTGTCTGTCCGTCCGTCCGTCCGTCCGTCCGTCTGTCTGTCTGTCTGTCTGTCTGTGAATCGGTTTTCGCAGATATATTTCTCTTCTTCCAACTCAACATCTGGTGTATAAAAATTCCCCCCCCCCACCCCTCTAAGGGGACGAAAGAGGGGGTCAGATTTTGTATCAAACTTTTTTCTTTAACACGAAAACTACTGATCCGACTGTCTACTTCCAACTCAACATCTGGTGTATAAAAATCCTCCCCCCTCACCCTCTAAGGGGACCAAAGAGGGGGTCAGATTTTGTATGAAACTTTTTTCATTAATGGACTTACTTCATATTATTAACTGTGTTTTCCAACTTAACATCTGGTGTATAAAACTTTTTCCCCCACCCCTCTTAGGGGACAAAAGAGGGGGTAAGATTTTGTATCAACTGATGTAGAAATACTTTAAATGGCAAAACAACGTTTGCCGGGACAGCTAGTATACTAATATTATCATAAATGCGAAAGTGTGTCTGTCTGTCTGTCTGTCTGTTACCTCTTCACGCCCAAACGCTTAACCGATTTTGCTGAAATTTGGTATGGACATACTTTGAGTCCCGGGAATGGACACTCTTTATTCCGAAAAAATGTAGGGATAAACGAATTTTGGCGCAACGGAGTTGTGACTTGTGTGCGTCATCTATTATTACCTAAATATTTGTTTCTGGCAATAGCGTCATGTGCGGTGGCGAGGGGCAGGACTGTCCTGTTGACGCGGCCGTCGATCAGCCTGTGCACGACGATCTGCATCAGCGGCCGGCTCGCCGCTTTCAGTGTCGCGTTCTTCGTTACTCCTGGACCTGAAATTTTCATTAACGCTAAATTAAACTACAGTTACGGTACTATACAGTTTGCGGTTGCAGTGCAGTAGGCGTAAATGCCCGTACCTAGTGCTAAGCATAAAGTTAATATACCTAGCGGAATAGAGAAACAAAGGCCTGAGCAAGCGAGATGTCACTATCAGTAAACACTGCGTGGTAAAAAGAGACAAACAAACAAACAAACAAATATACTTTATTGTGCACATATTACATTACAAATACAAATAGGTACAATATTATAATTTAATTGAACTGCACACAAAGGCGAGACGTGTGATACATGACAGCATCACTCTTTTTTGACGTTGATCAGCCCGGATCAGCCCCGTTGACAATTTAATCTCATAGAATTCATGTTCAATCATGTTCAATCATGCTTGTGTGAGTGTCATACGTACACATATATTTTTCACACAGATGAAAACCAATTTCGGTAACGTTTGACAGCTCGAGTTTGTTGCTCTATTCCGAGGTTTATATATAGTTACTAGCTGTCCCGGCAAACGTTGTTTTGCCATTTAAAGTATATTTTCTACATCATCAGTTGATACATGTTTTACCCCCTCTTTTGTCCCCTAAGAGGGTGTGGGGGGGGAAGGTCATACACCAGATGTTAAGTTGAAAAACACAGTTAATACCTAATATGAAGTAAGTCCACTAAAGAAAAAAGTTGTATACAAAATCTGACCCCTCTTTGGTCCCCAGAGAGGGTTGAGAGGGGAGGGGGGGGAGGATTTTTATACACCAGATGTTGAGTTGGAAGAAGACAAATATAATATATCTGTGAAAACCGTATGCAAATCGGATCAGTATTTTTCGTGTGATGCTGGAACAAACATACAGACAGACAGAAAAAGTGACAGACAGACAGACAGACAAAAAACTAACCACATTTTTGGCTTCTATAGCGATGTAGTGACAAAGGTGTAATTTCGGGTGTCATTTCATATCTTTTATGTACTTACAGAATTTTCATTTCTACAACAGAATAATGTCTTCCTCCCGCACGCGCTTTGGTGACGCCCACTATCGTAATATTTTAATTTCGCCATAATTTCAAAATCAAACGTCCAATTTTAATCATTCAAAGACCAAATATTATCTACATAAACTGTACTTAGTGATAAAATAATTTATTTTGATAAGGATTAATAACGTGAGTAAAATATATCCGTTTAAATGTAGTCCAAAAAAAATTCAGGATTTTTAAATAAATAAATGGTTATTGTGCCTCACTCGACATAGATAGGTATAGTGTGTCGCGGACTTTTTTGTAGATATTTATAAGATCTACAATTACTTAGAACATTTTATGGTTCTATCTTTTATAGTTTAGGCAGCGAACGCAAAATAAGTAACTTTTCTAGCTGACTTTTTACACCTTGCGTCCGAAAAACTCAAATATCTTACGGAACCCTACTTTTTTCCAAAATAAAATGTAGCCTATGTTCAGCAGAAATAATGTAAGATTCCAATAGCAAAAGAATTTTTCAAATCGGTCCAGTAGTTTCGGAGCCTATTCGACTCAAACAAACAAACAAACAAACAAACAAACAAACAAACAAATCTTTCCTCTTTATAATAGTAAGTATAGATAAGGTTATCGTCGAATATGGCGACTTTTGCTAGGGATTTGACATTTTGTTATGGTTAAAGTTAAAGTTAAGTATAGTTAAAGTAGGTTGATGCAACTCACTCTAGTTAAAGTAGGTTGATGCAACTCGGTCCCGGACCCAGACTGTCAGATAATCAGTTCGGGTTTCGGGCCGGTCAGTCGACCGTCGACGCCATAGGGCGCTTAAGGTCAGTGACATTGGAGGCGGAACGCAGAGGGGAGGTGGTGGTGGTGGTGTCCTTGGACATCGCCAACGCCTTCAACAGCCTCCCTCACAGCGTAATACGGGAGGTACTTGATTACTTTGAGGTGCCCCCGTATCTCAGGAGGCAATTGAACGCGTACCACTCCGACAGGGAGATAGTGTACGAGGATCGGTCGGGGTCCTTAGTAAGGGTGGAGGTCGATTGCGGTGTCCCACAAGGTTCGGTTCTGGGTCCGAACCTCTGGGACCTTGGTTATGACTGGGCTCGGTGGAAGGAATACCTCTTCCCCGGAATGGACTTCGTCTGCTATGCAGACGATAAGTATATCACATTCCGGGGAAAGACTCCCTATAAAGGGAGGCTGCGCGGCTGGTTGAAGAGGGAATAAGCCTCGTTGTCAACCGCATCAAGCAGCTTGGGCTTCGGGTTCGCATGGAGAAGACCGAAGCCGTGCTCTTCCACGGGCCAGGGAGGAAAGGACCCCCACCGGGTGCACGTCTCCTTGTCGGAGAGTCGGAGGTCAGGGTGAGTCCGAAACTCAAATGTCTTGGACTCATCCTGGACGGGAGGTGGACCTTCGGCCCACACTTCCAACTGGGACCGAAGGTCATTAGGACGGCGTTAGCGCTGGGCCGGCTACTGCCTAACATAGGGGGGCCCAGTGAAGCCTGCAGGCGGCTGTACTCCGGGGTCTGCCGGAGTATAGCCCTGTACGGTGCTCCAATTTGGGCGGATTCCCTCATCGTCCGTAATAAGGCCCAGCTGCGAAGAGCGCAGCGGGTCATCGGTGAGGGTTATTAAGGGGTAGTGACCGTACGGTCTCCTGGGTGGCAGCCACTGCTCTGGCTGGAGATCCCCCGTGGGAACTCGTGGCTATGGTGCTCGCCGAGGTGCGCCTCTTTGTTTCACAGAGGAGGTCACTTTTGGGTGAGTTACCGAATTAGGAGGAGCTCTCGCGGGTGCGAAAGCTGGGGCAAGAGTGGTTGCTACGAAGGTGGGGTGAGGATCTGGCGCAGACCCGGTACGGTAAACGTGCCGCTGAGGCACTGCGTCCAGTTCTTGAGGCGTGGATGCGCCGCAAGAAGAAACCACTCACCTTCCGCCTTACACAGGTGCTCACCGGGCACGGGTGCTTCGGTGAGTACCTGTGTAGGTTTGCCAGGAGAGAGCCAAGGCCAGCCTGCCATGAATGTGGCGCTGCGGAGGACACGGCCCAGCATACCGTTGAGGTGTGCGATCGTTGGGCCGTGCAGCGCCACGATCTCATGGCAGTGCTAGGTGGAGACCTCTCGCTCCAGAGCATGGTGCGCTGCATGCTCGAGAGCGATGAGGCCTGGCAGGCGGCGGTCTCTTTCTGTGAAACCGTCCTTTCACAGAAAGAGGTCGCGGAGCAGAACAGAGAGGATGACCCATCCTCCGTTCCGCTCTGCCGGACCTGCTCGGCTTAGCTAGTCCCGGCGCCGAGGGGAACGCTTTAGTTTGCCTAAGCGTTCCCTAACTTGGTGGAAGTCCGGTCCATTGTGAGGTAGACCGGCCGGTCGTGGAGGGAGTCCTGTGTTAGACAGATCCAGGATATCCCTTTGTATACGGCTGAAGGCAAACCGCAGGTGGGTTTAGTGGGTAAACCGAAGTCGGGAGTCCCACATACCCCCGGGGTGCTTCAGCTTAACTGAGGCACATCTCCGACCCGGGGCACCCATAAAGGGTTTCCCCTGCGCATAAAAAAAAGGTTGATGCAACTGACTCTTAGAGTGGGTTGCACCAACTTACTATAACTATAACTTTAACTTTAACCATAACAAAAAGTCTAATGAACTGTCAAATCCTTAGGGTGAATTGCACCAGAAGCGTAGTTAAAGTTAAGGTTAAAGTTATCGTCAAATATGGCGACTTTTGCTAGGGATTTGACAGTTCATTTCACATTTTGTTATGGTTAAAGTTAAAGTTATAGCTGTTAAAGTAAGCCCGTGCAACCCACTGGATTGCACCAGAGGCGTAGTTAAAGTTAAGGTTATAGTCAAATATGGCCTAAATAATGGACTTTTACTAGGGATTTGACAGTTCATTTGACTTTTTGTTATGCTTAAAGTAGGTTGGTGCAAATATCGCGTCCATATTGGACGCTAACTTACAGTTTTCACCAAGGTTAAATCAAAATTAACATTAAACCATAACAACACCTAAGGATTTCGACAAAAATAACTTGAACTGGTTCTGAGGTCGCATTTTCCTTGTAATTGACACTGAATAATATTCAATAAGTATAATATGATACTTTAAGTCCATGTTTAAAGAACCGGATTATCTAACCGGATATACCGCGTAAATAAAAACTAGTTACTTACTGCATAAAATATCAAAATATTTATTTTTGCTTTTATTATAATATTTTGACGTAGTTTTTATTTACGCGTTGAATTAACAATGGAACTGTTAGGCACTCGTTCTCTTGAGACACGACACTGACGACAGTCTAGTCTTCATTAGACCAGGGGTAAGGGGGTCCCAAACTTATTTTATCTACTGCCCACTATGAGAAAAGATTATGTTTTAGCGCCCCCATTTTTTCAATTTAAAATGCATCCAGATGAAATAAATCACCCCCCAAGCCTGTACAGTGTACCTATACAACGCCTCCTATTTTTCTGGGTCCCACACCGCCTGGTCCTTTTAAGACCTTCAGCGCCCACAAGGGGGCGTTATCGCTCACTTTGGGAAAGGCTGGATGGCGAGCAAGACGACCTGGAGGCCTACTACGAAAACGTTTTAAGGCTTAAACAATCGAACAGGCATGCCGCGTCTTGCCAGAGACCTGCAGATATATTTTCTACACAATTATATGTACCTATGTTACATATTGTATATTTTCTCTATGGTCCTCTAACAAGGTCATTTCACGTTTGTTAGAGTAGGACGCGGCATTCTCGTTCGATTGTTTGAGTCTCGAAACAGTTTCGTGGTACGGCCCCTATCGAATCGATACGACATTCGGGGCTTGAAAATCCCTGGTGACAGAAATCAGAAATCTTTCTGTACGCACAATTGGGGACCAGGCCAGCGGACACTCCAATGTCGGGGCGAGGGTCGTAGGCAGCAGCTGACGGTAGGCCGTGGTTGTGGAGCAGCAGCAGACTCAGCACTAGACGTGCGGAGACCGCCATCTGTACAGGGCCTGAAGCGTGAAACAAAAAATATATTACATATTTACATAATATATAATTAGACCTGACTGTGCCATAAGAGAGTGATTATGTACTAGCAGGCCCTACAAACATCCCATCATATTATCTACTTACTAGCTAAAAGTCGAGCTTTGTGCGGGCTCGCGTCGTCACACCTTGACTGACATTTTACTGGGTGGAATACGCGCGGCTTATTTGGTCATAAGAAATTCCAGAAAAAAAAAAGATCCCACCAAAAACATTTCATGTAAATTGTTATCGTCTCGGCGGGGACATTACCATGTCCCCAGAACAAAGGGAAGTGGCGAAAGTTTTGGATACGGTCAGAGCGAATGCGTCGCGGCCCGCGGGCATGCCTTACGTACGCTGTTGACTGCGCTATAATATAACGCATGCCATTGATGAACAAAAAAGGCACAGTGTGACTGTGGACATAGCTAATAGACATGATAGTTTTTCCGCAAAGTGTACTACAAAATGAAAAGGTCGTGGGGTATACTAGGGCTCGCTTCGCTCGCCCTGATTCATCTTTGACTCTGCAGTCTGCTTATAATGTTATCTGCTAGTTTATATTGTAATAAAATCTTAAGTAGATGTCTTACTTCTTAGTGATATCAATCAGAGTCTTACATATCTTCGGTTTCCGAGGGTTTTTCACAGTAGTTTATCTACAGTAAAGAGCGATGAACATCTGCAAAAAAAAAAAACTAGGAAACCGGAGATGTAAAAATATGCAGTTAACGGAAATACTGTATTTTTATTATAATAAAAATTACATAATTAGGTACTCTTGTTTTTTCACAAGGTTAGCTACATACCTTGGCATTTAACATTCAGTATGTATAATGTATACCTACTTTTTCCTTGATCTCGATTGGAACGCATAGTCATAAGTTTTATAATATTTATTTATTTTATTACTATACTTTTGGCACGATCAGAGAAGTTGATTCATAGGCTGATGGTCACATAGTCACAGAATATACCTAATATATTATTAGTACCTATGTACCAACCTACGTAAGTTGGTCGAAAGCGATAACGAAAAAGTCTTGGCTAACTAACTTTTTCGGTATCGCTTCGTTATAGAATCGCCGATTAAAATGTATGGCTATAAAGAAAAGATCTTGGCTCACCCCCCTGTACTAATTATTATTACCAGTATCCTCCTCACCTCACATTATATTTGAATCGAATTTGTAGCTCTGCATAATTTAATTATTGTTTCATTATTAACGTTGTTAATAGTGTGGCGGTACCCACATTCGCCTAGCATTCCTGCATTGCGCTATCGAAGTTTTCTGAGCGCGTCGGTATATATACGACAGCTGAAATGTATCATGTGGGCTCCGGCCTGACCGAGCATACCACCTCGCTCGGTCGGAAGATCTTCCTTTGGGCCTCCACGCATTATCTCACAATAGTATATTTTTTTATTTAAAAGATGACAATATAATTATTATTAAATACATATAAACCAATTTAATGCCTTTTGTAGGTACGTAAAACAAATTATGTATTATATGAAGTCGAAATCTCAGTGTTCTAGCAAAACCGGAAAACATACAAATTAATTTCTTTTAAGTACTTACTTATCTATTAAAGTATAGTATATTTTCAAGTTTTTAGGTTTCCGTGCCCAAAGAGTAAAAACGGGACTCTATTATTAAGATTTAGCCATCTGTCTGTCCGTCCGTCTCTAGAGCAGTCTCGTCGGCTCTAGAGCAACCAAGTCTGGACTTGGCTGGGGCACTGCCGTGCCCCCAGATTTAATCTGTGAAGGTTTGCAAAAAATTATGGGATTTACCACGAAATTGGATTGTAGGACTTTCCTTGTAAAGTAAAGTTTACTTTTTACTTTTTATAGAAATAAACCCAACACCAGAAATAATTCCATATATATCTACGATTCATATGGAATTATTTCTGGTGTAACGTAGTTGAAAATTGAGAATCGGCCAATTTAATCAGGGATTTGTTTCTAATTAGGGGCACTTTTAAAATATGTTATAACAATACATAAAACTGATTGTACCGACAGTACCAAATGAAATAAAAGATAATATGGTCTTACCTTAACTTTAAGCACTTACAAGGTGCACACGTAAATTACACATCTACCACAATATCTAATACATGTGCATAAAATTAATCGCAGCCAGCTGCTGCACCATAATATCAAACAATCCAATATAAGAAACAAGATAATAATAAGTTCCACGAAAAAGACTTTAGTAGAGCCGCAAGTCGCAACCGATTACCGAAGCGACACACCATACAAAGCACATGCGTGGGCGGCGGGCGGCGGCACACAAGTGCAAGGGCAGGGTCACACATCTGACAAGCCAGCGATCCGCCGCCGCGCCGGCCACCAACACCCGCGAGGCAGGGTCACAGAGGCCGGCAGCCTCCTGAAACACAAAATGGCGACATTGATGCGATAATATTGTGTAAGAATGTGGCCCCACAAACTTCTAACAATATTGGCCGTTTTAAAAATATGAAATGTAAAAATGCCTCTTCACAATGCTCCTGTCGTCCACTAGGCAATCGCCATTATAATAGACATACGAATTACGATGCTGACACAATGGCGATGGCTTGTTATAGTGGGCCAGCAATGGACCGTTGTGAAAACTGAAAAGGCACCTCAAAGTTGTTAGATCCACGATTGTTGTCATCGTTATTGTGGACGGCGCTACGTTGGAAAATCACGCGCTTAGCATCTTTCGCTTTCATCAAACGAGATTAGGTTAGGTTTGGTTCCATAGTTCCTTCGTGGAAAAGGGCGTCCGTGGTCTAGTGGGTACTGGGTAGAACTTTGTTTAGCACTCAAGAGGGTTTAGGTTTAAACCCGGGTGAAGGCGTGACCAAAGATACATTTTCAGATCTCAAGTTTGTTGGTACCAGACGTAAGTTCCTGTTCATTCCTCAAGACTAGGGAATGCCATACCGTGCTTGGGCAACCATAAGGACATTTAAAATACTGTATAAATCATCCACAACGGATGCAAATGCCTTCGAGGAAATTCGGTCCCGAACGGCCAGTCATGGGGGTTAGTAGTTTTGTCCCCTGTTTGATAATTCCGGGACAGTCCCTAATCCCTATTTATAGCGGCTGATGGCAACATGCATCGTTTTAATGGGAAAGACGCTTCTCCACGCACTAGTCTCATGTCAAGCTGGAAAGGGCGCCCTTCTCCTACGAAATAAGCGTTTATGTATTTCCGTAAATTTAAAGTTCCATCGCGGAAATTGATTCCTAGGCAGTTGACAAACCAACGTCATATGGTCGGATCATAGACTTATAATATTATGGGTCGGATCTTATGATTTGTCGGCTGGGTTTGACGTAACGCGGCCAAACTACGTACGTCCCCCATCTGCCTTGGAATCAACTTCTCTGATAGTTATACATAATAGGTAGTATAGTAGTCCAGATTTTCTCAAAAGAATAACCGTGTCCAAGTCTTTATTTTTTTATTACTATTATTTTATGAATAAGTAAGTCTTAATTATTAATTTATATTTTATGATTTAGCTCTGACTCTATTATGGAGGGCCGGGTTTTGATAATAATTATTATGGCTCTCTCTAGTGACTCTACCTAAATGGTTACAAGGTTGAAACCCAACAAGGTAGTACAACTAACAAATAACTAAAAAGTTACATCACCTTATGATTATTTTATTGTATTTTATTGCCAAATTATACTGAATTAGTAATTACAAATTACAATGTAACATATTTTAAATATAAATCACAAAACGTATTATATTGTAGGTAAGTACTTAGTTAAGTATATTCGACTAGAGGTAAGTTAAGGTTATGCTGAAACTGTTTAAGTTTTATATTTAGGTGCTCGTCAAGGATTTTAAATATTATTTTTCTTTTAAATTTCATAAATTGTATCAGATAACAACAATTAATATGTACTTTTTAATTTTTATAACCATTTAGACCAAAACACAATATAACCGCGTTCGGCACCGCACCGCCAAAATAGGCGGCAAAATCATTCAAAGTTCATCTATAATAGTGATCTATACTAATATTAAAAAGCGGAAGAGTTTGTTTGTTTGTTTGTTTGTTTGAACGCGCAAATCTCAGCAACTACTGGTCCGATTTGAAAAATTCTTTCAGTGTTAGATAGCTTATTTATCGAGGAAGGCTATATTATATTATAGACTAATAGGATGAAAGAAACAGAGGAAAAAGTAGAAAAAACCGGGAAAATAATTTAAAAACGGCTAATCTCACGAACTACTAGAGCAATTTTTATGTTGTTTGGCACAGATAAAAAGTAGGCCACGTGACGCAAAGTTTCGAATTAAGTAATTAGACTATGGAAATAGGTAAAAATCGTGCTCAAAGATTTCGTTACATACCTACATAACTATAGTCCAAGCTTATAAAAGCGTATTAATTAGGAATGATAAGACGGTTCGCTTTCGGGTAAAAATGTGGTATCGAAATAACAAACTCTGCGTTTTAAGAAGACAATATAATTAAATTTTCATACAAATCTTTAACATAATATTATCTTTAAAATACTGTACAAGCGTCGGCTAGATTTTAGGTCAATCGCATCGTCTCGACTCTCGAGCGAGAAGCGACAAATGATTGCCCCCAATTTAGCGACTGTTTCTTTAAATTTTCATATTGATATGGCAGATCGTCGATATGAAGGACTCGTAGAAGCAAACGAAACCACTTAACACGCTACAAACGAAAGAAATGCGCTAAATTTATACTATTTACAAGTCGCCTAGCGATGAACGAGACGGCACCGTGCAGGGCCGAGCTAATCTCACACCGAGTACGTGCTATAGGGAACGTGCAGGAACTCTAGGTGGCAGTCTGCAGCACGTATCAAGTTAAACGACTCCAAGTTACCACCAGCTCGCAGCACCTTCATTGCGCACGTTTCCTATAGCTGCAGCTATTTGCATGACAAATAATACAAGCGTTGATTCTTCTCCAGTTGTATTGTCAATTATAACAACAATATGTCGGCAGATATTATATTATGTTTGTGCTTGGCAAGAATATGTACATTCCCATCCTACTAACAAAGATATTTACGTATATTTACCGCTGCCTTATATAATCCATACTAATAATATTATAAATGCGAAAGTGTGTCTGTCCGTCTGTCTGTTACCTTTTCACGCCCAAACCGCTGAACCGATTTTGCTAAAATTTGGTATGGACTTACTTTGAGTCCCGAAAAGGACATAGGATACTAATTTTATCCCGAAAAAATGTACGGTTCCCGCGCAATAAATGGATTTTGGCGCAACGGAGCTGCGGGCGTCATCTAGTCGCTATGTACTTAAATATTTTTATTAGTAAGGGGGTAAAATATAGATTTTATAGGTCTACCAGGATCTCATCGCGATGGGATATTTTCAAAAAACATCCTTGATCATTGGATGTTTTTTTACATTTGCATGTATCACACACAGAATTAGCCACTTTAAGGGAAAAAAAGTATCAATCGTTTTGCTCCAATCTCCCCAGTATTGGTAGCGTCAATTTCTTTTTGCATTTTTTGTCATCAGATTCTGATAGACATACAGTTACGAAGTATTGTATTAACATAATTAATTGCAAGGCCCCTTTCGACATCGACTCAAGTTGAAGAACTATAAAAATAAGAGCAATACCTTAAGTACTAAGTTTTCGATAACTTCACCTATCTCTGTAACGACCATCGCCATATTAAAATAACTCTTAAAACTATACACTTTACAAATTATCTAATATAAATCTATGTAATAAATACAAAAATCTCTTATAATTATCTAAGATAATATTTGCCTATCGCGTGATTACCGAATTCCAAATTAGTTTACCACGACGCCGGAACGAAGTTGAAAATTCTTTACTTTAAAAGTATTTTTTTTTTAATATTAATTTTACAGCTGCGAATTATTTTAGAAAGAGACAAAATAATAGTGTAAACAAAATATATTTCGTGGAGTAAAAATCTTTTGCAACAAAATAAGTACTTATGTTAAAGAAGTCACTTCGTTCACCTTACAAAAATATTATTATTGTGTGGTAAATGGTAAATCAACACAAAAAGAACCATAGATTGAATGAGGGTTTTCAATATTTCATTACCTCTAGATGGCAGACCCGATCATTTCAGTCTGCCGGGCGGACCTATTGGGCTTGTTAGTTGTTGTAGGTGTAATCAAGCCCTATTTACGTAATGCTATATTTTACAGGATATTTTGTGTCAATCAGCTGGCATTGTATCACATACTTAAAAACCTTCATTGAAAATTTTGACATACAGTACTACTTGTTTACTCTAATTATTTCCTCTTCTGATTTTAAAAGGAATACTTCGTTCATCAGACGCGTAGGTATTTCAAATGTTTAGTGATGGAGGACACTTATATTATAGAGATCAAATCATTGCCACGTAACTTCGGTAGCTGCCTTTAGCCGGTCGTTTCGTAAAGATAAACCTTAATAATATCAAATCTTGTATAAGCTCTGTAAATATTTTTGTCAGTTAGGGTCAATTCAGACCGCAATGCGACGCGAAGATGCATTTCTAAATTTGTACTGAGTTGACAGACTTCGACGTCTTGCAAATCTGTCAAATTCATACAAATTTAGAAATGCATTTAGCGTCGCGTTCCGGTCTGAATTGACCCTAAAGGGGGGACACTGAGCGTATCGTCAATGGCTCGAATTACACCATCAATATAATCACGATTCTAGTATCACGCGTATCACAAGTACTACTGCGATACTGCAATTCGGCCTATTACACCATCAATATTATCACGGAATCGTGATAATATTGATACGTGTAATGCGAGCCATTGCGATTGCAATTTAAATCCAATTTATAATTTTATATACACAGCTACAGTGATATGTACCAAAATAAATGATGTAAAATACTTTTCATAACTTAAACAATAATAATTATTGCTCTACATTTTTATGCGATTACACATAAAAATTACTTTGATACATTAGTTAAATATATACGAGTTTATCTCGAATTTGGGAGAAGCGAACTCGCTTAGCGAACCGAAGCAGCTTCTCGCGCGGCGATGAGTGAATTTGTAAAAAATAAAACTAGGACGCCAAAGTTAAGCTACACGTACAAAAGTTAGGCCTAAACACAACTCTTAAAGTTCAATATTTGTTACCGGGCCGCACTCTGCGGACAGAGATCGAGTCACAACTTCACACTAATATTATTTAGTCGAACCTATAGGAGGATCGTCAGTTATCTGTACAATTCTTTAGCCTTAATTTACAGTTAGTTTTGCACTCTCGTGCGAACTATTTACAACGTTAATGTGTAAAACGATTGCCGGTGCAAAAAAATAAACGCGAAAATAGTTGCCACATAAAAAAGGGGAGCGCTGCAAAACTATCGAGATCGAACTATTCCGCGCCCTGCAGCACTCCCCGGGTGCCGAGCGAAACCGTAAAAGAACTACGACAAACCTTCCTATATAACTCTACCTTAATAAAACTACCGATTCAGTGTATCCTAATTCTAATCTTTTCACTGTCAACGATCTAATTACACAAAACTTTCCAGTGAAAAGATTAAACACGCTCGAGTAATTTATGTTAATGTAACATAATTAGTAGAGGCACTGTGTGTATTCGTCTATATTCACTCACTGTGATACTCTACGGTCTACAGGATCCAGACTACCCCGCCACCGCGTTAGCTCGAGGGGCGAAATTATTTCACTGCAAATAAATACACATTGAAAGATGAAAACAGTAAAAGAAATGTAATAACGGCATTTAGAGAAATGTATTGTTTAAAGAACTACAATTATTTTTAAATTGAGATATGTTAGATGAGTTGTGGAAACAATGTGCATTTATTTTAAAGAAATAACTTATATCTGCGAGCACCTGGTACATATTATGTACAAAATAGTGTTGCTTTAACTTATGTATTCAAATTTACATCTGCATAATATATGTATAACATTTTCCACATCCAGAAACTATTAAGAAGATATAGCATTTACAAACAGATCACTTTATGTGTTAAATAATATATTATAGTTCCTTTGTATAAAAGGTAAAAAAACATTTTAAGTAGCTGTCTTCCCAAAGAATTAGAGCAATTTAACAAATCAAAAACTTGTGCCAATAGTAAACGGCACAGAGGAAAGTAAAGATATAGGTATAAATAAATATTATAATAATATGTAAAAGAAACAAAAAGGTTATAAAATATAAAAAAAGAGTAACGGATATATAAAAAAATCTGAAATAATCCAGTGTAACTGAAAAACAGTAGCGTAGTCGTGCGGCGCGGACTCCAGAGTCGGAATTCAGTTGGTCGCCGGGGCGCTAGTGGAGGCGACGCCCCTGTCACTGCGCGATGCCCCGATGTCTCGGCGCCCCTATTATCTCTCGTGGCGCCCCCATTGCCTCTGCCCCACTGTTTCTCGCAGCGTCCCCAATGGCTCGCGCGGGACCCCCACTGCCTCTAACTGCGCCCCCACTGCCTCTGCCCCACTGTCTCTCGCAGCGTCCCCAATGTCTCGCGGCGCCCCCACTGCCCCTCGCGGCGTCCTCGCTGCCGGAGTTCAGTCTTTGACGAGCCTGTATATGTGATGCTGCGCGCCGTGCTCGCTATTGGACACTTCGAACACGAACGCCGCGCACAACAGCGTCTCCTGCGTGTCTCGGTTTGACACCACCTGAAACAACATCATCAGAATCAGTGGAACATTCATTTATTCCTGTTCTGGTTCACGTGTAGGTAACGTGCTGGCAGCGCGCATGTCGCCCGCATGATAAGAAAAACGTCTATGAAATGAAAGGATGTGGGCAACTTGTACGCTGACCATAAAGATCATGACAGGAAAGTAAGTACATCCTATAGTCAAGTGTCGAGAAAAAGAAATTGTAAACTTGGTACGTGAACAAATTGTATAAAAAGCGACGAACAAAGGATATGGGCGAAAGACCCATCATAGACGACCCTAATTATTGTTATTAAAAAAACCCTGTAGTCAGAGTGGGTTGGTACCTGGAGTATAGTGAAGTTCTCGAGGACGCTATTCATCATGTACTTCTCCGGGAGGTGTTTCAGCTTGTGTATGAAGTTGACCATGTACTCGCACATGGGGGACCGCGTCAGACGGTACACGAAGCGCCCGCCCTCAAACCGCGCGTACTCCGTCTCCACCTGGACATTAAATTTCATCAAAATCAGTTGAGTGATTAAGCTGTAACTATTACATAGCTTTAGTTATCGCGGGCTTTGAGCGCAGCGACCGAATCAAGAAATTCCGTAACGAAAATAAACCTGACAACCCCCCACCGGTACAGCGGTGCGGCGTGCGTGATCGCCTAACATCTTTTCGGTTCGGCAGACTTCGGTGTTTGTGTGTGTGCGACTAGACGTATCACGTATGCGAATAATAATTGCATAAGTTGATAAAAAATGCTATGCAATATCTTTACCGCGGCAGTCCTCGAGTGACACACGTATTTTTTCAAAACATTCCCCTTCGAAAACATGCCGTAAGTTTGTCGTGTCTCTCTGTCGGTCTGTGTGTGGCATTGTAGCATCCCGATTCCCGACAGGATCGAATTTGATCAAATTTTTTGTATGAATGCTGACATAATGTTAGCTGTTATAACTTATAGTTCGTCATCATCAGCGTGACTGCTGGAAATTTTGGTTTTATCTAGTCAGTAGTCAGACTATTTTACGGGGGTTTTATAATTTTCCTAATTTACGTCAATCGTTACGAATTGTAATGTTCAGAATTCAGATCCATACTTCTATACATATAATAAAATCGTAGGAAAGTCAATTCTGTACATTGAATATTTTTGAAAAATAATACTTGGGACGTGATCTACAATCGATATGGAAGCCAAAAATATAGTTTTTAGAATTTTTGTCTGTTTGTCTGTTTGTCTGTTTGTCTGTATGTATGTCCGGGATAAACTCAGAAAGTACTGAATGGATTTACTTCAAATTTTGCACGAATATTATATAGAGGTCGGGTCAACACATAGGCTATATATTATGACGATATCACCTAGGGCGGGGGGAGGGGCTCAAGTTTCAAAATTTTTAGTTTTTTGCTCATATCGCCAAAACGGTGCGTTGTAGAGAGAAAATGTCCTGTACGTAATGAAAGCCCATAAAATTTCCTACAAATTTCTCCTTCACACTTTGTATCTATCTTCACTCCTTGCCATGCTATGAGCTTTTGTCTATCTTTTCTATACAAATTTCGAGTGTCGTTTGATTAACATGCTGGGAGCTTTGGCATCGGTCTTTTCTTGGGGGGGGGGGTCCTTCTCCCCCCCCCAACCCCCCCCCCCCCAACCCCCCCCACCTCCCCAAATTTCTTGCTTCAAACAAAGCGTTGTTGCGGCGTTATACATCTTTTTTAAGAACAAAGTTAAAAACTAAACTACACATACGGTTTTCCAGTGTCGTTTGTTACCCCCCCCCCCCCTTATTCCTCATGAAACTTTTCTTCATAATTAAAAGGTATCGTGGAGTTTGTATTGCGTCTTAATTATCCTTTGTAGGAACAAACTAAGTCATCTATACATATAATAAAATCGTAGGAAAGTCAATTCTGTACATTGAATATTTTTGAAAAATAATACTTGGAACGTGATCTACTATACTAACGCGGACGAAGTCGCGGGCAACAGCTAGTATATTATAAATGCGAAACCGTGTATGTCTGTCAGTTTGTTACGTGTTCACGTCGAAAACGCTGAACCGATTTTGCTGCAATTAGGTATGGAGATACTTTGAGTCCCAGCCCCCAGGAAAGGACATAGGATACCTACTTTTTGCCCCAGAAAAATGTACGGTTTCCGTGCGATTAACAAATTTTGGCGTAACGGGGTTGCGGGCATCATCTAGAAGAAAAAATATCACAAACATAACAGAACTGTGTCTGTCAAGGTTTTCGTTAACTATTAGGGTTGATTCAGACCGCAACGCGACGATGTATTTCTAAATTTTTATGTATTTGACAGATTCGCAAGACGTCTCACGCAATTGAAATCAGCTGTCAAATCCATATGCAAATTAATGTCGCGCCGCGCCTCGCCTCGCCTCGTCGCGTTGCGGTCTGAATCGCCCCACTACTTCAAAATTGATATAAATGAAAAATTTGTACAGTGAGGGAGGGGCGCGTCATTTTAAGACAAGCTCTACCAGCCCTCCTCAGTGTTACCGAGTAAAAGTGTTTACCTTCTCGACGACCTGTTTGCCGAACGAGCACACCTTGGTGCTGCACGTTATCGTCATGTTCTCATTGCTCTCATACCTGGAACGACCGAAATGTTTGATTAATAAATAATAGGTAGTCTCCCACGTACGTACTCCCACGTCGGTGTCGGTGACGGTGGCCGTTACGCAGGAGTAATTTTATAGTGCCCAAGTGACAAGAGCATTCTATATTCCTTTTACTCTCATAACCCAGTGGAACGGGCGACTGAAATGACTCAGAGCCAGTCCACATGGTGCGTTGCGTCAGCGTTGCGTCGACGCAGCGCTACCGTTTGACGCATAGCCGGTCACACGGGCGCTGCGTCATCGCAGCGTTATTACGAAGCATTCTCAACGTCAACTCTACTCTACTAACCACTCCCGATTCGTCTCGGGGGCTGCTGTCCGTCGTGTGTGCGTTGCGACGACGCAGCGCACCGTGTGAACACTTTGGTTATTTGTACGTAAAACAACGCAACAGCAGCGCTGCGTCGACGCAACGCTGACGCAACGCGCCGTGTGGACCGGCTCTTACTCGGGCGCTAATGAACTGCTCCAGAGACTTACACACTAGTAACGCCGTAGAAGGCGGCGGGGTCGTCGAGGTCGGCGGTGTTGAGGTCGGCCCAGAACTTGACCAGGAAGAACGCGTTCCGCGGCCCCTTCTCGTACAATTCCTTCAGCCCGCCCTTCTTCTCAGGGAACTTGTCGTTGATCTGCTGCACGTCCACCGACTGCAAGTACACCACAATTACAGACGTGAGTGAGAAGAACTAGATAACTAACATTTTATAACATAAGCATAATTATTAGGTATGTAGGTACTCAATTTTTCCCTTATACAAACCTTGTATCTTATCTACTTGATCATCTGGCTGGTGTAGCCAGATCAGTTTTTTTTTTACAAAAACGGTATTATTTATTCCTTAAGACGTGATAAGTTCACAAAACGCTAATCCATTCTAGATGTACTTGTGAATATTTTCCTTAGGAACAAAATAAAATTAATTGAAATTCTATTCTAAAATAAATATTTTCATATCTATTTAGCATACGACGACGTAGAAAAACTGTAAAATTATTTTTCACAAGTAGGACAATTATTTGAAATATTACGCGAGTTCAATGTCATCTAGGAGGAAAAATAAAAAGAAAAGAATAAAGTAAAGCAAGAATTACTAGCGCAGAGTCGAAGCGCATCGAAGCGAATTACCAAAGCTGAACATAACAAATTGAACCTTAACTCCAGAGCGTAACGCACACATGACTTCTGAGATTTTAAAAAGACGCGCGAATTCGCGAGAATTCTGCGATTCTGCGCGAAAGCTCTCTGCGCGCGAGCAGCTATGGTTTCGCGCAGAATCGCAGAAGTAATGTGTGCGTTACACTCTGGAGTTAAGGTTGAATTTGTAATATTCAGTTTTGGGTAAGTCGCTTCGACGCGCTTCGACTCTGCGCTAGTATAAATTGACTCTTACCTCCAAAAGTGGGTCCGCGTACGTAACGGTGCCGCCGATGTGAACAAACAAGTGCTGCGCCGGCGCCGCGCTCGGGGGATACTGAAACATAGTAGAATTTGTTACATTAAACACATAATTAGGGCTCCCACAGGCCACACATAACTGCATGCGACTGCGAATTTGCATCGCATCGCAAATATCTGCGACAAATCTCATGCCAAAAATGACATTCAGATGCGATGCGAATTCGCAGTTTTGTGTAGTAGCTTATTTAAAATTCATGCTACAGAATGTTCCATAATTTATCGACATTTAAAGTACTTTGAAACATAATTTTAAAAAAAAATCGAATTCTAACAGTATTTCCTTTGTCATGACTTCATGAGACAACCTGTAAAATATACTATGAAAAATAAAAAAATATATTTTCGATGTCACAGCTATAGGGCCCGATTACATCATACTGAGTATTATTTTATTCCCTCATGTTTATGATGCGTTGCGGCCTGGCGCCTATTTATAGTGAGGCTCACCGTGTCGGGGTCTCGGGGGTGCTCCACAAAGGCGGAGAACTCGACGAGGCGCAGTTTGTGCGTGGCGATGGCCCGGCCCTCCCAGGGCGGCGGCGGCGCGACGTCGGAGCCCGGGACTGCCACACCGCCCACCGGGACACCCTTGTAACCCGTGCCAGGAAACGGCTTTACACTGAAAGTAAGTAAACTTTAAATGCTAACTAGCTGACCCAGTTGTTTTGCCCTATAAATTATTTATAGTATTAATGACGCCCACAAATCCGTTGCGCCAAAATTCGTTTATCGCGCGGGATAAAAACTATCCTATGTCCTTTCCCGGGACTCAAAATATCTTCATGCCCAACAAAATTGGTTCAGCGGTCTGGGCGTGAAGAGGTAACAGTCAGACAGACGGACAGACAGACACACTTTCGCATTTATAATATTAGTTTATAATATCATTTATAATATCAGGAGTGATTTATAATGTGCCCAAGTGTTTTCACACAAGACCACTCTCTTGCTTTACTCTCATGATCAGATGGACGGATGACCGACACGAGTGGCGAGAGACATGGATAATTTTACTTGTCAGACGATGATCAGCTTGTGTCGTCCTAAACAAGCTTGGAAACAACATTTTCCAACCACTGGATCACTGAGACGTTAAGTACTGGCTAGACGCCTCCGTGGTCTAGTGGTTTAGAGCATGACTATTGACTCGGAGGTCGAAGATGATCCATGCGTCTGATGGGCATGTAAAAGTCAGTCCTGCGCCTGATCTCTCGCCAGTCCGCGTGTCGGCCTTCCCTCCCACTGGGTTATGAGAGTAAAAGGAAAAGAGAGTGCTCTTGTGTACTGCGCACACACTTGGGAACTATAAAAATTACTCCTATAACTGTAACTGTGTAACTGGCCTGATTTCAATGGAACCGGCCGCCGTCACCGATACCGGTGTGAGAGTTATTATTATTACTTACTCTTGTGACGTCCCCGCTTGTAACCCCGGCTGCCAGAATTGCTGGAAATAGAGGAAAAAGCTTTAAAGTTGATGATACTACTAAATATCATGATAAAATTTGGAATGTAATTAAAGTATTTTATAAATAAATCATTTTGGTTGTACTTTACATTGCCAGCGAATTTCGAATTCCGAGTTTTTATATTTTAAATCTTAAATTAAATTTGTTCTAGGGAACCTACGTACTATAGCTATTTTGTGACAAAAACTAGTTTTGTTATGCTTAGGCTCAAAAATCAGTGCCTGATTCATCATAGAGAAATCGATCAAAATCGAATGGTTAATAATAATACAAACGTCACAATGTTTTAGTAAGCGAAGACTGTACTAATTGGGCTTATTTGGTTAAATATGCTGCGTCCACGCACACACCAACAATATAATATGCTCAAACGTAATATATGTAAGTTCAAAACTTTTGTCTATGACCTATGTTTTATGCTTAAAATCCGATATTTAAATGAAAAAAACCGGCCAAGTGCGTGTCGGGCCACGCGCAATGTAGGGTTCCGTAGCACCGCTAGTTTTTGAAAATTTTTGTATGGTCAATGAATGTACATTTATAACATGTTTTACTGTACACTACTAACAACATCATCTCAAAGGAATTTGAACGAAAAGTTCCTTTATACTTCGCCGAATACATTTTTTTTAGTTGATCGACTATTACTAGTTAACTTAGTCGTGATAGTTTTCCTTTTAAATTCAGTATATTTCCTACTCCCGTGAATTTTTTCACATTTCCAGAAGCAACCGTTTAGCTGGTAGAAGGGGGGGACACTGGACTCTAACGATTTTTTCCACTTTAAAACTTAATATTTCACTTTATTTAAATTTATATATTTTATGTACCATTTTGTAGACATTATTAATATGTATATTCATGCCAAATTACAGCTTTGTAGGTCCTATAGTCTCTGAGCAAAACCGCGGACAGACAGACAGACGGACAGACGGACAGACGGACGGACAGACCGAAACTATAAGGGTTCCTTGTTGACTACGGAACCCTAATGATGATATGTTTTGTTAGTCTCGTTATAAATCGAGTATGGTTAAACCGATTTGGCTAATTTTAATATTAATATATTCATAGGCCATACAGCCACCTTAATTTTCAAATTGTTACCCATTCCATCCACTTACACACACACTTTTGTGGCTCTGAAAGTGGCCAGTTGCGAAATCGTTGGTATCGAGGCGGTGACACCCTTCAAAATACAATCTCAAGTATCAATTGAGCGATTGGTCCAGTCTGGTTACTTTTTAAAATCGAAACTTGTCCAAAATACAGAAAATTTTACACAACCCTACTAGTTACATAAGTAGTTTTTTTAATAATTCTTATCTGAAAGTGACCGTCCTGACTCCTGATGCAAAATTCATGGCTTACGTTTATTTTTATGTTGTAAACTTTATTTTTTATTTTTAAACGGTACATACATAATTAGAGGTATAGTTAATACTTAAACCCACTTATTTAATTAAGGCAATCGCAAACTGCTACTTAGTGCAGTTCCATTGTTTCTTACATGTCAAGTATTTTTCATTATATTTTGTGTGAATTGTGATAAACAAAAAGTTTCGATTGAATCATGTTTACTGTCATATGTATGAAATAAGTAGTGTACTTTAATGATTAGCTGTTAGATTCAAATTTCGTTTGAAAAAGCAGTTTAGTAGAAGCTAAAAATAAAACTTTTAATAATGAAGATTCCAAATAAAGCATTGTATGTTTTAGCAGATTCACAATAAATGTAAACAAAGTCTTACAATTACTTTTTTATTTATTCAAAACTGGGATTCGGCTTTCGAAGTCCAATTACAATTATGTAAATTAGCAGTACTTGGTTATAAAGAGATGATGGAAGATGGGCCTTTAAAAATAGCAGAAGGGAATAATTAAATTCAAGAGCCCTACGTCTCTGGAGCTATTACTAGACTACCAACACGAGGGAAAACGGAAGCCAGCCCCTATCTGCCCTGCGAATTGAATACAATTTTGACGTTTGTTTACATTTATACCCGTATCACTAGTTGTTTCCTGATATCTCCTTCACTAGACTCAACCTCAACCTAAGGGCTATAATACATAAAGGCGTTGCGGCGCGGCACCGCGGACCGCCAAAATCATTTAAAACTTCATAAAAGACCAATGCATTTTTGGCGTTCGGCTCTTAAATTATGACGTTTTGTCGAAGATAATTTTTGAAGAATTAAGGTTAAGTCGAGGGAATCTCGAGGAAACGACTAACATGGGTGGCTTATCCTTTTTGGGTTCTGGCAACACCAGTGAACACAGCATGCCTGTACCGTGTGGTAGGCGGGGTGGGGGTGGTGGGGGTGCGGGAAGCCCGCCACGATCTGCGCGCTAGACAGCGTGCTCACTGACTGCATCGCCTTCTCTTTCATCACACCGCCGTCCTACATAGTTTATCACCCGTTAGATCTACTGATATCGTCGGAACCTATGCTGAAGCAAGGTTTTGATAGGCATTTCTTGATGAGTTGTTTGGTTTTTTTCTGTAGACGAAACGAACGGCCACACTCAGAGTCACAATAGATCCTCAAGGGTCGCAGTGACATCAGGGCTACTTGACCTGCCTTCAGCACAAAAAAAAAACACTCAGAAAATTTATTGATTACTTAACATTTATTTGATGAAACTTTGGCAGAAAATGTATGGAGATTATGTCAAAAGCTTAATTTAATTAAAGTAAATAATAAATGTCTGAGTGTGGCCGAAAACTGTCGAAACGTGAGTTCACATTCGTTCTTTATTTTCACTCTTGCTCGCGTACGTCGCTTAGCTTTCTGTAATATTATTCTAACATCTTTTCCTTTTTACCTGACGTAAATCCAATTAGGTAATCATGATCGTCTTTAAAAAAATAGGCTGTGACCTCCTGGAGCTATCACGAATCACAGTGACAGGCGGTCACAGCCTGAAATGTTGTCTGGTACTCACCACTTTGAGTTTGGCCTGGATCTCTCTGAGTTTCCGCCTGGCCAGCACCTGGATGTGGGAAGACACCTGCTTGCGAGTCCTCGTCTTCCCCGTCCTTAGCTTTATATACCTCGCTATAAGTTCATTGCGTCCTGAAAGAATAAAGCTTCTATTAGTTATTCGCTAGGGTCAGATATCGCGCTGACAGAGTTGCGGTAGGTTCTATAGTACCCGCCTTAAACGATGAATGAAGCACCATGGGGTTTTTGTGGCCTGTGGGAGTTTGGACGGTCCTACTGGGGAGGCCCACATATCCCGGCCGCTGTCCCCATTCCACCGGAAATAGGGAAAGCATGTCCCCATGTCAATAAAAAGTGTTAGATTCGATTCGCGAGGCATTGTAAAGAAATGAGCTGGCCAAATATTTGGACCATGCTGAAGACACGTCGCGAGTGGTAAGTCCGTCAAATCAATGTATATTTTCTTGTGCAGTAGAGTTCAGATTTGATTGGGTCATTTAAAAATGCATCGCATTGCCGCGTCACGTTGCTTTATAAACCGATCCTTAGTCATGATTTTCTGCAATTTTAGGAAGGTCGCGTTCGTCGCGCTTCGGTAGCAAGACTATAAATTTATAGGTGTTAATTAAATTTTTATGGCGACGCGAAATTGTGGGGGCGTTCAGAAATAGATGGAATTCATCAGAAATCGGAAGACGCTGTCCAATTGCGAAATTTAATAATAATAAAATAAGTTTATTTCTCCCACAACAAGTACATTGAGTAAATAAAACAAAATTAAAAATATGACATAGATTTTAGACTTGCAGTGTGGGAGACAGGAGCCCAAACTAGGTTATCCTGTGCCTTGGGACTCCTGGCTCCCCCTCTCTCGTTCTCTTTAGTTGAAGTTAATATTAGGTATTAACTCGTACCATCGTAACATCGCCGTAATTTTAACAGTGAGTTGCAATATTTTTGAAAAATCACTAAAAGATATAATTAGGCGTGTCCACACAGAGCGAGCAGCCTCGCGAGGCATTCGGTGCGCGAAGAAGCTCGGTCATACAGTAGCAGGCGATTAAGCGGGTCCACATCAACCGAAAATAATGTTAATATGCATCAACACGAGTCGCGATATTCGGAAAATCTGCGCAATTCGGTGCTGCATCGATGTCGGCGTTATGAAACAATTTTCAAAATATTTTGAATAGCTATTTTCAATAATTGAAACTGCAGCTGCTCCGGAATTCGGCGCGGATAGTTCGACCGAATATTTCAAGGGAGCCAACCCCTCGGTAACCTTGCTCAATATTTTTGCTGCAATAAATCGAGAGCTAAATTATCTTACCTTGATGGTATACCGTAACGTAACTTATAATAAACGTCACTATTTCACTATAATTATCTTTTTCTTTGCCTTTGAAGCGAAGAATTTATTCCACTGAATAGGGCGTTGAAGTGAAAATAGAGTTCAGATATCAGAGGTTTCTTTCACCATGAGACTATGTTTTAGTTACAAAATGTTCACAATTGATATAAAATTTCGTGACTTTCCTTGCCGCGCTTTAAGCTTTTTTATGGTAGAGCTATCCCAAGCAGCAACCAAGCGTAATGAACACCTAAAAAGCAGCCAATATAGCAATTAACGCCGCGCTGTTTTACAGCTGTATAAGAACGTTGAAGAGATGTTATAGTGTTATAATGTCGGTTTAGGAGTAATTATTCAGCTCTAGCTGTATTAAGTCTGTATTAAGAAGTCAAAGTACGCTTAAAGTTCTAAATCAGTGTATCGAAACTGTCATGTACAGCTTTAAGCTTCCTGTGACGCTTTAATCCTCATTATAGTATTAAAGCTGTATTTTGCATACCGTCACTTACTTAATACAGCTTAGAGCTGTATTATGGTGGTCCTCAAATCTTATTTCTGTATTATGAAGTAGGCAAACTCTCTTCTACAGCTTCTTTTTATGGTGTAATTGCACACCCTTTTACAGACTAAAGCTGTATAATTTCTCTCTTTGAGAGTAATAAACAGCAATAAAAGTAAATGGCGCCTATAGGCGCCTTCGTTTATATCAATCGAAACCCTGAAAACTTAGCATGACCATCATAGAAAGGTTTATTCTTACGATACATGGAACAACATGACGTAATTACTCGATTATCATCATAATATTATTTTAAGCAAATAAACGATTTCTATTCTATTCTAAAGGAAATCTGTCAGTTTGTCCGTAGAAACTGTCAGCGTTTCTTTCGCATTTCTACTGTGGCCATGCTAAGAATGGTATTGCACGAGAATAGAGAACAAATCGCCGGCAAAGGCTACTGGAATAGCTTCGCAACTCGCAGACGAGGGATTTTAATTTGGCCAATAGTGTATTAATTTGACGGCGACCGGGAAGCCGGGTCGGAGCAAAGTAAATTGAAATCTTATTGAATTCGAGGAATGCGAGCGACGGTGACGACTCCCGGACGGTGCAAATTTAATTAACCCCTTGGCTGCTCGTTCTTACGTCTATTTTACGTGTGTATTAATAATTGTCAACAGCTACCGTTAACCCCCTAACGACCACCGCCAAACATACGAAGACATGATTGGATGAAGTGGGTAATTGTCGTTTGTTTGCATCAATGGGGATCAAAATCGGAAAAATGACTTGAAATCAAAAAATGTGAATTCTTTGCATAGCTAGATGATGAAGTAGATAATATTAAGTTACATGGTATGTTCAAATAATAAGGGACAAAAAAGTCCAAGTGCGAGTTGCAATCGCGCACGATGGCCATTAATCATTATTGATATGTATTATACAAATATAATATATATACATAATTATTATAATATAATAACCTTTATGGATATAGAGCAAAAAAATCACTTTTGTTGTATGGGGCCCCCTTAATTTATTTTGATTTTAGTATTAATTCTTGTTATAGTGGCAACAGAAAAAACAATAATTTGTGAAATTTTTAACTCTCTAGCTATCACCGTTCTTGAGATACAGCTTCGAGAGTCGAGACACAGACGTGTCTCATGTCTCAATATCAGGACAGACAGCGAAGTTTTAGTAATAGGGTCGGACCCTTTTGGGTACCCTGAAAATGAGAAAATGCTCTTATAAAACGTGAGTTAACCTCTTCATCCACTCTTTCTCCATGCGGTCTTTGTAGTTTGTACTTCACGGATCGCCGGTGTATTGAAATCGGAAACTGTTTTAATTACATATTTGCGCTCGAAATATTTATCCTACGATTGTGTCTGATAAGATAACAAGTTTGAAATTAAAGTGAAAGGCAAACTGCAAGGTAACCAGAGCTTTAGCTCGTCGTACATTGTTGAAGCTGCATTTATGACACAAACTCTAATAGAAGACGGTAAAAGTTATCAGTTTCGCAAAATTAATTAAGAATAAAACAATGGGATGAACGAACAATATAGAAAAGATTAACTGAGACATTAGAATTAATATTGATATTATAATTTTATGAGAGTAATTTTATTTAGCCGGGATGCATCTCTTAAGGACTGTTCACCACTTCCTGATAAAGTGCCGGATAAGCTATCCACAACTTTATTGCAGATTCTCCATACTCCATCTGTCATGTTAAGTGGTGGATAGCCTATCTAACACTTATTAGGAAGTGGTGTAACAGGCCATAAATAATATAAAAATTAAAACATAGATTTATCTGTCCCTTAACTGCCATCAATTTATTACGCAGTAAAATCCTTCCTATAAAAACTACTAGGTATAAAAGCGGTGTAACAATTATTATCCGTTCCTATTTCAGTTGCATAATTAGTTGTAATTGAATGAGTCGTGTCGGCTGTCGCACGTCGCGAACGCTCGGTGGCGCCCGCGAAACAGCATTAAGAGTGCTTTAACCCGAAATCTCCGGGTGCATCCTCTATAAATAGTCCAGGAGACTCGAGCACTATTCCGCGACGAATAGAAAAACAAGAGATGATTATTTATTAGTCAGCCACTCGGCTAATTCGGTCCGCGACGCTACGCTCTCGCGCGGACGGAAATGAACACGCTAGCCGCGGTGCGTATACATAATATAGCAGTTTTTTTCACTAATATCCCATGAATAATGTACGTAATAACTAATAATGTCGTATTTATTGGTGATCAAGATGTCATCACGCTGTCCCGCACTGTAGGGTTAAATCTCGTGGACTAATAAAAGCTTACAACCCTCTGTCGGAAAAAAGCTTTCTGATCGGTTTCTGAGATGACTGAAGTTTATATCTTCAATAGCGGTTTTGATTGGCTAACGTCAAAATATTAACTAATATACGATAAACTCCAGTCAGACACCTCATACACTGGGCCTTTTGTGAGTTTTGTCAGAAGAATGAGATAACTTGGCTTATAACTTAACGGGGCGGACGTCGCAACGAGTTACTTTGCTCGGCATAGCTACGAAGTTGGAAGCAATCTATACTGTATTATACAGGGTGTGACAAAACTAAGTTATAATACTTTAGGGTCAGCATGTGTGATGTGTCCCTTATAAAGAGTTCACTGTGAAAGTAGGAGTGCTGAAAGAGTAGTGTATTATCACTTAGTTTTGTTACAGCCTGTAGAGTACTGTTATGAAACGTAATAACGACGAAGACAGTCAAAATTGAAGACTAACAATTTGAAAATTGTCGTTTTTTCGCATAAATGGAGGCTTTAGGACCGGGAAAATGATTTGAAATAAAAAATGTGGCTTTCATGTAGGTATAGCCAGATGTATTAGCCAAATAATAAAGTAGGTGAATTACAAAGTTTGTTCAAATTATTAGGGTAATTGCCCTTATGTTATAAAACGTTAGTTATCCACTTCATCCACTCATGTCTTCTATTATCACTTGATTTATTTTCAATTTTGACGAAAAGTTTTTTTGCTTTTTTGTACGGATAACGGAACCCTACATGCGCTCGTGGCTCTGCCTTAAGTGGAAGAGCAGGAACACCGTTCGGGTTTTAGTGGGTACAGGGTATGCCCAGGTGCGGCCCTCCGCCCCTAGGGAGTCCCACATACCCCGGTAGCCCTCCCCAGACTGCCGGGGATGCGTAAACGTATTTCCCCAACTAAAAAAGGCTAATTTTGTAAGTTGTTTAAGTAATTAATTTAAAAGCTATGTTGAACTAAAATACCTTTGCTATTAATGTATCTGTTAATTTAAATAGGATTGTAATAGAAAAGAATTAGGCACGTAATTACAGTGTATAGAGTAAAGTGTAATAAACGGGTACCAATAAACGGGTAAGGAATTGAGATGAAAATATTTGTGTTAAGCGACATTTTGATAATTGATCAGTCGAGCACCCATCAGAAACACATTAACGATACCGATCCTATTATTTTCAGAAAATGCTCTCAAATTTTCCGCCGCCACATATATTATAATGGCGCCCATTTCAATATGTTTACGTAAACAAGCTTTTAGTGATATTGTATACTTATTACACGTTACAGGTATTTGTTTGGTGTTCTATTACCTTATTATCTCGGAAAGTCCTGCTATTAATAGAGCCTTTGTTTTCATCGTTGCCATACACATCAGAATATGTAGTACAGATTCTGTTAATTATTATTATTGACAAAATATTAAATATAGATAATATAATAAGTCGTTGACAACTTTAAAGTACGGTGCAAGCCACGGAATAGGTATTTAACTACTAGTGTTATATTCCGTGGTGCAAGCGTTCCAAAAGAACATTGCATAACACCGTCGCCATCGTTATTGCAAACGCAATCACAGCTGTTGAGAGGTTGTAATTGTCAATTAATTGGGACTTGGGAGCAACCTGCAAGACTTCTTTGGACACCAAGATTTAAAGGGCGTAGAGTGTCGATTTGCTCCAAATATTTAGGCCGTTTGGTTAAGAAAGTTTGTATACGTCTTAATTCTTATAATACATATTAATAAATAGATAAAAGGCGTAAGCTATTTCAATATGAGACACTCGGCGACGACACGGGCGTCGGAGGAGAAATTTCCGCTGACCCAAACTGAAGATATGCAAGGTCTTGCAGAAGGGTTAGCGAGGGTCTCGAAGACGGCGAGGGCGGGGGACGGGGGCGGGCGGGCGCTAAACAACGGGCCGCCCCTTCTTTATATTTTCTTACTGCGTTCGCCGCCTAGCGCGGCCGGGCCCCTTACACGCTCGCTCGCTCACTAATTGCGCATTCTTCGCATAGTTTAGCTCCCCTTGGGGGGGAGCCCCTCCCCCGCCGGCCCTCCCGCTGGCCCGGCCACGTGGAGCGGTGCGCTAAACTTTCATACTCGGGGTGTATTGAGCGGTTTTGAATGTCTTAACTCATGAGCTCCGACGCCGGTGTTGCGAAGTTCCCGCACCCCGCAACGTTCGAGTACCTCCGGGCTCCGTTCGCCACCAACCAAAACACATATTATAATATAAACAGTGCATAGACGTATCTCCCTGTAAGTTGGGCTTCCACTTTGACGGCTCAGTTCCAGCCTCCGGGATAAACGCTCGAGTCCAGGCTTCGGTGCTTGCACTTCGTTGCCTTCTCTTTGATAAGTGATTAGTGAGGGCTCGTGAGTCGTAGATGTGTTTAAACTTTAAACTTTTTCCGATGCTCTTTTTTTAGGAATTTTCATGCAAAGGCGAAAAGAATTGGTCATAACTCATAACTCATAATGTAAAAATTTACATAATATACGGACAGAATGTGACCTTATTCTAACATTGACCATTTTTAACCGACTTCAAAAAAGGAGGTTATCAATTCGACACGTATGTATGTAATATTTCCAGAACTGTCCAGTTTTTGTATATGTTACTATACTCTATATCAGCGTCTGAACAAATGTGCCAAATTTCAAAAGTATGTATGTATGTATATATGTATGTTTTTAATTTTTATGTTTGTGTTCGCACATCTCCGAAACTACAAGTCCGATTTCAGTAATTCTTTTTTTGTTGTACTAGGTATTGTTCAACTTAGGGAAAAGTGCAAGTTTCATCAAAATCGGTTCTGTAGTTTTGGAGATAGGGAGTTTTAATTCTCAATTACGTACAAATTTGAAGTCGGTTTTATCTTTTTTTTTTTAAATACAGTTATTGAATTATGAATCAATTAGCAGCTCTCCTATTTCCAAAATCGCAATCAAAGTAAAAAGACCTTGACGCAAAACTTTACTTCAACACACGTTTGACTTACACCTGCCTTGTTTTAGTCTGTGATTAGATTCGAAAGCGGGTTTGACTAGGTTATAAAATTCAAGCGAGATAAAAAGCGTTAAATGTGATTATATTATGGCAAACTAAGACAAACCGACCGCGGTATTTTATGAATATTCATGTTTTCATTTTTACTAACGTCAGTTTCTTTATTTATTTAAAAATTCAATAAAAATATATTTAATGATCCATAAAACTTTTCGAGAGACTGCGAAACAATTGGACCCGACTTAATCAAAGGTTTCTATTTTAGAAAACGACAAAGTCTAGCGTAACATTTAGTTTTTATAAAAAACAAGACCCTTTCTGCTTGCAAGATTAAAGGACGAATTTAATAAAATACGAGCACTATGTCAGAAATAGGTCAATTAACTAAAAAGTTAAACGAAATACGTAAACGAACTTTATAAATTGTTGCCCAAAAGAGTGAAGACTCGGCAGCGTAGTAGAGTGAATATTGTCTTAGATGAGACAGGGGGGAGTAGCTGTGAGGACTGAGGACCGTGGGTACAGGTACAGTTATAGAGTTAACTTAATTTTAGATAGCACGCTTCATTTTTGATTTGTTAAAATATATATATTTCACTTTAAATCCTAATTTGTTTGCTTATTTGATTTAAACTTTTTAGTTTTTATTGCATTCTTTTTTTACTTGAAACCTAAACTATGATGTAGATATTAGATGCCTAACGATTAAATACACAATAATAACAGTTTAAAAACAATAAAAAAACACGTTTTTTAAAAAAAGACTTCGTGTTTCAAGCGCGCGCTTGTTCTACAGGTATGAGGTTTTATAACTAAAGTTTATCTATTCTATTTTGATTGGTTTTTAGTCGTTTCGACGTTGCCAAAAGTGCTATTGAAAAGATAAACTGTATAATTGTATTATAAAAACATAAAACCGACTTCAAAATTGTACGTAATTGAGAATTAAAACTTCCTATCTCCAAAACTATTGAACCGATTTTGATTAAACTTGCACTATTCCCTAAGTTGAACAATACCTAGTACAATAAAAAAAGAATCACTTAAATCGGACTTGTAGTTCCGGAGATATGCGTGCACAAACATAAAAACATACATACATGTAACATACATAGTACATACATATTACATACATACATACACTTTTGAAATTTGGCACATTTGTTCAGAAGCTGTTATAGATTAACATATGCAAAAACTGGGCAGTTCTGGAAATATTACATACATACGCGTCGAATTGATAACCACCTTTTTATAAAGTCGGTTAAAAACCCTTAGAACCCGGGCATGATATCCCTCAGTCTGTAAGCCCTTGGCAGTTGTCGGGGTTGTGTGAGTGTGACACACCCGACTAGATTAAGGCTCGGGCCGACACGTCCCCGTGTAATGTGGTCGTATATTGTCCGGGCGCGGACGTCCGCAATTATGTGCCTTATTTTTACATTTCGAGACTCGAAGGGCCGTTTATTTAGCAGCTCGTCCAGTTTAATCGATGGTTCATATTGGAAGTATTTAAGCAAACGCCTACATGGTCCAGTGGTTTAGACTTTAGACTTTAGAGCGTGGCTCTTGACTCCGAGGTCGTGGGTTCGATTTCCGCGTTGAAAACATGTTATTTCTAAGTTTGATTAGGAAAATGCAGGCTGATCACCTGATTGACAAGTAAGATGATTCATGCGTCGGATGGGCATGTAAAAAGTCGTTCCTGCGCCTGATCTCAGACAGACTCGCCAGACGTGTCGGTCGTCCGTCCCACTGGGTTATGAGAGTAAAAGGAATAGAGAGTGCTTGTGTACCGCGCACACACTTGGGCACCATAAATTACTCCTGCGTAAGTAGCCTGGTTTTAAGAGGATACACTAGAGCCGTTTTTCCATACAAACGTTGTCCCCTGTTTCCTCCCTGGATAATGCCGGTAGAGTTATATTTTTTTCCTGAATATCTATGGCTACTAATGTAATGTCCCTATGTTTTCTTTTTTTCATAATTTAATTATTAAAAAAGATATGAACGTTCAAAAACCCAAAAAAATGGTCAGATTTTCCACTGTGTTCCATCATCATCATCTTTGTTATCCAGAAAACTTTGGCTAGATTATACAAAAAAATAAAAATAAAACATAGGAACACAGCTCAAGCCTTGCGTTATTTTTAAAATGAAAAAAATACTTAAATCAGTTAAGTTTTGGAGAAGAAATCAGGGGACAACGAATCGTTGATTTTCTTTAGTTGTCTCTATCGCGCTCTGCGGTATACAGCATGACTGGTGAGACAATACCGATAATTAAGGAGAGTATTCGGTACTCGATTCTCATTATAATTATGTAATAAAATTAGGTACTTAATTTTTGACCAAATTTCCCTTTAAACAAATGAATCATGGACACTTAGTAAATTACTATGCGGCTGGCGCGAACCACCCCGCCCCGAGCCGCGCGCTACACCTCGCGCGCGCGGTGTCCATGCGTTGGGTAAATAATTATTTAACTTTAAGCTACATTTACTCAGTGATCAATTGATATTATTTTTTTATATTATATTTTTTTCAACTAGGTAATGTAATAGCCAAATATCACGTCCTCGAATATTGAACATGTCTCACCAGTCATGCTGTATAGGCTTGAAGTAAGGGAGACATCAATAGATAATATTAATACAAGTACTTTTTTTCATTTCTCTAGCCCTTGTAGCCTCTTATTGAAGCCGGACCGGTTCTTCTCGCCGGGTTAGTTCCCGAACCGGTGGTAGGCACCTTAGTATCGACGTTCGGATTTTTTTTTTCAAAAATTACTCGGAATAAAAACTATTTTGATTTGATTGATTTGACTTGCACTTTCTCACTGTACTGTACAACGTCAAATTCTTATAATTATTAAATATTATTATATATAATATGGTTATACTTGAAGAGAAATCAGAGGTCATTACCATAACATTAGCATTTTTGTAGCATTTCAAAGTCCTTCGCGTTCCTGAAGCATATTTTAATTGAAATATTTTTATAATTAAAACAATTTGGCTACATAAATTTATATGAAGGTACAATTAATTTTAAGGTTAATTATTATACTATAAGTCATGTATTTAAAATATGTACGTGAAATAAGTATATATAATTATAATAGTTTTACGGCCTGTTTTACCACTTCCTGATAAATGCCGAATAGGCTATCCACCACTTAACTTGACAGATGAAGTATGGAGAATTTATCAAAAAAGTTGAGAATAGCCTATTCGGCACTTCATCAGAAAGTGGTGAAACAGGTCCTTCTGCTAGTGTTTAAATATAATAAATAGCACAGGTTTATCAGATACCTTAAAAAATTAATTATCTGATAATATAATTAGTAGGTATTCGTGGCATAATTTGCTCTGGTTGCAACTTCGATGTCTGTCCGTCTGTCCGTCTGTCCGTCTGTCTGTATATGTCCAGGCCGTATCTCAAGAACCGCTATAGCTAGACTTCTGAAATTTTTACATATTGTGTATATCTCTTGCCGCTACAACAACAAATCCTAAAAATAAAATAAACTTAATATTTAAGGGGGGCTCCAATACAAGAAACGTAATTTTTTTTGCCTTTTTTGCTCGTAATCAATAATGGTAACAGCTAGGCATTTGGAATTTTCACAAAATCCTTAATTATATTTGTTCTTTAATTATTAATAATAAAATTAAAATAAAGTGAATATTTAAGGGGGCTCCCATACAAAAAACACAATTTTTTGTCTACTTTCACTCTATGTCGTACGGAACCCTTCGTGCGCGAGTCTCGCACTTAGCCGATTTTTTAAATTACCAAGTGATAATGACTAATGAGGCTATATGCCTAAAATAAGCTACTAAGCCCACATCACAGGCCACAACGCAAGGGTGTAAGCCGTAAGGCGTAGTCCTTACACTGCTACAAGTGTACCCTTGTTACACTAAAAGATGACGAGAAACTGAGAATGGTACCCTAGACAATGATGGTGAACAAACTGAACCCAGCCGTTTAATCTCACATTCGTCGTATAGCATTATTTCCGCAGGGACGATAAGATTAAGCCGGCGCATTTCTTTCCGTCTATTAAATCACTTAAGGTGGACACATCGCTTGCGGTAGATTTGCTAAGCAATTCCGCTCCGGGCCGGGTAGTCCTTTAATTAAAACCCGGACAGTAATGTCCCGACTGACGTGGACTTAATGCCGGACCGTAATGGCGTCCGCCTTTAATTGTTACATGTCAATGTAGTACGGGCCCGACCGAAATGAGACGTCGCCGGGCGCATACTTCCACGTGAATTACGGCTCACTTTTTGTCTCTCCGGCTTCGCGGTCCGAGCTGGAATACTTCAGATATTTCAGGAGATAGAACGTGTCGTTTAACATCCGAAGTTTAACTTCGATGCGCCGGCGAAGCGATGCTAAATACGGACACGATCGAGTTGGCAGCGCGCCTAATTCGGCGGCGAACGACGCCGAAGATTATCTTTACTCGACTTTTATATTCACTAGCGAATTAGTCGAGATCGAGGATCAACATTAGCCGTTAATTTGCCGCTGGGAAGGTTTATTTTGGCCGTCGCGTCCCTCTAACGAGCTTCCTTATTTCGGCGCGGGAAAATGCCGCTATCACGCGGCGGATCTCGCTTTATATTCGTATATTTCTTTAATTACATCGCTCGTTTCTTCCCTTTTAATGTTTTATGGAGTCGATGCAATTAATTGGAAGTGAGTGATCGCCACTTTTCCGCCGCTGCCGGGATGTTTCGCCACCGATTGTGTCACTTTGTTAGCATTGGTAAATAGCGGGGCATTCATTTACATAAGTCTCGATAAGACGGATTCAGTGATTCAGAGACTGAAAATCATAACTCATAAGATAGCATTCTAGCGTATCTACCTTCTAAATGATTTCCTCTAGTAAACACAGAACAGAGTGCGTAGTGCGAGTTTTATTCGATGATACTCATCGAGAACGTTAACGCGAATTTGTATGGGATCAAAGCGGTATCCACGTAAGCCAGTAGGTGGCGCTGCTTTGATCCCATACAAATTCGCGTAAACGTGTTCGATGCGTATGATCGAATAAAACTCGCACTACACCCCCTGAACACTAATACTCCGGAGCTCGTAAATCTTAGACGATAATGTCAGTAATAGAACCAATTGGTTTCTAAGATTTCCCGCACATTTTTCAAATGATTTTTCTAATGTTTTTCAGCACTTTACTTGCTCGTTAGTCGTTGCTATCAGTGTAAAGAGCTACAAAGAGTCTCTAGCTTGGTAAGAATATTTTGCATAAATTTTTGCCTGCAATCAATTAAATTTATTCGTTTATTTTTCCATAAGTTTTCCGAATAAAGCCTCATCGGTAGATTCTAGGAATCGTCAGGCCAGGCGATATCATCACATTGTGTTCGTCGAATCCGATTGCGTCACGTCTTTGTCGGTAGCGCGGGCGGGAGGGGGGGAGGGGGGGGGGGTGTGAAGGCTTCATCAATACCTTTTGTCTCCGTCGCGATTGTTCCCGTGGGTCACCCTCAATAATACAATAACACGTCCGCGTCCTCAATACGCACACCCTGTTCATATTTCAGGAAAAACTCATACTTGTTTTCATCACAATTCACAAATTAAAGAATGGCCTGAAATTGTCCAGGCTATTTAGCCGAAACCAATCCGAAACTTTTCCTTTTCGCTTCGTTATTTGATTGACATAAGACGAATCGAACGTCAACGTCATATTAACGAATTGATCGGCGATACGAAGCGAAAACGAAAAAATCTTGTCTCACTCCCCAGCTGATGTCATCTTTAATTAAAATATAATTCGTACTATCAGGGAAATTGATGCTTTTAATGACGGCCCCACGTGATTTAGACGTGTTATAAGCTGCTAACATTGACTTGAAATCAACCAACCAAATGTTAATAATCAGAGTGCTAATAAAATTATGAGGTTGCTATATTTAAAAAAAAGTTCGCTGTCAGCTGTTCGCTTAGGCACCTCTCACTTTAAGTATAATATAGATTCAGTATTCGGTCAGCTTCCTTACATAGTAACATGTAATTTTCGCAAAGCGCCGAATGAAACCGGTCTCACAGCCCACCACTAACCCATTTCTTCTGACTGGTGGCAACTCTTTATGTAATAATTAAAATTACTCGGAAATTAGTAGAGATTATATGGCATAACTTAACAGGAAAATTATTCCGTTTAAACTTGAAGTAAAATGTTAATGTTTTGAATTTTTAATTTCATGACATCGTGTATCCGACACCCAATTGTACTGACGTACCTACTGGTGAGAAAAATGTGACAAATTCTATAAAACTTGACAATAATGACACCCCAAAGTCATAAACATCCATGCACTGGCCAGATTTTCAAAACAAATCTAGAACAACAAAGTATGGCGTCGATTCCTTGACGTCATAGCTAGGCTACTGGGTTATATATCGGAACACACCCAAAATGTCAAATTATTAACAGATTTCAAAAAAGGAGGTCAATTCGACCCGTATGTACTTATGTAATATTTTCAGAACTGCCCAGTTTTTGTATAATATGTTAATTGTTAATCTATACCAGCTTCTAAACAAAATATATGAACAAAAGCTTACATAATATATTATTATAATATTATTATGTATTTTTTTTCTCTATTTTATCTGCTATCGGCTTTCACTAGCCATAATCAGATGGTGTACTCATTGATAGTTACTTTTTGAGAGGTGGTCCACTGAACACTCAGCTTTTTCATATTATTATGTATGTATGTTTTATGTTTTTGTTCGCATATCTCTGGGACTGCAAGTCCGATTTAAGTAATTCTTTTTTGTTGTACCAGGTATTGTTCAACTTAGGGGATACTGCAAGTTTCATCAAAATTGGTAGTTTTTAAGATAGGCAAGTACCTACGATTTTGAAGTAGGTTTTTTTAAGTACAACTTGTATTCAACGAAACCGACTTAATCTTAAGTACGTTTAAAAAAAAAAGAAAAAATTAATTGAGAAGTGTCAAGGGACACCCGGATGGAACGAAGTTTTAAATTTCTCGCCAGTTGATGTCATCGCCACATCAATGCCTTCTGCCCCTACTTCGCAGGTACTAAAAAAAGTGTCGTTACAACTTAAATCCGTCTAGCCCCCTTTCGCAACGCGCGATAAAGAGCTTCGTTCCAAAAAAGTGTTATCCACTATCCAGAGAGTGGGTTCTCCAGCATGTGTGGACTCACCGTACATCTTGCCCTCGTCGGAGAGGATGATCTTGCGCCTGCCGCAGGGGGGGTAGATGGCAAGCGCCTCCTGGAAGCTCTGCTCGATGTCCGGACTCCACACCCCCTCCGCGTCCGCCGCTGACATGTCCTGCAATTAGTTGTTGGAAACACATGAAACTACGTTCGAAATACTATCAGAGAAGTTGGTATACACGCTACGGTCCGGAGAGGTCCATCTGTGCAGGTATGCCTGCGCTGTGTGTGGGAATAAGACCTGTGCAGTTTTTTGAACCTGCGCAAGCAACCGCAGGTTCAGCGATTTGGGCGTGAAGAGATAACAGACAGACAGATAGACAGACTTTCGCATTTATAATATTAAGTATGGTTGTGTTTAAATGAAGAAGGGCAAAAAGTTAATTTATTGTGTCGTTAATGTTGCAACTTGCAATATATCCCCGCGCGGCGTTTGCAGAAATAGCACACCGCTTTGATCTTCATTAGTATAATTTAGTACGATTGTAGCTAGCGTAACAACTAACTACCAACGCTCGTATTCTTCATGTCTATACTATAATATACTAATATTATAAATGCGAAAGTGTGTCTGTCTGTCTGTTACCTCAAATCAAGCCTAATCAAAATTTACTATTTTTTCTTTGAGTCCCGGGAAAGTACATAAGATACTTATTATTCCTGAAAAATTTACGGATCCCGCGCGATAGACGAATTTCTTCGCAAAGGAGTTGCGGGCATCAACTAGTTCAATTTATATTATTTTGTCTCATCTAGGTTTGGCTTTTTGATTGTTGTGACTTGTGAGGCTTTTTGATTCCTTGTCCGGCCAAATTTTAAGGGAGTTTGGCTTTGTACAGCCTTGCATTTTTTATATTAAACTAGCTGTCACGGTATACTTCGTGTCATTTAAAACCTTCCCTGCACTTCTACGAATATTTTAATATTACATCAGCCCAATTCGTTCAGTTATTTTCGAGTTTTAGTGCAACTAACACATTTGAAAATCCATATTTTTACATATAAAGAAAGAAGAAAGATTAGGGGGCAAACGAGCAAACACCTGATGGAACGCAAATCCGGCTAAGCCGTCCGGTTTGTCCGGCTTTTAGGTTGAGTTTGGTAACCCTAGTCCCGTCGTAGGAGCGGAGTGACACATGGCAACACAGTGGCCAGTATACTGTGATCCCTCGCGGTACCGCTGTCGGTTAGTATGACAGGTCAGGTAGGCTGGTCCGGCGTGGCCCCGTACAATTTGTGAGCTCACTCAGCTCGCACATCATTACACGGTGGTAATATTATATCGAATGTCTTTTATTATGTTTGTAAGCAGATTAGTGGTTCAGCACTTGATACGCTACTGTTTGTCGTATATATTATGTCCATATAATGTAATGGGCCATAATTGAAGACGTAATGTGGATAAAGTGGATAATTGAAAATTTTTAACATTAGCAATTAGGACATTTAGTTACTTATTTTTTGCCTAATAACTTGAACAAACCTTGTAAGTTATTTCATTATCCGGCTAGTGGCTGTACATATTTTTTTTTATTTCATTTTCAATTTTTTGTTACCCACTTCATCCACTTACACCTTTATTATTAATTATTAAGTGTTTGATGAATATTTTTTTGTGCCACATTAAAAACTTTCATTGCCATAAAATGGCGAAGGGGGCATTGTACTCTTTTAAGCCGATGTTCGTGAAATTTAAGTAGATAGGTACTTAACTCTTTCTTCCAATTGTTAAAGGAAAGAAAAAAACTCATATATTATGTATAAGCCTCAGAACAATGGACAAAACCTTTTATGCACTAAAGCGGTTAACATGCAGCTTGAATGAGGATTGGGGGTGTTTGTTTGACACTGTCGCTATGTAGCCTAACGGTCGTTCCCAATATTTGATCTATCTCTTACTTGAGATAGGAATAGCTCACATTAGACATTAGCTCCATATATTTTATGTCAATTCTATGTCAGCTGCGATCGGTTGTATGTCAAACTAGAGATAGATTGAATATAGGGAACGGCCATTAGGGTATACCGTATATGAGTATATCGTGTCAAACTGCTGTCATATGTCACGATATAGCTGTCATGTGTCACGATAATATGCCCATTTAAGACTACATAGCGGCACCTGGTGGCAAATAGTTCAATATCAAAAGCCCTTATTAGTGTACGGTCAATGTTTACCATGTCGGCGGAATTGACCTTGCCAACTGAAACATTGCTACACCCATAGGCCATAACATAACCACAGAATATATAATAGTACTCCGACATAATCAACCTCTTCATCAGAAAGAAAATATTTTGCATAATGAAATGAAATGAAATGAAATGAAATGAAATGAAATGAAATCTTTTTATTCAAAATAGGTATCATGATACACTTTTCGAACGTCAGAAGTCTACGTTGCCTACCACCGGTTCGGGAACTAACCCTGCGAGAAGAACCGGCGTAAGAAACTCGCAGGGGGCCCACTTTTTTACCAAAAAAAGTGAGAAAAAAATTAATCTTTTAAAATAAAATTTACAATGTCGTACTTAACTTAAAATTATACAATGTCAACATAATATCATATTATAAATTAATAAATAATATTCAAAGTATCTGATCCAGAGCCTCTAGCTAAGACGTTCTCTAGACTTCTCTATTGCTTCTATATAGAATCGCCGATCAAAATGTATGGAATTGACATTAGGCGAATCGAACGTCAACGTCATAATATTAACGAACACTTATGTCAATTCCATACATTTTGGTCGGCGATTCTATCAAGAAGCGATAAAGTAAAGATCTTGGCTCACCCTCCAGATACTTTTGATACGAATATGGAGAAAAATTTTCTTGCTGATGGCTGTAGCAATGTTTCCGAAAACGTCTTGGTTCTTTGGCCAAGACGTTACAGAGAAAAATAGAGTTACCTTCTCATCGTCGCTAGCATCTCCATTCTCCAACGTCGAGGTGCTTGGCATCGGCGGCAAACGGAAGCAGCAGAAGAGAGGTGAGAGCGAAGGGAGAAGTGAGAGAGAGAAAGAGATTTACTTTCTCATCGTCGCTGGCATCGCCGACGTCGAGGTGCTTGGCGTCGGCGCCACACGAGCCGTTGGTGTCGGGCGCACCGGCCGCCGCGCTCCACGGGGATTGAGGAAGCTATGGTAAGAAGGGAGGAGAGAGAGAGAGAGTTACCTTCTCATCATCGCTGGCATCGCCGACGTCGAGGTGCTTGGCGTCGGCGCCACCCGAGCCGTTGGTGTCGGGCGCGCCGGCCGCCGCGCTCCACGGGGAAGCTATGGTGCCGGCCGCGAGCGCGCCGCTCGCTGAAACAAACAAAACGCCCATTGAATATCCATACTAATATTATAACGAAAGTGTGTCTGTCTGTCTTAGAATCCCTTTTTTTACAGAGGTCTTTTTGATTAATTATTCTGTGTTATAAAAGTTGACCGATCGTGTTATGCTATGGGTAATTCAAAGACAAAGACGTGATGAATACTGCCCCCCTAGACAAGTGGCAAAACGCTAACGCTAACTCTAACGTTACAAAATGTATGCGTTTTGACATAAGTCATCGCTTCGCTAGCGAATACTAATGTCAAATCCCATACATTTTGTAACGTTAGCGTGAGCGTTAGCGTTAGCGTTTTGCCACTTGTCTACAGGCCAAGACAATGAACTCTAATTTCTTAGCTTTAGTCATTGCTGAGAAAAATCGATATCGCTACAGCGAAATTATCAAGGCATCGCCTTAAGTAATGTAGAGTCGGAAGCTTGATCTTAACGGCCGTCCTCACAGACCTTTAACCATTACTTAACTTAATATAATGAAGAGTTTGACGGAAAATATAGTTTTATCATCTCATATCATATCATCTCTCTTATAATTTTTTTTATGAAATAAGGGGGCAATCGAGCAAACCCGGCCTATTAAGAGGGAATAGGGTAATAGGGGAGGGTAGGGATGGGAAGGGAAGGATTAGGGGAGGGTAGGGAAGTAAATAGGGTAGGGGTTGGGCCTCCGGCAAACACAGCGCAAGCGCTGTTTCACGCCGGTTTACTGTGAGAACGTGGTATTTCTCCGGTCGAGCCGGCCCATTCGTGACAAAGCATGGCTTTCCCACGTATAATTTTATAATTTTAAAAAAGTTTTAAGATTATAATTTTCAAACTTTTTGACAGTCGGTCGTCTGCTCACAAGAAAATTTTCGCTGTACTTAATGTTATTTTTCCATATCAAATAAGCGTGAGCGGTAACACAAAAAGGGCATTTCGTAATATTTATAAAAATAAGCCAAAACAAGTATCCTATTATTTTTAATACCGTCTTAAGGAAGGTCGCAGGCATTCCTGAAATTTTCATATTTACGGCAGAAATATTCAGGTACGAACGTTAACAATATAAATATAATATCAAAACGGAGAATTTCGTTATGAAGATCGGAACGGAGAGACGCGAGGTATGCGGCCGAGCGCCGAGTTTAGCTCGCTACTTTATAAATCCTGTAACCTCTTATGTTTTTAGAGGTCCTTTGGATATCACATTTTTGTCACTCGTTTTTAGGGTTCCGATCTGGCTAGATGGAAAGATTCGATACTAATAGTTTGAATACATTTTTTCCTCCTTTGTCGAAGGAAAACGGTTAAAAGTAACAGCATAATATTATTATGTTTTTAAAATTAACCACGATTAAAACATAATAATATTATGTACTACATAATTACATATACGATAGTAATTTTTGTACATTCAAGTCGTAGGAAGCCATAAATTCTTAAAATTATTTTTACATATTTTAAGTACGTTTATTTTTATTGTTATTTTACGTATTCATGTAATTAATTATTATATATAGAAACGTTTTTAATAAATTCTTTAAAAGTACAGCCACCTGTTGGAATATATTATACTGGCTAATTATGATTCTAACACCACAATTTCCTACCGGCTCCATTGCAACTTTAAAAAAAAAAATATTATTATAGTGAAAGTTTTTTTTTTTTTTTTTTTTTTTTTTTTTTTAATTTAAAGGGATTTTTGTACAAAAAGACGATGTCAATCCCATCGTACCTTATGCTAAATATGACAACACTTACAATAAATCTGACATATAGTTAAAATTATATAGCATTCTAGCAGCCTCAGAAGAAGGCTCTGCTAGAATGCTATGAAATATGCCAATATTACTTTTAATTAATTTAAAATTAAAAATCAGCTGTTCTCTTAAGATTGCGTTCCGGGAACATTCCATCAATCGGTGGTAGATATCATCCCGCACACCACATACCTCACAGTTGGGCGACTCCACTTTCCTCATTAAAAATCCAAAACTGTTACATGGGATGTGCCCGGATCGCAGTCTACATGCAGTGACTATTTGCTGCCTACTTAAATTAGAAGCTGAGAACCATGGTATACGAAGAGGCTCACACTGAATGGTTTTATACCATATTCCCTTGTGTGTAGATCGCTCATCAAAGTATTCTTTAAAGGTCGCAAAACATTTTAATTTATATTTATAAAACATTTCAGAATAGCTAGGCAAAGGACTCACCTCTTCACCCTCCACCGTAGCTCTTTTTGCTAATTTGTCAGCCTCTTCGTTTCCATACAGACCAATGTGGGATGGTATCCATTGGAGAACTATATTTTTACCTTCTCTATTGGCTTGGCAAAGATTATCCAATATATTATAAGCTAAAGCTACACATCTGTTGCTAGAAGTACATCGTAAGATATGAAGAAGAGCACTTTGACTATCTGTTAAAATTAGTACATTACGAACATCAAGGCTTATGGCGTAAGATAATGCCTGTGAAATAGCGAACAATTCAGCGGACATTATAGAAATAAACTTATTTTTAATTTGATTGATTTTATAAGTATGACTATTTGGGTCAAAAAACGCAGTACCGAGACCATTTGAAGTTTTAGATCCATCTGTATAAACTGTGTAATATCCATTAAATTTGTGCTGTAATTCATAAATGATTTCATATTTAAGAACAGTGTGATCCAAGAATTGCGATTTCGACCCTTGTAAACAATCTAATTTACTAAAAATATAATTTTTCAAATTAAAGCTGGATACCCATGAGTCTAACTTAAACATTTCTAAAGGATATGAAGAAGATATAGCATCAAATTTGATTTCATCGTTACTTAAAGCCAACAATGGTTTCTTTTTATTCAACCAGAATCTATTACTTAAAACATCATTTAATTTTTTGAGCAACTGGTTATTAATGTTATCAGAAAATGAATTAATTTTTAAACAATATTTATATGATAAATATAACCTCCTTGTCCTTAAATTTGTAATACATAGTTCATTCTCCATGACATGTATAGGCGAAGTCTTTATAAATCCACCTACTATTCTAAGCGCCTGATTCTGTACACGATCTAATTTAGACAAATGACAATTCGCCGCATTATCGTATAAATAACTACCATAATCTAAACGACTTCTTACAATTGAAAGATAGATTCTACGTAGGTGAAGAGGATGAGCACCCCAATTTGAACCAGCTAGAATTCTTAATATATTAATAAATTTAGAAGCTTTTTCGTATGTTTCGTTTATGTGCTTTGACCACCTCAAAGGTCTATCTAGATAGAAACCTAAGTACTTGAAACATTCAGTCGAGGTCAATGGCGAGTCCTTTACATAAATTTGTACTTGTTGATTCCTCCGAGCCCTACTAAAAATACAATATTTAGATTTAGTCGGCGATAACTCCAACCCAAGTTGTTCTAATATTTTGATAAATGTATTTAACGCACTTTGCAAATTAGAAGCACTATCCTCAATTTTCCTGTAATTGGCGAACAAAACAAAGTCATCCGCATACTGATCTAATATTATAGTGAAAGTGATTCATAAGTCATACATAGTCCACCATGAGCAATTTGCGAATTCCATTCATGCGAGTCCTCGTGCGACAATTGATATTAATTTGAACCGACATTAAACCACTCGCGGGCTACAAAGGGCGGTGGACGCAATAATTAAAATAATAAAGCATCTGCCACCCCTCGGTATGACAAGTACCCGTGAGCGACCCCACGCTAACGCCTAGATATTATTTTATCTGCTTCTGAATCTCAAATCTCAATGAATAAGTATATTGTAAGCAATACTTATTTACTATCAAGTATCAGATAAGTTGATTCCTAGGCAAATGGCGGACCTTAGTAATTTGATCGCGTTAGGGCACAGAATAGATATTAATTTAATAGTTAGGGTTAAATCAGACCGCAACGCGACACGTAGATGTAGGTATTTCCAAGAGTGAGTTGCATCAACCTACTTTAACTATAACTTTAACCATAACAAATTGTGAAATGAACTGTCAAATCCCTAGCAAAAGTCACCATATTTGACGATAAACTTAACCTTAACTTTAACTACGCTTCTAGTGCAATTCACCCTTAATTTGTATGGATTTGACAGATTTGCAGACACTTTAGGTTAATCCAGAACGTTAGCTAACTCCTAGTTAAATTATGTCGAAATCGCTCCAGCCGTTTAAGGGCATCTATCACTCAAAATGTTTTTATGTGGGCCACCGCGCGACTGTCGGAGCTCGGTAAGCCGTGGCGTACGCGAATTCTCTAGATATCTTGTCACTGGCATCAATAAATAAATGCTACAATTTCCATTTTTGCGAATACGGATAGATAATCATTTTATCTAATTAAATCTATAAAAATAGGTCGCTTAGTTCAGTATTCTTAGCACAGCATTGAAAAAAGATTTTAAAAAGAGGTAACTTTGGCTTTGTTTTCTATCGAGTGAAGTTCTTCTGTTTGTGTCAATTAATGCGAAGCCGAATACGTTATATCCTCAAGTAAAGGTCGTAATTTTTTCAAAATTTTTAAATGGTAATCTAAGGAATGAAACAGGATCAAAAAACTTGTCCACGCGCTATTTCACTGTTACCTGCGTGAAGAAGTAACAATCATACAAACTCACAAACTTAACCATTATAATACTGGTAGGATAGGATTACGATATTCTCGCGTTTGACAGGTTTCACGCTAAAGTCTAAACCTGTGGTCCAAACTCTAAACAATATAACAAGGTAGGTACTAGGTATTAGTCTACAACTCTATACTCTACAGTCTACACCAGAGGTTCCCAAACTGTGCGCCGCGGCGCCCTGGTGCGCCGTGGGGCGCCGTGGAAAGGCAACAGGGGCGCCGTGAGTTGATTCTCCATCATTTAAATCCGAACCCACAAGTATTATAAAATAAAATTATAATGTTAACTATGCAAAGCAGGCAGATGATTAAATATATTTTGTTTGTTCTTATTTACCTGCTTATAGCCTAACTATAATTTTTAAAGGTGTTTATTTATGTAATATTTTTGTAATATGTAGCGGTAGAGTAGGGCGCCGCGCCGTGACAAAATATTGTCACGAGTAACTGCGCCGCAGGCTGAAAAAGATTGGGAACCCCTGGTCTACATGTAAACGAAGCCTTCTTCATTGTAATACATAATTTGTATTAATAACTTGTAAAATATACAAATACATACAGGTTTACCCATGTCGTGATTATCTTGCATAATAGGCGATAGCATTATCAATTTATTATCGTCTTATTTTTATTATTCTACACAATGAAACAATTTTTTTTATACGTTAGAATATAAGCACAAAATGCATTAGAAAAAAACGGTCTACAAATAAATTTATTTCAGATGGTATTTGGTAATTTTCCAACCCTTTGTGCTGACCGGAGCGAGCCAATCAACTCGCTAAAAGTGTAGCTTTTAATTTACAAAGTAATATCGAGTTTCATCGCACTACGGAGATAGGGCCAGCTTCATTTGGGCAATCAAAATACAGTCCGCATGAATCCGGTGCGCGACACTCAAAAACTCCCGGGGAAAATAGAGGAATAATTTCGGTGTCCGGGGGCGGTTTGGCCCCGAGTAGGGGTGCCACGCGTCCGGAGTCCGGACACAGCCGTCTATTTGATTAGTGTCCGGCCAAAACTAACGAGGTATTTTGTAGCGCTATAGTGTAATAATTTTCCCCGATTTCTCCACATTTCCACCTGATTCTTCGCTCCTATTGGTTGCAGTGATGTAAGATGTTATATTATAGCCTTCAATTCGAACCAGTAGATCCCTAGATTATCGCGTTCAAACAAACTTGTATTACTAGATGACGCCCGCAACTCCGTTGCACTGAAATTCATTAATCGCGCGACAACCGTACATTTTTCAGAAATATAAAGTATTTTAATTTTATATTTAATATAATGTATTTTAATTTTATGTATTTAAATATTTTATGCAATTTGTATTTAAATTAGATGTATAATATAATATAATATAATATAATGTTAGTTTTTGTTATATTTAGATTGCTCTTCATATATATATATATATATATATATTTTTTTTCCCATCCTTTCGCACTATTGGCACCTACACAATTTTGTTTCTGAACACCTAAAGGTTGACTGGTAGAGAATGCCATTTGGCATTAAGTCCGCCTATGTACCAAAATTGTGCAAAAAGTATAAATAAATAAATAATAAAGTATCTCTATACCAAATTTCAGCAAAATCGGTTCAGCGGTTTCCGCGTGAAATGGTAACAAACAAACAATCATCACTCATCAGCTTTAAAAATATAAAGTAGATAGACGATGAACTCAACTCCGTTGCGCCTTTTTGGGATGAAAAGTACCCTATGTCTTTTCCCGGGACTCAAGGTTTCATCTCAATACCAAATTTCAGTAAAATCGGTTTAGCGGTTTGGACGTGAAGAGGTAACAGACAGACAGACAGACACACTTTCGCATTTATAATATTAATAAGTAATATTATAATGGACATGTATAGATTACTGGCTGGTCCGGCGATCTGGCAGCCCTACCCCGGGGCTGGGGAGTAGGGGGTGGGACCCACCTGTACCGAGGGTTGAGCGCCGAAGTATGTTAATTAATTTTCGGCGGGTCCGTTGCGCCGCTAAAATCGGCTGCGGTGCGGTCGCCGGCCATTTTCATATAACAAAGGACCGGTTAGCCTTTCTATAATTTTACGTGATGTATTGACTCGAACGTTATGAAATTGTGCGGTTTTTGGACCAGTGTTTTACTATATTGCGTCAACGTTGCAGAACGGTCACTCGCGGCGCCGGATATGAGCGGGGGTGACGCGGGGGCAGGCGCGCGCGCGAGGGCACGTCACGCGCGGGAGACGCGAAGTGTCCATTAATAATTGTAGTGTTTTTTAGGATAACTTTCGGAAGCTATTTCTCAAAATTTTAGTACCTACTGAGTGATTACAAAAAAAGTGTATTTTTATTTTTAACAAGGATCAATACTTATATTAAAATTTGGCAGGAAGGTTTAATTGCACGCTGTATATAATAATACTGGATTAATTATGATGGAATTCATGAAAATATTGAGGCACAAAAAAATAAGGGCCTAAGCGTTGATGACTTTTGAGTGGACACTGCACGGGGGACACGCGCGGTAGTTAATAAAACACCAATCAATAAGGGGTTGTAATGACAACCCTCTCCCTGCTAAATATTCAAACTGACATGCCGTCATAGGTTTTTCATTTCCATCGATTGCGTGGCGAAATGACGAGTCGCCACGCAATTTATGATGAGCATAGTTTCAAGAAAAACTTAAAAGTACAGGTTCCTTTTCCGCTACGCAAAAGAGGCTTCGGATTTTGATGGGTTTAAAGACTTTTATAAGTTTAACTCTCAAGAAAGGATAGACTTTTCTGTAGAGAAAAATATACAGTTTCCACAACATAAACTTTTATCAAGGAGACTAAGGGCCTGTTTCACCACTTCCTGATAAGTGCCGGTTATGCTATACGTCACTTAACTTGACAGATAGAGGAGAAAAGAAAAAATTGTGGATAGCCTATCCGGCACTTAGTTATCAGGAAGTGGTGAAACAGGCCCTAAGACTTCTCCAAGAAGTTTGTAAGTACATAGTTAAGTACCTCTTTATTGACCCCAACTTGGTGCGCTACCAAACAAGGCATAATAGCATCAGGCAAATACCATGTACAGACCGACAACATAACCATGAATTAAATATAATATTACTCGTACGTTACGTAATAAACCTGTAAGCGATGTAGGAAATGAGAAAATAAAATATAAAGCTTTGTTACAATTTACAAAGTACGCATTCTAGGTACTTTAACCCAAGTGCCCCAGAGAGTTATTAATTTACTAGTTGACCCGGCAAACGTTGTTTTGCCATTTAAAGTATTTCTACTTCATCAGTAATTGATACAAAATCTTACCCCCCCCCCCTTTGCCCCCTAAGAGGGGTGGGGGGAAAACTGATGTTAAGTTGGAAAAACAATTAATAATATGACGTAAGTCCATTAAAGAAAAATTGCGCTGTGATTCGCCGAGTGAGTGAGTTAGTTTACCGGAGGCCCAATCCCCTACCCTTTTCCCTTCCCTACCCTCCCTTATTTCCTTCCCTACCCTCCCCTACCCTATTACCCTATTCCCTCGTAAAAGGCCGGCAACGCACCTGCAGCTCTTCTGATGCTGCGAGTGTCCATGGGCGACGGAAGTTGCTTTCCATTAGGTGACCCGTTTGCTAGTTTGCCCCCTTTTTTCATAAAAAAAGATGTACGCAGTACGCTGTACGGTGTACCATCGAGAAAATTGATTCCTAGGCGGTTGACAGACCAACGTTATTTGGTCGGATTATGTCAATTCAATGTTAATTGTGATATTTCATATTCTGTCGGCTGGGTTTGTCGTTACGCGTTACGCGACCAATCACCAAACTACGTAGGTCCAATCAACTTCTCTGATAGTACCTTCAACATAAAAAGTTAGCGGAACACTGTCCTAAACGACTAACCGCCTGTGATACGCAGCAAGTTGTTATTGTTTTCATGACGGTTCATTTGTAAGACGAGAGCGATATTGGCTCAAGAATTGCAACCGGAGAGCGCGCAGCTGGCAGATCGAGCGATGATTCATATAATTATCACAACAAGCCATTCGATTCTGACCTTCGTCGCAGTGCGTATAGAGTCGAAAATTGCATTACATAATAATAGATAAGTGATTCGTACTCCGTTGGCAACCGCGAGTGACTCAGAGGTGTACTCCCATTGATATTTAGAGATTACTATTTTAACCGGTATCAGAAAATGGAGGAGGTTCTATAAGGGTGAGTTGTACCCTCAGAACAGGTTTCTAAAATCTGTGGTTGTACCAGTAACCAGAGGCGTTGTTACAGGTATACTTAAGTTTAAGGTTATCGTCAAATATGGCGTCCATTATAGACTTTAACTAGAGATCTCTTCTCTAGACTTTAACTATAAACTTTAACCATAACAAAATGTGAAATGAACCGTCAAATCCCTAGCAAAAGTCGCCATATTTGACGATAACCTCAACCTTAACTTTAACTACGCTTCTGGTGCAATTCAACCTTAACAAAGAATAAATACACTATGCCCTTAATGTAACAAAGTCCTTCAATTTTACGTTGAGACAAAAATCAATGTTTTGATTGAAATTGAAATGAACAATCAGAGGGAGTCGAGGATTGGCCGATAGCCAAATGGCCCGCGGCGGACTGGCTTTTATTGGTTTGATAGTCGCACCGATTACACTGTTACTATATCACGATTTAAAAATAAAACTGGCTACATCTTTGTTAATTTAAGTACAAAATTAAATTAGCGTTGAACCGTTTTGACACACTAATTAGTACAAAGACCGTAATCAGTTCACAATATTAATATAACTTTTTATACATATTATTATCTTAATTATTTGCATTAAGTTTGTATGAGAATTCCTTTGTCAAAAGGGTTATATAGCCGTGACGTTCGAACCGAGTAACCCTTAGCTTAGAACGAAGCAATAAACGAAGCCATATTTTCATCGAATCGCGTAATAACGAACGTACGGCGCTCCATATCAAACTTAATGTTACATAGATGGCGTACTAACAAAGAGATACTTATGAAATTAAGGCCATATATCAGGGAGCGCCATGAATGAGCGAGTATGAGCTAGTATGAACACCGAGCGCAGTATGTCCGGTAGTATGACCGGTATGTAAATACGACGCTTGCACGGAATATCAATAAACCTATTGTGCTAACACTGCACTGCTAACTCGTAATTGTCTATACTTATTGACTTTCAAAAATGTACAAAATAAAAGCGATTCGAATAAATATTCAATTATAAATATCTGTTATTTTACAACGAAACCGTCAACCGTTACCGAAACCGGTGTGGGAGGTTTATATTGACGACATTTTGAGAACTACTCAATGTTAATTTTAGTATTCCAGAGCCGAGGGCAGTGAAGAATATAGCTTTACGACTGACGTGCCAGACGTAATATTAGAATATGGTTTGATATTAAGCTAGACTTAATATAAGAATTCATAACTTAATTTAGTACTTGTATGTATACATTGAATAAATAAAACAAAATGAATTTCGGTTGAGGAAAGATAATGTGAAATGAATTATGTATTACGTCTTTGGAGACGTTATCGAACGGAACCCATACTCGGTCAGCAAACATCACTTCGTCATCATCAGCTAATGTGTGCAGAGATGAGATTACAGAGGTTCTAAATTCATGCATCGATTTTGATGAAATTTTTAGACTGTTAATTAAATTTGATGAAAAATGGTTGATCAGTCTGGAATCTATTAACTCACTAATATCACAGTGTAATAAAAAGATACTACCTATTTAGTATTTATTTACACTGTGCTAATATCATAAAGCTATAGGGTATTGATTGTTTCACCGCGCTAATCTTGAGAACTACTGGACTGATTTTTATGTGATTTGGCTCAAATATAAAGTAGACAGCGGACCAGTGTGTAAAGGACACAGGCTAATTGTCTGCGGCACAGAATATATATTAGTACTTAGTACCAATCTGCGGTGAAATGTACGGTCCCGAGGAAACCCATATTTAAGCGGGTGGAGACTGGAGACGCTCGGGACGTCTAGTATAAACTATAAAGCCTCTATATTTTAGTCAGTGTATAATAATAAATGTCATTATAAAACACTGGGTTTCTCTCACTCAATTGCGCCAAAATTCGTCTATTGCCCGGGAACCGATAATTTTTCCGGGATAAAAAGAATCCTATGTCCTTTCCTAAAAGGCCTACTATGGCTGATAGGTCGTAACTTACAGCTATCTTTGACCAATAAACTAAGTAGGTACTTGTTTACAAAAGTATTATAAAACCGATCTGGATTTATGGTATAGAACTCTGGAGCTCCGCAAATAACTCAAAATATATAGAAATCCTGCAAAGGTTCCAAAACAATGTGCTCAGAACTCTTAACAAATGCGCCATGGTTTATTCGGAACTTAGAAATCCATGAACACCTGCAAATAGATACAATAAAGAAAACAGTAGAATCATACACCAAAACGTACTTGCGCAAAATCTCCTCAATACAAAATACTACAGGAGACACGGTTCGCCGATTATAAACCACTTAAACTTGGAATGATGTTCAAGGGACAGCATCCACCTACTCCTATTAAAAGCGACCTCATCAGATTATAGCTTCCATAAAGCTGATTGCTCATAGCAAACAAAGAAAAAAAATTTCCTTTCCTGGGCCTCAAAGTAACTCCATAGCAAATTTCAGAAAATCGGTTCAGCGGTTTAAGCGTGAAGAGGTAACAGATAGACAGGCAGACAGCCAGATAGCCAGAGGGACAGACACACTTAAAATATAAGTATGGATATGGATGTTTAAAAAACTTAAAACAATTGATATTAGGTGTCGCAAGTGTACGGACATAGTACAGTGCTCAAGTAGGTCTAGAATCTTCGCTTTCCATCGCTGATCTTATCTACGTAATTAATTTGTGTTACACTATACACTGAAGGTTTCCAGCGCGGAATTAAGTAATCAAAACAAGTAAAGTGGCAACAGAAGGTGTGCAAATTAATTTCTTAGGACCCTGCGCAGGGCTGGCAATGGCATAAAAATAGCACACCACAACTTTGAGAAATAAAATATGCATCCATACTTTTACTAATAGTATAAATGTGAAGTGTGTCTGTCTGTCTGTTACCTCTTCACGCCGAAGCAGCGGAATCGATCTTGCTGAAATTTGATATTGGATACTTTGAGTCCCGGGGAAGGACATAGGATACTTTTTATACCCGAAAAATGTACGGTTCCCACGCGACCAACAAGTTTTATCGCAACGGTGTTGCAGACATCATCTAGTATTATCATAAAGGAGCGAATACTGAATCAAGAATCAAAAGGAGAGTCCTTTTCAGGCTGTCGCTGTTAATGCTTCACGGTGAGATAAGGACAGCATAATATGAAGCCACTCTATTCGACTATGGTTGCTCTACTTAGCCGAACGGTAAGTACTCTTACCATACAAAATCACATAACACAAGTAGCAACTACCGTCGCCCATGGGCACTCGCCACATCAGAAGAGCTGCATGTTGCCGGACTTTTAGGAGGGAATACGCTCTCTTCTTGAAGGTTTGCAGGTCGTATTTGTTCGTAATTTATATAATTAAACTGCGATTTCAAGATACAAAGTCATCCTGACGACAGAATAGGTCCGTCATCTGTGTATGAATCAATTTCTCCGACGGTGCGGTCATCAATATTCAACGCGTAGATAAAACGATGGAATTCTAAAAACTCGACCCATTGAACTCTTATTATTCCCTGGCAGTCCTACCGCGACGTGCTAGAACGCCATGGTGGCCGACAGTAGCCGCTCACGAACCTGGCAGAACAATGAATGATCATCGACATCACGTCTTAATATTGTTTATGAAACCTCGCTTAGTTTTAGGCTTCGGTCGCACTATTATTTAATAATTACTTAACTTTAACGAAGACTTAGACACAATGTATATCGTATAGGTTATTAATTGTGAAGTCACCATTAAAGTTCGCTTAATTCTTCTTCGAAATATTAATATGGTGTTCATTGACAGAACGGCCGTTTAGGAGACTTTCCATCGAAATGTTTTTCCGTCAAAACGGACGTACGTACTTAGTACTTACATACATTTTTTTAGGTGACCGGCCATTGGATTTTTTCCATAAAATTAGGGGTCAAACGATCAAACCGGTCACCTGATGGAAAGCAACTACCATCGCTCATGAACACTCGCAACATCAGAGTTACAGGTGCGTTGCCGGCATTTTGTTGAATGGACGTACCGTCAATGCACATTGCACACCCTTAGAAGAAGCCCACAATTCCGCAGTAATTCGTTTATCGCGCGGTTTTTAAAATAGAAACTTTCCTAGTCCTACCCATACATTGGAAGTTGGAACGCACCTGCACTCCCGCACCGCCGCCGCTCCCGCCCCGCTGTCCGCTGATTTCGAGACTGAAGCCTGACTAGAGCGTTATTGCGCGATTCCAAGAACATTCTCATAACTTTGCCAAACTCAATTTTCCACCACTTAGAAGTATCATCCGCTTGTTAGCATGCTTGTATAAACTTCAAGCTAAATAAGCTGGATTTAGTTCAAACTTCAACGTATTCCAAGTTAGAGGAAGCATTGTTTTATAATCATTCCCGTGATTCTACGTCCAACCACATATTATTATATTGGGTGATCCATGCTGAATTATAGAGAAAAATCTTTTCATGGGCGAATGAATACCCATTGAGCGCAGAATCATCCAGATAACATTTTTTGTACAAATTCATCAACAGATAATTTGGTCACTCAATCATAATATTCCCAAAATATATGTTGATTTTAGTTATTACTTTGTTGTTGATTTAAGCTTTGTTAGTTCGCATATAAACCGAAATCAGTGGACCGATTTCAACAAGTGCATCATGGGCATTGGGCATGGACGTAGTTTATTTTTAACCGCAGGAATTAGGAAAGTTAACGGTTCTACCCGGATCAGTGCTGTAAATAGGGCGGTGCCACCGGTGCCCAGACACAGGGCGTAGACTTTGGGGGTGCAAGAATGGCCAGACCAGCCCAACAACAAAACGTATGGGATTTGACATTAGTATTCGCTAGCGAAGCGATAACTTATGAGTTATGTCAAATCGCATACATTTTGTAGCGTTATCGTTAGCGTAGCATTAGTCGCTTGCCACTTGTCTAGGGGGGCTGACAGACTTTTATTTTTAGGGTTCCGTAGCCAAAATGGCAAAAAAGGAACCCTTATAGATTCGTCATGTCTGTCTGTCTGTCTGTCTGTCTGTCTGTCCGTCCGTATGTCACAGCCACTTTTCTCCGAAACTATTAGAGCTATACTATTGAAACTTGGTAAGTAGATGTAGTCTGTGAACCGCATTAAGATTTTGATGCAAAAATGGAAAAAGTATTAAAAATTTTAGGGGTCCCCATAGGTACAACTGAAACAAAAAAATTTTTTTTTCATCTAACCTATGCGTGTGTAGTATCTATGGATAGGTCTCTAAAAATCATATTGAGGTTTCTCATATCATTTTTTTCTAACCTGAATAGTTTGCGAGAGAGACTCTTCCAAAGTGGAAAAATGTGTGTCCCCCCCCCTCTAATTTCTAAAGTAGAGGCATGATAATTCTAAAAAAAATATATGATGTATATTACTATAAAAACTACCAACGAAAATTGGTTTGAACGAGATCTAGCCAGTAGTTTTTTTTTATACGTCATAAATAGTAAAACTTAATGAAACAAAAAAAAATTTTTTTCATCTAACCTATGCGTGTGTGGTATCTATGGATAGGTCTCCAAAAATCATATTGAGGTTTCTCATATCATTTTTTTCTAAGCTGAATAGTTTGCGAGAGAGACTCTTCCAAAGTGGAAAAATGTGTGTCCCCCCCCCTCTAATTTCTAAAGTAGAGGCATGATAATTCTAAAAAAAATATATGATGTATATTACTATAAAAACTACCAACGAAAATTGGTTTGAACGAGATCTAGCCAGTAGTTTTTTTTATACGTCATAAATAGTAAACCTTAATCTAAATTTCATTAAATCGACTGAAATATAAAAATAAATCAAAAATAATATAATTTCATAAAAATTAACCTTATTGCTGCTGCGGAACCCTCCATGGGCGAGTCCAACTCGCACTTGGCCGCTTTTTTCGAATTGCTCCCGATAAGTTCCTGCTGCGCCCCAGAGACGTTTCCCAATGTAGTAAAAAAAATATCCCCAGCCGAACATAATATAGCCTTTTTGGAAGTCGGTTAAAAAACAAGGGTGCAGTTATAGAAGCTCGCACAGGGCGCTAAAAAGGCTATTTACGACTCTGACCTCGATTTTCTATTCAATGCACGAAGTTAGGTAACATCCAGTTTATAACAAATAGTATCCATTCTAGTTTCAAACTAATAAATAGCAAATAGTAATACCCCCCCCCCTGCGGTATCCTTTCTCGTACATTCACAAAGCACAGTATCGAAGTTCTAAGTTACATACATTATGACACGTCTATCAGAGATATTAGTTAGCAGGGTCTCGGAAACTCATATATTGTATACGTAATGCCTCAGACCAAATAAAAACTCAAGACAGAGCGCTGCGAACAACGCGAGTGAAGCAGGTTTTTTAAGCATGTGTGCACGCCGCGCACTGCGCGGGCTAGTGTTGCAACTTGCAATGTTATTCAAATTACTTACCCTAAAATCAATGAAATAAATATAATATAATATTTACACCCTTTCACGACACAGCTCGGCATTTTAAAGTGTTTACAAATTATTTTCTAAAATCACGAGTCGCGATATATACCTACGACGAAAACTGGCGTACTTTCGTTTTGCGTATGTGGGCGTAAGCGTGTACATACACAGCTGGCGTACTTTCGATCGGCTTCACTTTGTTGTTCGCAGCGCTCTGTCTTGAGTTTTTATTTGGTCTGAGACGTAATGCAATTAATGATATTAGCGTCTTCATTATCGCGAGCGTGATTATGGCGAGCGAAGCGAGCCCTAGTATATCCCACAACCTAAACATTTTGTGGTACACTTTAAGGAAGAACTATCACGCCTATTAATTTGTTCTTTAACATAGTAATTTTTATTTATATTATGTAGATGTGTTATCACTAATAATACTTTAGTGTGTATAATATGTGTTCCTTCACTGTAAAGGTAGCAACGCTGAAAGAGCAATTTTTTGTGATTTGTCTGGGCAAGCGCCCGCGCGTCATGAATTTTTCCATACATAGGCGAAAAATAAAGTTACTTTTTCAGCGCTGCTACTTTCACCGCGAACCCTATAAGGGATACACACAAACCCCAAAGTATTGTCACTTAGTTTTGGTACACCTAGGTTGACTGTCACAGTCAGCCTTATCTCCAACTGTGCTCCTCAGACCTCACGGTTTCGGTAGCTACTCGAGTACACTAATTTTCGATAACGCAAAGTGACTCAACCGGCCATGAGTCACTCGCTAATCGACTATTAGGGAACATTATCAAACAGTTATCACTTAACATCTAATGTCAATAATAACACTTAAATGTTATTATTTATTGTACATTCATTAATATTATAAGTTTATTAAATAATTGCTTGATGATCGTACAGAGTAAGATGCTGGCACAGAATATATTATTATATATTAGTAATACCAAACGCTGGCAAGAGCTCTATAATCCGATTTCGGAAAATAAAACTTTTGAAGAGAAACTTATTTCTTATGTTCAAAAAACCTGTTAGCGAGGGAGCCCTACAACATTTTTTTTGTGATTACTAACAAGCTAATTTTTTGTGAGTAGCTCTACATTTTGATAAGACGAACAACATTTTTATTTTCGAAAAATCTCGAAAGTAGTAGCTAACAGAGATAGAAAGGATTTCATACTTGATGGTCCTAAAATATGGATTGTTTTATTTGTAGGACAAGGTTCCTCTTAAATTAAATAACTATTAACCTACCAATATACAAAAAATCTGCTGGTTAGGGTTCCGTTTTAGGGTACAGTAGTCAACCAAGTTTTGTTGATTCTGAGTTGAGACTTGGAGATCTATGCAGTTACATTAAAAAGTGTCGAGGTCAAATATCGTTCTGTCTAGTCAGTAGTCTCCTTTACGCCCATTGCCGAACGCGACATGAGGAACTTCGTACCAATAAATAAATAATTATTATATTATTAAATACTTAAATAAAAATAGATTATGCAGGTCCGCTGTATTAATTTGTTACAATGTCGGAAAAAAACCCAAGCTGTCTCCGTCTCTTTAAGGTGACGCCTTGATAATTTGGCTGTAGCGATGTCCATTTTTCTCAGCAATGACTAAAGCTAAGCAATTAAAGTTCACTGTCAGTATTCATCATGTCTTTGTCTTTGAATTACCCATAGCATAACACGATTGGTCAACTTTTATAACACAGAATAATCAATCAAAAAGACCTCTGTAAAAAAAGGGATTCCTATTTTGCCAACAGAGGAGAGTGATATAAGCTTCCAAAATTTGTACATAAATTGGTTCTAGTATAAACTTTAATTTGTCCATAGCTTATATGAAATGTATTTATGGTTTTTAAATTACGCGACAAAAAACATTTTACGCTACGCCCTTTCAATTTTTTGCTGTTCCATTGATTGTTTTCTATGAGAGGCCGGGCCAGCATGGCGTCACCTTAAATAAAAAATATTTTATTAAATTGTATTGTTTCCTGACAAACCCTTACAATATTAAAGGAAAACAGTGCAACGCGTAAACTAATCGAGTATTCGAAATACTCGATTAGGTAGTGCACCTGTAGTGTTAATTGTACATACAGACATGGCCGCTGAGTGCATGTGTATTGTGTACACGACTACTGCTGCTCCACTTAGTCTGTATTACTTTAGCAGTAAGATCGAAGTGGGCTTGCCCGGGTACGTCGGCGCCTGTACCTTTGTAATGAAGAGCTCTAGTAGATTAAGGTGTGCTAATCCAATTAATTTTCCGACATGGTGCCGATCTAGCCGATCATGCCGACATGTTAACTCTTGCCAACATTGCAGTTTCATTTGCGCTCCGCTCTTTGAGCAACAAGTTAGCTAATAGTTCCGTCTTGAGTGCCTTGAAGTCGGTTAAGCCTTACCGAGCCAGTGGAGTATACTAGAAGCCGAACAGCGACTACATATTGTATGTACAAGGCCTTTGAGACTCGATTGACTTGTCTTACTCTAGTCCTTTGTGGCGAGCCCTTTCTGTTACATGAACTGAATAAACGTTCTGCGTTATTTTTACGCACGAAACAACACAGGACTCAGGAGTCTCGGATCTATCATCATTCATCTCATAATAAGGGTTCCTTGTTGACTACGGAACCCTAAAAAGTGTCCGACGACACAACGCATGAAAGAAACTTCTACTCGATAATCGGGGTACGCTTTCTGTAAAAATATTTTTACTTTTTTATACTTAAAGTAGTTTAAATTAATTATAATCTTTAAGCGTTGATAGGAAATCGAAACTCGACAAATCAATGTGCCATTACAATTATTTATTGCGGTGTTGAGGCATACTTAAATTAGTTACAATATAGCCATTACATTACCGAGCTTTACCAAAATTCGGACCAATATTTCGCGAAGTTTAAAAACAATGTAGTCCGTAACATCGAACCTACTCGTATGTGTAATTAGCGGCGAGGCCGCCGGCTGTGAACTAGATGTAATTTGCACATCAGACAGATATTATATAGGCACAGGATTCCAGTCTTGTCTAATATTCAATATGTAACGCCGACATACCTGCAAGGACTCAGCTCGAAATGTTGCAGTTTCCTAATTAAACGTGTGGTTTCCCCGTTGAATAGACTCGAGATTGTCATGCTAAGAGAGCAAAACCTATTGATTTCCTCTGTAGTACGGTCCCTCCAAGACGGTACCGTTTTCAGGTGTCCTAGGAAAACAAAGCTTTGATTTAAAGAAATTAGCGCTGTGTTCAGGTAATTCGTGTAACTTTAACATATTATTATCATAAGTCCATAATGTTACGGCAAATGTGCGTCGTTTAGCCTCTGCCAAACAAAAGATACAAGAGATAAGTTCTCTAAGCGGTTGGCATAAAAATTGGAATGCACGGATGAGACTACAATTTTTGTTACTTTTACAGCAACAAGCAGACAATGTATTGGTAGGATATGAGCAGAAGCCACTAAAGATGTTCTTCCGACCGAGCGAAGTGGTATGCTCTAATAGCTCGGTTAGGCCGAAGACCAAAATATGCAATGCCGCACTTAGAAAACTTCAATAGCGCTAAGCAGGATTCTGGCGCTAGTCGGTCCGCCACATGTAATAAAATTTTCATGATGAGAAAGAACACTTTGAAACATCACGTATGTTAACAATACATTATAGTAGCAGCTGTAGCGGTAGTTGTATTGTGTATAGTAGTAGTTATAGTAGCCTGACAACTGACAAGTGCGGTCAGAGGCAGCTGCGACTCTAGCTCAGCCACAGCCCACAACCAACACAAAGCACGCAAAAATCTCACATACATTTTGTGGACTGTTTGATTTGGCATTTCGTGGTTGACCTGTTCGTTAATTATTATTTAATTAGCATGATTACTGTAGCAACATCTCGTTCGTATCATATTTAATTGGCACAACCTTTTCAAAAGCTATCATCCAAATAATATTTTTGTAATTAAAACGATGATTATTATTGTTAAGTGTTCACCGACTTATGTCTCAATTTATAAGCTGGAAATAATTTTTTCCTGTGTTTTGTGTTTTCATTACGAAACTAGTTGATGTCCGCAAATTCGTTTATCACGCGGGAACGGGAAAAAAATATACTATGTCCTTTCCCAGGCATTATAGTATCCCCATACAAAATTTCCTCAAAATCGGTTCAGCGTGAAGAGGTAACAGACAGACGGACCAACTTTCGCATTTATAATAATAGTATGGATGGCCATGTTTTAGATTTTCTAGAAAGCGTTTTTACTTTTTATTATAATTTGTCAATATAAAACATGTTTTGAATCATCAGTACAAGTTCCCACAACAATTTCAAGTAATTATAAGTTTATTTCTCTGTGATTGTATTTCTATGCTAGAAGATATGCGGAAGAGCGTAGTATCGAGTTACATTCTGGGTTTTATTCTGAGAAAACCATGGGAATGTATGTAAGTCAAGAGTTATAGCCTTTTGCATTTTATCTCGTTCCATAATTTAAATGTACCCAGTACCTACCAGTTTAGGGGGGTCCATTAATTGCGTGAGGCATATTTGAGAATTGACCCCTCTCCCCTATAAGAGATTTCGTAAGATTTTCCGCAAATAGATGGATTCAATAAAGACAATATATAGAGATTGACAAATCCATACTAATATCATAAATGCGAGTGTGTGTCTGTCTGTCTGTCACCTCTTTACGCCAAAACCGCAGAACTGATTTTGCTGAAAGGTATGGAGATACGAAGAACATAGGATACTTATCCCGGAAAAATATACGATTATCGCGCAATAAGTAAATTTTGGCGGATCGGAATTGCGGCGTCTTTTAGTATTCAATAAATTAAGAAATAAAATAAGATAGAGACATAGTAAAGTAAATATCTTTAGTGCGAAAAATCTGTGTACTCAAACTTAAGTTAAGATCATCTTATTATTCAGATCGAATGCTGAGAAGAATGAAAAATTCGGAATGTTCCAGAAAAAGTCTCTTCATCAGTTACGGGAAAAATTAACCCGTACCGGACCCATACCCGTAACTCCTTAAAGGGATACGTTTTTCATTAAAGCCAACCCTTCAAGTTAGGGTAGTTCACCTTTACATCGTAACGTGACGAGGCTATGCGATGCATTTTGTGCCATTTACAAACTTGCCGTCCGCGGTGTCGGGCTGCCTATTCGTTTTAACCGACTTCAAAAAAGGAGGAGGTTTTCCTATTCAACCCTACAGTTAAATTTGTTTTTTTTTTATTATTTCAAACAAATGTTTGCGGATAACTTCGCCATCAGTGAAGCGATTTCGATGATTATTTTTTTGTTGGAAATATTCGTCCTATGATAAAGAAATACTGAAGTCGGTTTTTTATTTTGTAATGGCTCATTTCAAAAAGCATCGCCTCGTGTGGTCTGACCTTTATAATACAAGCAACAGGAAAGAGAGGGGAGGGGTATGTGGGAGGCGAGAGCAATAAGTTTTCGCGATTTGCATAGATTATGCCTCACCCCTAGGGTTGCCAACCAAACTTACTGTTTTTCATACTGTTTTTCACAAAATTTTACTTTTACTGTAAACAAAAATAAAGTATACACTAATCAAGATGCTATTTTCAGTATCAAAATGCGAACACTTTATCATGAGTTCATGACGTATTATTAAACTTAGGCGCCCAGACACTTTTTTTTAGTTTAATTGTAAGTTTTGCGAGAATAAATAAATAAAATACTGTAATTTTATCTCAAATACTGTTTAAAATACTCTAGAGATCTGAATATACTGTATAGTGTATACTACAATTTCTTGTTTCTTGTGAATAAATTTGCCAACCCTATTCGCCCCGTCTGTTAACTGTTCACACTTCACAAAGTCTGCTGCTGGGTCCTACTTTCAGTACGTCACTACTCACTAATAGCACTTAAAATATATTTTTAATTCAATTATAGTTTCGAATGAAGAACGCTTAATAAATAAATATATTACGCAGAGAGCGCTACTAGCGAATGCAGTAAATAATCCGACCAAAATCCGACATGTTGCACACGTCATATCAGAATATTGACAGAAACACTGTCAAACGACGAACAAAACATTTTGTTTATTATGCTGGTGCTGGCTCTACCGTGAAAGCATTGCAGTAATTTCTATTCCTATATTTCACCGTGAAGCGTTTTGATCTCGTGAGCATCATTTTCCTTTTGGAAATCGGTTAAAGCACGACACGAATCTTGTGTACTAGGACAGTAAAATAATCCATTTTAAATAATGAACAATTAATCATTTTCCAATTTTCCGGCTCTACAACGAGACTAGTAAAACTTTTCATGCAATTGTTTGCGGCGATCATTAGTTCGTTGCGTTTAAAAATATAATAAATTATCATTATACGATCAAGAAATGAAGGAAAATAAATGGCACTTTATATTTCGTCTTATAAATCTAAGATAAATGGACACAATTATTTTTCCAATTACATCAACATTATACAATTAAAATGTATTACATTATGAAATTTAATGTGTCAATTTATTATAATTTTTATTAAATGGTAATCAGTAATTGTAGAGCACTAGAGTCTAGAGTCTAGACAGACAGACAGACAGACACACTTTGGCATTTATTATATTAGTATGGATTGTTAAATTTAGTAGGTACCTAACTGTATTTTAAATCAGATTCCAAAAAATAATGAAGTTATCAGTATATTTTCGCGTTTATTTATTTTGTAAGAAACGTAGAAAGTAGAAACAACAATCGTTCATTTGAAAATGTAAATAGGTACCATAATAATTACGTCAATAAAACAATTTCGGTAAACAAAGCAAACGCGAGCTATAGGGTTTCCTTTTCGTTCCCTTGCCGTTGCCACCTAGCACCTAGCTATAGACGGGAAAATATTTTTCTTTAGTCGCAATAAATCCGATCCACCTCGACCGGCAGCTACTTTAGCTGCAATTTACTCGTTTATAGCAACAAAAGCACGCGGAAAATGCTGCCACAGCGATTAGTCGGATTCCTCGCCCTCTATAGTAGAGGTAATGGCAAAAAACAAGGATCTTGCGACACGCGTGTATGACTGTATGTGTATATGTGCCACTCGCTTTGCCATAAACGACTCTACACGTCACCCTGCTAGCTCTTATAGAGAAAATAATTTATTTGTTGCAACTTGCAACGAATAGGCTCCGAAACTACTAGGCTGATTTTTATGAAACTTGGAAGTTGGAGTAGATTACGGCGAAGGACATAAATGTTGCGGCATGATTGTTTACGACATCAGATCTAATGTAGAGCCAAGCTTCTGAATCTACGCGGCCTAACTCTATCGACCCTAATGACCCTAACTCCAACAAATGCGCTCCAACTCTCAAACGTGCGGTTTGGCCGCTACACCGTGAGATCACAAGCAAATATAATATAACTAGCTGTCCCGGCAAACGTTGTTTTGCCATATAAAGTATTTCACCCCTGGCCCTATTATTTTATTGAAATGACTACGACGCGGTCGCATTGTCATTTACATAGATTTGCTTGTAATCTCTCGGTATAGCCGCCAAGTTCGGACGGACGCATATGAGTCAAGCCTTCGATTTAATAAGTAATTTATACTACAATACAAAGCGTTTTCGATGATACTTTTTTAAACTAAACCTGCAAAACAATGCTTGCCGGTTTAGTGACTAACGCCCGGTTTCTGAAAGGTCTGTCAAATCAATGATCAACTAACACTGCTGTTAATTTAACATGGATGTCAAATCAATTTGAGTTTCTGAAACATTGATCAGCCAAAATTTAACTAATCTATGATCATTTTTAATTTGAACAGCGATTTGTTTATTTTCGTTCATTAGTTCATTATTATCTATCAAAAATGCCAATGAAATGTCAAAAGAAGTGATCGCGGACTGTCATTGCTTTAAAAAATGTTCTGGGAATGTAAAATCTGATGCTTTCAAAAACATTGATCAAACGAAAATTAACTAATCTGTGATCATTTTGATTTGACATGCAATTTGTTTGTTTTCGTTGATTTGTCAGAATTTCGTGTTTAATTTTTTCAGACGGTATCGATTCTTAAATTATTCTTCATTAAAGAAATAATATTGACTATAATATACATTTTTTGCAAATAAAACAAGTAATGTAAATAAAACAGTTTCTTTGCACTATCAACATATTTATTACAAAGTTTTATTAAAACTTCACAATAAATATGTTAACAAACCTTATAGTAACGTAGATTCAAAAGGAAAATATAGATTCAGGTAAAAAATCAATTGAATTCATAAGTTAATTCGCCGACAACTACCGATTAGTTGACACAGCGTTTGACAAACCTTTAATCTATGATTACGGCTTGACAAGCGTTTCGGAAACCCAAAATGGCGGTAGTCTCGAGTAATATTTAACAGCTATGTCAACTGACACTCTGATCAAATTAAACTAACTAATCATGCTTCTAGCAACCCAATTGGTACTTGACAAGAGATTTAACAGCCGATTAGTTAATTTTAGCGTTGATCAGCCTTTCAGAAACCGGGTGTTATACGGGAAAATGCCTGCGACAAAATGCAATGAAATGCATAATAACCCGCATGGCAACGGGCGGCAACGCAATCGCGTGATCTCCATTTTCTAATTGCACTCCGACAATTGCAATAAATTGCATAATCTTCAAAATCTATTGTTGCCTCATTAGTTAGCTTTATCCATTGACGCATCTTTATAGTAATAATAATTATTATTATTCTATTGTGGATTTTGCTATTTATAGATGACGCCCACAGCTCCGTTGCGCCAAAATTCGTTTATCGCGCAGGAACCGTCAATTTTTTCGGGATAAAAGTACCTTATGTCCTTTCCCGGGACTCAAAGTATCTCTATAGTCTATACCAAATTTCAGCAAAATTGGTTTAGCGGTTTGGGCGTGAAGAGCTTACACACAGACAGACAGACGGACAAAAAGACACACTTTCGCATTCATAATATTAGGTATGGAAGTATGGATTAGTATGGACTATGGATTTAATAAGTACTTTTCAACTTGGAGTCGTTTTACCACTAGAGATATTAATGAAATACTTTTTGTCTCGGAAAAACGGTTCACGCGCGATAAATGAATTTTGGAGTAAGGTAGGCAATAAAAAAGGTTATTACTTATAATTAAAATATTATGTCCTATGTATTTTAAATTCATACATTTATTTATTAACAACTTGAAAACGACTATAAAAGCCATCACGATTCACATTTAGTAAAGGCTAAAGGTGAGCCACAAAATATTATGTTTGCTATCGAACTTCATCTAGAAACTAAAAGCCACTTTATGAATCATCAAAATATGTAGTCGAAACCAGCCATAAATGCAAAACAACTAGTTTTGTTACCGAATAGCGGGAACGTAAATAATTTTGGAAAACTACTATTGTCTTTACGGTTTCGATGACGGTGGCAGGTTTTATTTGAACCAAGCTACGGATCAGTAATCTAGACCAAGTGTTTGTGTTGATCTATAGTGTTGCGCAGTGCACAACACTATAGATCTTTCCCGTCCTTTACTTTCATAACAGATTAAGATACGACACTCTACAATATGCTCATCCGACGTATCTTTCTTGTCAATCACGTGATCAGCCTGTATAATTGTCGAAACCAAAATTGGAAACAACATTATCAAATGCGGGACCCGAACCCACGCCTCCAAGTTTAAGTCGTCTTAACCACTGGACCACGGAGGCGTTCAAAAACTATCTACTTAATAATACCACAGTGTAAAAATAGATACACTGTGATAATACTATGATAGTAGGTACTATTGCATATTATATTATCTAGATATGTAGTTTAAATACTACATAATATTATATAAGATCTTTTTTGTTGTGAGAAATCTATTTTTATTATTGGCAGTGTGCGGTAAATAAAAAGCCGCGTCTCTATCTTTTATCACTATATTATTTACATTGTAACCAAAACAAATGATTTGATAACAAAATCTGGCAAAACAATAAGCTAGACCGGTACGAAGTTTACTTGCATTAGACAATTTTGACAGTTAGTTATAAGTTATAACTAATTATAAGGATAACAAATTGGCTTTGTCAATAATTATTCCATAATCCTCAATCCGCCAAACCGCGCGTTCAGGCGGATGCATATAAATCGAGACTAATTTTCATACATTTTTAGTTTTGCTGTCGGAATTATCGAGTGCAAGTTGTCTTAGTACCCAGTTCCGAATCAAGCTACGCAACAAGTCCATTTTCACTTCACCATTGATACTATTCGATCTGTTCCAAGAGCATCACAACGGGCACAGTGCCAAATCTGTGTCGATAATAGGTCGATGTTTCCCGCGACTCCGTAATCCGTACCCACAGTGTGAAATCCCGTGAGAACATTACCTTTTTCAACAATAAATTAGGCGCTGCCTTTTTCCGCGGTCTAATCTATAAATGTTGCAAACTCCATCAAAATGAAAACAAACAAACCTACTGCGCATAGACATTCGCATTTCAAGTTTAATTCGCATTAGTTAGGGTCAATTCATGGGAAGGGATGGGAACCTCCCTGGCTTAGCCAGTCCCGGCCGAGGGAAACGCTTCAGTTTGCCGAAGCCTAACTTTGGTGGAAGTCCGGTCTCTTCTGAGGTAGACCGGCCGGTCATGTACAATATTAAGGTACAATATTTTTATCTAATTATAGCTCAGCCTTCGCCGAGGAGGACGATGGACGGACAAGCAAGTTGTTCTGTAGTACCATCATCACTGATTTCATACATTTTACTACTAATTTTTTAAAAAGAGAGGGGGCTTGAAAGCATCGATTTATTATGGCGTAGAAATTATTTATTATAAATCTGGGTTTGACCTACTGCGAGTCACGACCGAACTACATAAGTCCCACATCTGCCTAGGAATCAACTTCTCTGATAGTACATTATATGTATCACGGAAAAAATGATAATTCACGCGGATCATTTACCGCGCGGTAAACATATTTTTTATTTTTTTCTGCGTCAAGAATCATCAGAATAATATTATTATGACCCCGGAGAGATTTGTGAGCTCTGCCTGCCTAGCATACGCCAACGAGATATCTCACTCTCGAGATAATTAAAAACTAATCGACTCATAATGTCAAAATCTCGACATTATCTCGACAAAACTCTATAAAAATGTGTTATTTCGATACTAGATCTATGCGAAAAATAATGTTTATCATGCTAGGGTCAATAGAGATGAAGATAGTACGAACTATCAAACATCGAGAAACATGTAGAGAGAGATATCTCATTGGCGTATGCTAGGCAGGCTGGCCAATTAGAGGTTAATAAATAAAATGCCGCTATTTAAATTAAATAAATCTTTGCTTGTGATCTCGCGGTGTACACTGTACCGTGTAGCGGCTAACGCGTATTGGCGCCACCGCGCCGCATATATGAATCCAGCCTAAGCAATTAATATTATAGAGATAGACAGCGGAAAGCGAATTTCTTTCATACTATTTTATTCTTCTATATAATAGTAAAATGACTTTTCAATTTTGTTTGTCTTGCTAAAACTCGAGAACGGCTGAACTTGGCTAATTTTTATCTTGAAATGTTCGTAGAAGTCCCAGGGAGGTACTTTGTACATACTAGGAGGAAAGTGATACGAAGTTCACTGGTCCATATGGAGTATTCCTAAGGTGATTGGCGGCGATATTGTTTGAGGTGTAGATTATGAACTCTATCCTATTGCGCGCAGGGGAGGGGGGTGCATTATTCATGTCTCATTGCTATTCAACGTCGACAGGCGGCCGATAAAAACTTGTCGTTTGACAAGTCGTACGTCTGCACCCTTTGTACGTACCTTTCCCAAAATTCGTACAAAAATGAGCTTACGACGTCGGCATAAAGGTACAAGTAACTGTAGTAGCGTCACGCTAAACCTCACGCGTTTAATTTCACATGACGAAGCCTCGAAGGATGATTGTACAGGGTGTAACAAAACTAACTTCAGGCTCTGTATGTGTTTGCAAACCTCCAAACTTCCGTCTAATCCGGGGCTCCGAGCAAGGATGGGAACCTGCCCGGCTTAGGTAGTCCCGGCGCCGAGGGGAACGCTTCAGTTTGCCGAAGCGTTCCCTTACTCTGGTGGAAGTCCGGTCCCATTTTGAGGTAGACCGGCCAGTCGTGGAGGGAGTCCTGTGCTAGACAGATCAAGGACATCCCTGCGTATACGGCTGAAGGCAAACCGCAGGTGGTTTTAGTGGGTAAGAGTTGTGCTTCAGCAGTCAGCTTAACTGAGCAACTAGCACCCATTAAGGGTTCCCCTGCGCATCAAAAAAAGGATGTGTCCCTTTTATAGAGTTTACTGTGAAAGTAGCAGCGCTAGAGGACCAAATTTTTTTCACTTTCGTATAGGAAATCTCGTGACGCTAGGCGCTTGCCCATACAAATTACAAAACGACGATGATTTATTTTTTGTTTTATTCGCCCCATAAGGAATAAAGGAAAATTTTTAGTTATTAATTATTTGTATTGCAAACAAATAGGCTATCTTACAATATAAATATTATTAGTACCTAATATTATGTTGTCATACAAGCAGCATGTTTCAAATGTGTTCTTGAAAAGGCAGCTGCAGCGGTATACAAAAAATATAATACTTTAACTACAGAGTACAGTTGGATAACTACTATAATATCGCATTCCATTGTTTTTAATTAATTGTAGACTTTTTTTTATAATCGCCTTTACTTGGTGGCGTTATCTCTTATTTTGTACAAACACTTTGAGGTCGACAGATATATTATGCAGATATTTTGTACGTGCAAAAACAATAATATTTTGATAACGACGTCCAATTAGACGCACGGAAGCAATGGTTTCCGCGTCATACGAGTACCATGCCAATGACTAATATCCAAGAGTCCTCAAGTTTCGATTAATATTAGCTGATCCGACAACGTTGTCTTGCCATACGTGACAATATGGTTGAACTCACTGTTTTGCTTCAGAAGTCGTCTTGGAGATGTTAATACCACGATAATTTATGGTTAATTGAACTTACCTTAAGTGAACTTCAACCAAAATTATACGAGTTGCTGCATCCGTAGAGATTTAATAAACCTGTAGTCCGAATTTTGTGGTACTGCATCATCACACGCCATTTAGATATTATTTATTTAATTTAAAACTGAAAAAAGACAATCAATTGGTTTTATAGTACTTCCGCCTTGCTTTCCTAGATGGCGGTGTTAGTTCGTCCGTCATTCTTTTTAGAGAGGATAATTCATAACATTTTATCATTCCGCAAGTAAAGAATAGGGGCAACAAACTAAGAGAAGTGGGTGGGGTGGGATCTTAAATCTCTACGGATGCAGCAACTCGTATAATTTTGGTTGAAGTTCACTTAAGGTAAGTTCAATTAACCATAAATTATACTTCGTTGCTGCATCCTATGAGATTTAATAAACCTGTAGATGTTCAGCGCGTAATTGCGGAATGATAAAATACCAGATTAATTATATTAAGTTAATTAATTACGGAATTTAAAATGATATAACATTATAGATCATAACAATTTTTAGTTAATAAAGTATTGTACTTCTAAATAATAATACTACTTAATTAGTTTGGATATGCTATGAATCTGAATTTACATTAAAAATAGCTTCTGCGAAAGCTCTGTCTTGTGCTAAATCTGGTAAAGGTAAGTTATAAAACTTAGCAAAACAAAGTGATGAGCCGGCCCAGCCAGCGCATCGCTTGATAATGTCGACGGAGACTCCCGCGCAGCGCGCCGCCGACGTGGAGGCGTGTCGCGTGCTGTGCGCTGAATAAACGCCAATCTCTATGCCACTGTCCTTGAGGACACTCTTTATCCAGCGACTTATAGATTGGGAACTGGCATTATGAAAAGGCTTTCTAGTTGTTAAAATGAGCTTATCAGTAGCTGGGCCATTTCTCAGCTCTTTTGTCTTATCTAGGTAAATAAAGCTTTAGCTGGGGCTTGATGAATAATTATTAATAGTGATTACGATACGTGAATTTTCGGAATGAACGTCTTCTTTTCTTATGAGTGATAACGTCTGCACCCGTTGTCCCGTCGACAACGAGTTGAATTATTATATATAATTATTATAATATTAGAATGAGTTACAATTTTTTTTTTTTTTTTTTTTTTTTTTTTTTTTTTTTTTTTTATATAAAATTTCTAATGATAATAAGTATAGAATCTTACGGATAAAATTTAGATACGTACTCCAAAAGTTTATAAGGTTCCCTTAAAAATGAATACTTTAGGAAGCTGGGCTTACTCCTAAAGACTCCTTTAAAAAATCTTAGGATCGTTATTGCAACGGGATTTACCAATGATTAGAGACAAACTAGAGTCTAGACCTATAACAATTTAACATTCCGCAACTTGCTTTTTCATTAAGTTTTTCTGTTAAAATTTAAGAATTCGTAATATTATATCAGCTACGAATCCTTAATACAAATCAATTATTATTATTAATTTGACAAAAATTAAACCAATGTTTTAATCCTGTATCATACTGATTAATTGTACCTCCCGATAACGGTTTTAGTATGATATTGTCAATAGACATCTCCGGTATTCGGCGTCTTAGGTAGACTTTCCGCACAATACTGCGCACGCCAGAAGGTTTTATCTGGCCTAAAATAAATCTCGTCAGATTTGAGAAGCGATCAAAACAGTGGAAAACACGGCCGAGACATGACGGCCAGTACGGAACGACTAATTTACCAGTCGCTTCCTCTTCTATAATTTTCCTAAGACAGTATGAGCGCGAAGTGCGGAAAGGCATAGAAAAAATAATCGTGCCATGAAATTGTAAAAGCAAGGATGATGAAGGCACCTGGGTCTTGTTTCCAAGAGACATAATATCTTAGCAGATAATAATATAGCACTTATTACTAAAGCACAACGCGAGTAAGTACGGTATCAGCCATCAGGTTGTCAGGTTGACCGAAGTTCAATAAGATCTTTAGTAAGTTCCTATCGTTACGTTACGTACCTAGACGCCTGGTCAGCATCTGTGTTTTTATATAATCGATGTTGAACGGTTTGAACCCCTCATGGCCTCGATCTGTCTTGTTGTGTGACAAATTATAAGAAGCAAATAAATTATATATGCGTTGTTTCTCGCACTACTGCCATATATCTCTCGCGATTTCATTGAGATGATGAAATTGAATACTTCACATTATAATATTAATATAAGATAATATAATTATGGCAGTAGTATTATTTATTCTTAGTAAGACATTTAAAATATTATCACAACGATGAAATGAAAAATGATTTCAATCCCTAGGCAGCCAATAATTCGAGATAATTGATATGATGGCGAGCTTCATCCGCAGACCAATGGCATCTAGTTACTACTCCGTCGCACGCGACGCCCCAGCCAGTGAGTGACGAGTCTGTGAAGATCTCCAGATCGTATAAACTTGTGTTTATTCTATTAAAAAGCTTACTTTATTCTATTAAAAATAATATTGCACCACCAACTGGTGGTACAAATAAGGTTTTACAGGCATGATGGAATCAAAATTATTATTACATTTTTGTGAAGCTAAAAACTCGTTCAAAGTATTTAGTACGCGGCCAGTTGTATCAAAGAATATACAACTACACGGCTGTATGCTATTGCTGGTCATGCTGAAATTAAAGTGCCAATGAACTTCGCGAAATCGCGCTTTGTTATGGATTTCGTTGGCTAGTTAGTTTCTGGAGTAACTGCATGACTTGAGTATTTAATATTATTATGTCAAAGCTAATATAATATCATTGGTCAAAGCCAATAAATCTACAAAGTTGTGAAGGCGTCATACTAGTTTTCTCAAAGTTGATAATAAAACCTAATTGTTTCAATTTTGACCTTAATATAATATTATAATATTATAGTAGCATAATCTTTAGATTTCGATTCGAATTTCGACCACTAGATGGCCCTGCTTTCTCGACCACATAAAAAGAGGCTTTTGAAGCTTTACAAATATAAATGGCACAGAACTTAAGCCGTACAGGAAGGCAGTTAAATTCACAAAGATTATCATGAAATCGAAATCTCAAAAAGAAATAAAATAATAAATTTATGTAATGTATGAATCGGCACACCGCACAAGCAATTCCTTGAGATCGATTGAGATTTGAGATTGAGATATGAGGAATATAGGCATTTGGAAAGACCAATTTTATAGCAGTGCGAATATCTTCCATTTTAAAAGTTGATTACGTGCAAATTAAAAATGTATTTAAGTAATTTTGAGTTGAATATAAATCTTAACCCACCGATACTTTTCGGTGTAAGAAAAATGTATGAAATAAATTGGTCTGGCAAATTTTCATTACATACTGAAATAGCACCTAATTGTTTGAGTTCACTTATTGCTTTGCTCATCTGACTCTTTGTAAAAGGTGGATTACTTGGTTCCACACGTTGGTAAGGTGGCTTACAGAAGGGACTTATAACTCAATGCAGAAGGGTATTTTATAATATCCTTTAGCATAAGACAGCCCTGCACCGTGCTGTCGGAGGTTATTAGAAGCCAATTGCGTAAAAAGAATTGGATGCGGCCAGCGTGAGGTACCTCTAGTAGCAGCGTCTCCTGTCGTTGCTCGGTCTGGCGCTCGCGTAGGGGCGGCCGCGGCGCGGGGGCTGCTGGGCCCTCCTCGCCGACGTGTCGACGGCTGCGGCTCGTGCGGGCGGGCCGGCGCTGCTGGCGCTGGCCTCGCGTACTGCTGACGAGGAGGAGCTCGGGAGTTGCCCGGCAGTGCTTGTTGCTAGCGCGGTTTTTGCAGCCTGCTGTAGAACTGCGGCTACCTCTTGATTGAGTTTAGGCGCTTGTGCCAGCGAAAGGTTAGTCGGTATAAGAATGTTCGCCACAAGCGACTCCTTGTATTCCTTAGCCAAACCATCGACCAAGATTTTACCCCAACGTTCAGAGAGTTCGGTGGGAATGCGTTCGCCTAGGGCTTTCTCTGTTTTATTGGCCTTGCCAAGAATATTTAGTATTTCAAGTGGTAACCTGGGAGTAGATTCTTGGTTAGGATCTACTGGCACGGTGACTTCTGGTTGGCTCAGCGGCGCTGATGTCGGCGGTGCGGCCTGCGGCGACGCCGGTGCAGGCGCGGCCGACTCCATATAATCCACGTCTTCGACGTCGGCTAAAGATTGTGGAGTTCCACAGCAAGATTGAGCCTCCCGCGCGTCGATGTCTTCATCGCGCCTTTTGTCGTCGGATGAGTGCTCGTTATCGCAGCGGCCTTCCCGGGAGGAAGACGCTGATGACTCGGATCTTGTCCGGTGTGAATAAGCAAAAGCATAAAGTTGCTTTCAGGATGATATCACGTATCATCACGACTCAGTTTGTAACCTGGATAATATCGCGTATTACCCCTTAAGGTACAAAAGGTTGACTATCTGGTTAATATCACGTATTAACCCGTTAAGATAGTCCTTTTTTAACGTATCGTTACCATGCCATAGTTTCCAATCGCCGTATTTTGCGGCGAATATGTTCGTAATCATCCTTATTCTTCCTTTTTCCAATATTATTCGGCGATTTACACTAATTATAACACTTTAACACTGTAGAAATTAGTTTAAAAAGGATAACGTGTTGACGATGCCGCACACGAAAAACGAATGACGGACGAACTAACACCGCCATCTAGGAAAGCAAGGCGGAAGTACTATAAAACCAATTGATTGTCTTTTTTCAGTTTTAAATTAAATAAATAATATCTAAATGGCGTGTGATGATGCAGTACCACAAAATTCGGACTACAGGTTTATTAAATCTCATAGGATGCAGCAACGAAGTATAATAATGCATTGTACCATCGAGGAAATTAATCCCTAGGCAGTCGACGAACCAATGTCATTAATTTGGTCGGATCATGTCAATTATTATTGTTATCCGTCGGCTGGGTTTGACATGACGCGACCAAACTACACTAGGTCCCACATCTGTCTAGGAATCAACTTCTATGTTATACATACTTTGAATCTGATAGTGAATTGTATGTTCTATTACACTCCCCGACAAAATAACGCAGGTCCATTCCAATGATTCCATGAATCAATATCTCCCAAGGTAGTTTATCTTACACGTGGTTTGACGTAACGACTTGGGATTCACACGTGTCATCTCTCATGGAACATTAACTGAGAGCGGCGCGCTATCCGACTGGAAACGAGTAAAAACACGCTGTATTTTGATCTTTGTCGCCAAGTAGCTTATGCTGGCTTCCCACGGCGCGTAATATCACGAGCCGCGCATGCGACCACGAGCCAACAAGTGAGTCCGCGCTAACCGTTCTCACGGCACGTAATATCACGAGCCGCGCCGAGCCGCGCCTTTGAAGTTACCGACTTCAATCGGATCAAAATATTATGCGCCTGCTTGAGCCAGCCCGCGCCCGGCGCGCGGCGTCACCTCGAGCCGCCCCCTTCACACGGCGCGTGGCTCGAGCTGGCGCGTGGCGCGGCGTGGCTCGTAATATCGCGCCGTGTGAAGCCAGCATTATAGGTACACGTTAAGTGTAAAGGGCAAAAGCAATGTGAGGAGTCGATTCTATGCGTTTACATAACATCCATACTAATAATAATAATAGCTCCCACACCGGTTTCGGTCAGGTCGGTTAGGCCAGCTAAGCAAGAGTAATTTTATAGTGCCCAAGTGTGTGCGCAGTACACAAGAGCACTCTCTATTCCTTTACTTTCATAACCCAGTGGGACGGCAGACCGACACGACCGGCGAGAGATCAGGCGCAGGACCGACTCTTTACATGCCCATCCGACGCATGGATCATCTTACTTGACAGACAATCAGGTGATCAGCCTGCATTGTCCTAACCAAACTTGGAAATAACATGTTTCCAACGCAGGAATCGAACCCACGACCTCCGAGTCAAGAGCCGCGCTCTATACCACTAGACCACGGAGGCGTCAATACATAATATAATAGTTGAATAAAAAATATACTAACTAATATTATAAATGCGAAAGAGTGTCTGTCTGTAATGTTAGTAATAATATTAAATTTATGTAAATTGTATAATAAAAATAATTATTAGTACGAAAGCAATAAAAAACTTTAAGTATGTGTTAACAAGTTATTAACATGAGATGATGATAATGATGAGTTTAATATCTCTTTTCGTGCAGGCACATTGATATTTCAATGACCTTTGTCACTAACAGCTCAAAAGTCAAATGTCGCAACTTGGAAGCCCAACTGAGTTTAACCCGGCAAATTTAAATCTATTATAAAATATAATAATATGTATATTATTATTTATTACATAATATAATATGTTCTATTTCACCTGGCATTTGAAAGACGGGCGTGAGTTGTAAGAGAGAAGGACGATGTTTGATTTTTTGCTTTATTCGCCCTCTTAATACCGTAAAAACGAGCGAAAGTTGACGTAAACAGAAAAATATTTAACCTCACACCAGCCTTTTGTAAACCAACTGCGTCTGTAGTCTCACAGGAGTCACATCTCACTGTCAACGCATTGTATACAAAATAAATGAGTCGCTTTTGAGTTTTTGAATAGATATTAGTGTAGACGGACAGACAAACGGAGCCTAAATTACTAAACATGACGATTGTCTTCCGAAAATAGTAGAATATATTTTAGGCTGTTTCTCCACCGCCGTCGTCGCCGGGACGTCACCGACAAAAATTCAAAGAAAATGTCACTTCATGACTTGTATATTATCGTTAGGCCTGAGAATTGGTTTTTATCTACTTTTTATATTGATACTAGAAATAATTTGTTATGTGGCAAAACAACATTTGCCGGGTCAGCTAGTAAAACCTATAGGTTAAATTTTCTAGTTTCTACAGACATTAGTCTAGCCGCCTAACCTATAGTTCCTTGAGAAAGTGCAGCCCTGAAAGAGCAATTTTTTATATGAGGAACCATAATAATATTATGCATTAAGCACCATAACGTATTGTCATTTACTTTTGTTACACCCTGTATATTATCACATCTTATGGATATCGTGCTAGAATGAGATAGAAGATTATTATCTATAATTAATTTATTATACTTAGGGCTGATTTTTCAATCGTCAGATAAACTTTACCATTGGAATAAATTTGGCGTTTTGACAGATTTTATATGAAAAAAATGTCAAAGTGTCATATTTATTCTTTAGGTAAAAGTTATCCGACGATTGAAAAATCGGCCCTTAGTTATTATCTCAGACCAAATAAAAACTGAACAAAAAAAGAGTTTTATTTTGTCTGAGGTTATTATATAGGATTGATCCTGATTCCTGTCCTAAATTAATAATAAAATAATCGAATTGTCTGTTGTCGAATAATAGATATAATATTAGTCATAATCGAATACGTAGAAACTCTATCATTTAATGATAGTTTGAGTTATGACTTATGAGTTTATGACTTATGACTTAAAATATGACTCTATCATAATATTTTAATATCATGTATTCCAGGAATAATTCGGTAATCTCTAAAATGGATCATCAGTTTTAAATATCAAAGCCGTAAAAGAAATATAACTTATGTAATATGTAGTTATTTAATAATATGTGAATTTACGTTAACGACAAACACCGGTGACCGATGGTATCGAATAAAATGAACGAAAAATACGAAATTCGAACAAAAGGAAAAACATTTTATACCTATTCCAAATTCGAATACATAATATTATTTAAATATCACAACATAATAGGAAAGTAATAGTTCAAGAGAGCAATATTAAAGTCTGCCCACGCGTGATGAGTCACCCGCCCGCGCGGTGCCGCAACAGCAAAAACATTACCTACTTTTCAATAAGTTCCCTTTCTCTTTCTACACCAAGTGCACTGCTAATATGGCTCATAAACTGTCGCCGTTTTATAAATAACTTTTAAAATATCGGAATCGCCGACAGATCGTCTCGTTATAAATCGTCGCTTTCACACTAACCAGTCCGGAGCGTTGTTTCGATGGTCTTAAATACGATGAGATATCCTTTCACCTTAAATTAATGTTAAGTTTTAAATAATATTAATGAGTATAAAGAGTAATTCAGTAATGCAGGCCGAAAACCACGTCCGATACTGTTAATAACGTACTATGTAGGTAATGTAGGTTACATTACAGGCAGGCCTTCAAACCGCTGCATAAAAATCGAAAGTTTGCAAAACTACGATTGACGATTCAAAAACGATGTTTTAAATTTAGAAGTGAGTCAATTATTGAAGATAACATTATTAAATATTATTATGTTCCCTAACCGGTTTTATGTTATTGTTGTAGCTCTACCAGTACCAGCACCGGTCATTAATTAATTAATGAGTATTAATTATGCAAATATGTAATTAAACTAGCTGCCCCGTGACACTGGGTATTGTTAAATTTGCTTTTTCCTCGTGACGAAGTTGTGATTGCTATGATTTATTACTTAAAAGGAAGGGGATAAAATATTAGAGACATACTTACTCCACCACTTTTACATATATTTTATAGTTAGGTAATCAGAAGGAGCATCATTTATATTAATAGGCACAAATACAACATTAAGGCCCACTTGCGCCAATCTGGGTTAAAGTTAACTCTGAGTTAAACATCATGTCATCTCTATCATTGACTTGGTGAGTGACAGATATGATATGATGTTTAACTCAGAGTTAACTTTAACCCAGATTGGCACAAGTGGGCCTTACTCTATTAAATATGAGTATCAAAATAAGAGACTCAAATAAAACTTGTTGTAGAGTCGTCTCTACATAATAAAAGTATGTGAAAAGTGAAAATATATAATGGTATATTATAACGTATATTAAATTGCATTATTTATTATTAATTTAAACGATAAACGAATGTCACATAATGCAAAGTAATTGCTGCCAAAGCGTGACCGAGTTGAACGAGTGACCGTGAGTGTAGAGCGGCCGGTCTGGTAGCACGTAAAAACAGTGACTCATAGAGCGAGAGGGAACATCGACCACGCCATTGGAAGAACAGGGACGGAAGGCAAGAAACCGGTTCGAGATTTCGAGTCACAATCCGATAGGCTCGTATCTCCGGACTCCGACTTCGCCTGAGTAGAGTTCCGCTCACAAGCCCGACTATTCCTCGTTTTATTTGTACAATATAGAGTCTTCTTGCTTCCTGTTTTTGCTTCCAACTGCTTAATAATCTTACACTTTGAATGAAGTCTTCGTTAGATTATAATGATAGTCTCTCCTTTTTTCCTCTAATTTTATAAATTTTATAATGGTATTCTCAGGTATTCTCGTGTAACGTGTTACTTAACTAATACGAGTATGTATACGTATTCTGTGGTAAAATGTAAAGCCGGTGGCGTTTCAAACTTCAAAATACTTCATAACACTTTTTGACGTCAAAAATAATTATTTTGATTGAATGAGCGTTTTTCGACTCGCCGGGCCGGCGGGACCATCGCCGGGCGCTGCCGGCGCCGGTAAGTGGAAAAGCGTGCCTTACATTTTCATTTTTCATACATTTTTGCCTCCCCGACTGCCCATGCCGGGCCGGTGCCAGTGCCGGTGCCGGGCCGGCTAGTCGAAAAACGCCCAATAGGTAATCTAAAAATCTTGTCGATCTAAGATGGATTTTAGGATAGCTGAATCTAGACTACCCTAGATTTAAATACGATAGGCAGCCGGCAGGTTTTGGTGATATTCAAAAAGTAATGTGTTGTTATTGTTATCTTAGGTCCGACTTTTTATCGTTCAATGATGTAATTTCGTCGACGATAAACACGTTACACGGCAGTTCTCAAAAGATTGATGGCTCGTTACAACGAAATGCGCCCAATTAGGCCAAATTGGCCATTTATTATGCAATGATAATTTCTAGTAGAAAACTCGAGTCGCGTGTTCGGACCATGCGAAGAAAGTCTCCATACAGATTACAGGAATTTTCCAACTGGATGGAAATCACGTTTCGATGAATCATATATTTTTTTTCTCGCATCTCGGAGAAATCGTTTAGCATTATGAGTCGCCATCATTATTTTATTTACGAACGAGTGTTGTGTAAAAAAAATTAAAGAATATTTGTAGTAGCATGGTAGTAGCTATGATTTCAATAACATTTTGTAACTGTGAGGGATTTTAACCCGTAAACACGCTATAACGTCAATATGATGAACAAACATTACCTAATACTAATTTTAATAATAACTGATAAATTTTAGCACGCTTTTATTAGCTTGGGCTGCATGTATGTATGGCAGAGGTTACACGATCAGTATTTCATCAAAAGAAAATACTAGATTGATGGATTGATCATTTTTAGGGTTCCGTACCCAAAGGGTAAAAACGGGACCCTATTACTGAGACTTCGATGTCTGTCCGTCTGTCTATCTGTCTCCAGGCTGTAACTCAAGAACCGCTATAGCTAGACTTCTGAAATTTTCACAGATTATGTATATCTGTTGTCGCTATAACAACAAATACTGAAAATAAAATAAAGTTAATATTTAAGGGGGGCTCCCATACAAGAAACTTGATTTTTTTGGCCTTAATCAATATTGGTAACAGCTAGGTACTTGAAATTTTCACAAAATCGTTAGTTATATTTGTACTTTAGTAATTAATAATAAAATTAAAATAAAGTAAATATTTAAGGGGGGCTCCCATACAAAAAACACAATGTTTTGTCTACTTTCGCTCTATACCGGTACGGAACCCTTCGTGCGTGAGTCCGACTCGCACTTGGCCGATTATTTAATATGAACTTTTTTAAAACCATCAATATTCGGTATTCCATCAATCAGATTGATGGATCAGATTGATGAAATACTGATCGTGTAACCTCTACCTAACGGAATCTTTGAGCACGATTTTTACCTCTCTCTAGTAGTCTAATTATTTCGAAACTTGAAATATTAAATATAAATATTATAGGTAACTAATTAGTGTAAGTACAGTTTAAATGACTTAAACTGTGGTATAATAATAAACCACGATAATACTCATACACCCCTAATCCCTATAATTTATGACAATCATAAAACAACATAATATTATTATTTTATTACTTCTCAAAGAATAAACGTAAAAACTTCAGGAAAACTGTTTTTCATGACGCTTGGCGCCGGCAGCACTAACGTTAACAATAATATGACGACATACGAATAGTAATTTATTATTCGTAGATTAGGTACGAGTACGATACTATTATTTACAGTAATGATAAAAATTAAAACTATTTTTTACCTATTGCATAGCTTTTATCGCGGTCTTTGTGCGCGTCGACCGAATCAAGAAATTCCGTAACGAATAACACCTAACATTCGTCTAACGTCGTTTCAGTCGGCAGACTTCGGCTCGGTGTGTGTCTCATCACTAACTGCTTGAGCCGGATTTCATTAATCGCACGGGAACCGTACAATTGCATCTTATTCGGGTTGAGAATTTTCCGATATCTTTCACGAATCACGACGCTACCAAAATCTTCCTAAGTACTTGGCCAAAATCGGTACAACGGTTATCAGACAGGCAGACAGATAGGCACACTTTCACAATTTATTAGTATGAGTATTGAGTTTCTTATCAATTTCTTGTGAATTGTGATAGACTAAGACATTTCTCATTCATAATAATATTAGTAAGTATACAGTATAGATTTCTTTATTTATTGACGAAAGTGTTTATCAAATGACAAATAAATACTGATAAGTGATAAGTGATTGGCACAGTTGCAGTACAATCGCTACTACTGTGACGGCGCGGCGAGCGGTGTAACCGGTCTTACCACTCCAATCCGTAGGGTTGCCAACTATACTATTTTAATCTGTATTATGGTCAATTCTATAGGTCTACCAGAATCTGATGGCAATTTTTGACAGCACATTTTCAAAAAATAATGCCGCGCACTGTAAAACTCTGGAACGAACTGTCACCAGCAGTATTTCCGGACCTATATGACCTGCAAACCTTCAAGAAAAGAGCGTATTCCCTCTTAAAAGGCCGGCAACGCACCTGCAGCTCTTCGGATGTTGCGAGTGTCCATGGGCGACGGTAGTTGCTTACCATCAGGTGACCCGTTTGCTCGTTTGCCCCCTTATTTAATAAATAAAAAAAAATATCCTTGATCGTTGGATAAATTTTTATATATTTTGCATGTTTAACACACAGAATCAGCCGCTATAAGAAAAAAGGATCAAAATGTTTTATTCCAACTACCCTGGTATTGCTAGAGTCAATTCATTTTCTCACTTTTTGCCATCAGATTCTGGTAGACCTATAATTTGTATTAGATAGGGTGCTGGTGAGCATTTAGGTACATGATTTGCACACGTTTCACATCGAGGTAGATTGCAGTTTACGTCATTACGAATGTATTTGGTCCAGTCAATTAAGTTCCTACGTCGCTGCGTTTTCGCGTTACAGCCGATTGAAGTTGCTGAAAAAAGGGGATATTAAATCATTTGCACATGTATGCCTCTGGGGTTCATGGTCACAAACAGCTTGGAAACGAAGAAATTCGAAATGGCACACATTCAGGGCTCTGCATTGTTATGAGGCGGAGTTGTTAATAATGTTTAAAAAAAAAGCTCTACTATGTAATTTGCACACGCTTCTCATTGCGCCCATTCGATTCATTATGACTCCGTGGATATGAAAAAACATTTGGTAGACATTTTGGTAACTGATTTTTAGGTCTATTTTTCTCTTCCTTTTTGTAATGAAACGTGAATCTCTTCCTTTTTGTAATGAAACGTGAAAAAAAGCGATTGTATTCAGGAATCGTCGTCGTCGCTGGGATCCGAGAAACTTTGGGGATCGTTCATGTCGGCGCTTTGAATTTTTGTCGGTCGCGAGTCGCGACTCGCGATTGGTCGCGGTAAAGATCGAAACGGCACCTTTAGTTTATGTCCACAGTTTGTCTATACTTTCGCAATTCTACTGTTGTCCGTGCTAGGGCTACTGAAAGTACCTATTTTATTTCTTGCGAAAAGAGTTGGCAACCCTAAATCCGATCTGTATACCGACCGCTACAGATCATTATGCCTCGTCACAGAATATATAATAGTACGCCTCGTTATTGATCCAAAATGGTGCTATTTCTTCCATTTCCTTGCGTGATACAACGTGATACTGATATTATGCTTATATATCAAATTAGTGAAATCAGATAATTTGAATACTATTGCAAGTTATTTTCAAAACCCTCAAAAATTACAAAAGCATTGTTATATTGTGTATTTTTCAGAAATAGATTTTAGCAGAATTGAATTTTAATGTTTTTCAATAACAGAACAATATTTTCCAGTGAGTTTCCGTTGCGTCGAGTACTTTACAGTATCATTTTTTTAATCCAGCTTTGTTAACACATTCAGTGCCACCGACTCGCCCGGAGAGTCCATGTAAATTTTGTTCCAACGCCGTAGACTCGCCCGGCGAGTTCAGTGTTTTTCCTTTTTTTTTCCAAAACGCATTGCAATTTTTTGCTTAAAATAATATTGAAGACTAAACATACACTATTCTAAAGAATTACGTGGTGGGCCGGGTGTGCAGACCCAGTTTATAATCGAAAGAAAATAAATTATTCTGCAATGCCTTGAACTCGCTAGGCGAGTTCACTGTCATAGATTTTCAAACTTTTATTAATGAAAAATTTATATGGTAGACATACTTTTATTTTTAACCGACTTCAAAAAAAGGAGGCGGTTATACGTTCGGTTGTATATATATATAAATATATATATATTTTTAATTTTCTGTTTAGACTTCTAACGGCGGTTTTCAATATCCTATCTATCTTAAAATTTTCTTATCTATCTTAAAATTTTGACAGATTTTGTAAGAAAATGTGTCAAAATTTCAAGATAGATAAGAAAATATTAAGATAGATAGGATATTGAAAACCGCCGTAAGTGTTTGAGTGTATTCTTGCGGTTTTTTTGAAAGAAACGTACAAAAAACACAAACTCAACTCTCGGTCTATTAAATTAAGAGTTGTAATTGAAAGAGGATACCTTTGCATTGTTAAAAAATAGCCGGCAAAACAAAAGACGGGCGGTCTAGGTACCTACTTTATTTACTGGATTTGTGGAAAGCTCTCCAAAAAAATTAAACCCTTTTGACGGTTCATTTTGTAATGGACATTATTTTTTAGTTCCATCTCCTCCTCCATCTGAGTTATATCGTCGTCGTAAGGTTCTGTTTTTGGTACAAATGTCACTAAAAATATATCAGATACTTCTTAAAAAAATTTGAACGCAATTAAAATAAAAAGATTGACAGCCACTGCATATATTACGAAACAAACTTAACCTTTTCTATTATTTATAGTGTTTCTTGCCATTTTTGTATGTTAAATTACACCGTAGACCAGTTAAACAATTTTTAATTGCGTTAAACACGTAACGTACACTATCACGGCCACAAAAATAACATATTATTGTTTTTACCCTAACGCAATGCCACTGAACTCGCGTGGCGAGTCGATTCAATTCGTGTTGCAGCGCCGGCGACTCGCCTAGCGAGTCCAACGTAAAATGTATGCGGCATTCCAGTAAACATCGTGAAAATCGTAGTGGTAATGAATGTGTTAAACCGATGTTTTTCCAGTACTTTTTCACTACAAAGTATAAAGGGATTTATAGGAAAATATGAACTTTGATTTTTTTTCCTTTCCTAGAAGCCGTAATTCCGACGACAAGGGAATACTGACATATAGTCCGAGTGCTGGACCTGTTCTGTCGTATCTATATTGATCACAGCTTTCTCCCCTTATCGATCTTCTGTTGCTATAAATTCATACTTATATTAATCTCTTTCCGCTTGTTAGTTGTTACGTTATGTCAGCAATGTTGTTTACTTTGCTGTTTGTTACCTTAGAGTTAAGAGCATACGCTAACACTTTTTTTCCATACAAACGTATTCCCCAATTTCCTCCCTAGATAATGCGTCTAGACAAATGATTTTTTGATACAATATTGGGATCTGTGAAAGCTATACCTCTACGTTCGATATTTTTTTTAATTTACTAATAAGTAATTAAAAAAATATGACCCTTCAAAAATTGCAAAAAATGAATGTTCCGTACCCCGCCAATCAACCGACCATAAAACAAATTTGAAAGATCTTTGAGATAAAATAAAAACGTAGAGGCTCATCCTTTCTGAAGATATTTAAAAGGAAAATTATTAGATAGGCTCTATTTTGAATGAGGAATCAGAGGAATACGTTACCTCGATTTACTGTATCTGTCTCTATCACAAATCACAATACACGTGCCAGCGCAGGGTGAAGCGTGATGGCAATAGTTTCTTCGTTCAAATTTTGCCGTTGGTACCCGCGTTCCCTCTTAATGATGATCCATTGACATTTAGGGTAGACAACAAATATACGATATTAGCAAAATAATTATTGTACAAATACTACGGTCTACGCATTATCTCTTATTAACCGACTTCAAAATTAAATTAAGAAATAAAAAAAAAAACCCAGCCAAAAAACTTTAAAAAGTAATGAAATAACATTTACCGACTTTAAGTTTAAATCATTCCTATGAGTAAAGTAATATTTTAGTCCATAATCGTTGTCAAGGTGTGTCAAGGGACCGCCAAGTAAACTACCACAACAGCGACTTTTGCATTTTGTATCGCCATAATAGTCGCTGATTCTCTCGATTCGGGTCGCTGTGAACTGACCCTTAAACTATATTGTTATGTCTATGTGAAATCAAACATCTAAATTAGCGGTCCCCCGACACACATTGACAACGATTATGGACTAAAATATTACTTTACTCATAGGAATGATTTAAACTTAAAGTCAGTAAATTGTTATTTCATTACTTTTTAAAGTTTATTGGCGGGGGTTTTTTTTTAAATTTCTTAATTTAATTTTATTTTATGCTTTTTAAACTTGTGCAGAATAATTCCTAATCATATCCCAATGAATACCATCTATAAAATAAGTCCTCTTGGATGAGGCCGTCAATATGAGCCCAAACATGACACCTCCACTTTGGGTTCATACGGAGCTCGGCTCCTATAGAATTCAGGTGATGCTGCAGCAGCAGCATGCAAATATTTACTGTTTATCTACGTCTTACTGGTTGTCGCAAATGAGCCCAAACACGAAACCTCTGCTCTAAGTTGGTGAGGAGTTGGGTATCCTAATAATTGATTACCAGGTGATGCTGCACCACCAGGTAAACTTTCCAATAATGTGTATATATATTCATAAGTGTAACGAACCAGGATGCAAAATATAAAACCCATCAAACGACTGCAAGTTGCTAATCGTCCTATCACAAACCAGATATACCGTGATATTTCAGCAATGAGCAGGCTGATGATGATGAACTATAGCTAAGAACACTCTCAGTCATGTCAGCTTTCAAACAAAAAAAACTAGATCAAAATTTGAATTGAATCAGCCAGTAGTTTTTTTATACGTCATAAATGGTAAACCTTAATCTAAATTTCATTAAATCGACTGAAATATAAAAATAAATCAAAAACCTTTTAATTTCATAAAAATAAACCTTATTGCTGCTGCGGAACCCTTCATAGGCGAGTCCATCTCGCACTTGGCCGCTTTTTTAAAATATATTGTGGACGCTTGACAGCATTGCATTGTTGTGCTCTGCGCTCTACCACAGAATATTATATTAATAGTACTCTACATTTTAATTATATTATCATACAATTCATACATGTATTGTACCCAGTGCATGTATGTTATATTTAGAGCAGAGGTTCCCAAACTTATAAGTATCACGCCTCCCTACTGCTTAAGGTGACGCCATGTTAAAGTGAAAAACCGTGTTGGATGTGTTTGAGATTGCTTGTTTTCTATGCGAGGTTGGCCCGGCCTCTCATAGAAAACAAGCAATGGAACAGCAAAAAAATTGAAAGGGCGTAGCGACAAAATGGTTTTTGTCGCGTAATTTAAAAACCATACATATATTTCATATAAGCTATGGACAAATTAAAGTGTATGCTAGAACCAATTTATGTACAAATTTTGGAAGCTTATATCACTCTCCTCTGTTGGCAAAATAGGAATCCCTTTTTTTACAGAGGTCTTTTTGATTGATTATTCTGTGTTATAAAAGTTGACCAATCGTGTTATGCTATGGGTAATTCAAAGACAAAGACATGATGAACACTGACAATGAACTTTAATTTCTTAGCTTTAGTCATTGCTGAGAAAAATGGACATCGCTACAGCCAAATTATCAAGGCGTCATCTTAAAATGAACATGCTTACGCCTCCCTTCGGCCCAGGGCAAGTAGTAGCAAGTGGGCTAGCCAAGCTATTGTAAAATAAAATAATAAAGACCAAAAATACATTTTCAGATGTTTCATTATAAAAATATGCTTTTACATACTTGTTTTAAGGAGGCGACTAACCCAAAATTGATAATTAATACTACATTATATTTCCAAGAATCCCATCTGAGCAAAAACACGATATCTTATAAAAATTTCGATAGAAAAAAAATCGCAATTCGCAAAGATGCATAGCTAATTTTCACGAATTTTTCATATACTGCGTGACTGGTGAGACATGTTCAATACTTGAGGACGTGATATTTGGCTATTATATTAGTTGGAAAAAAATAATATTAAAAAATAATATCAATTGATCACTGAGTAAATGTAGCTTAAAGTTAAATAATTATTTACCCAACGCATGGACACCGCGAGCGGGAGGGGTAGTTGTGTGGTGTTTCTTTGGTAGCGCACGCCTCTGCACCGGCCGCATAGTATGCCTACTTGCCTAGCCGCGTAATTTACTTAGTATCCATGATTCATTAATTTTTGGGAAATTCAAAAAAAAATTAAGAACCTAATTTTATTACATATTTATAATGAGAATCGAGTACTGAATACTCTCCTTAAATATCGGTATTGACTCACCAGTCATGCGATATTGCCATAACCGTTCTCAGTTAATATAATATTTTAACACATTGTAAAAATTCTATCATTGAGAAACCAACCTAGCGGATTTTTAAAATGTTGTATATTTATCGAGTTATTGAGAAGGACAATGTTTGATTTTTTGGGTTAGTCGCCCTCTTAAGAAGAATCAATGTGACGGATGAGCTTGCATGTTTTTGACAAGATTTACAATTCGCGTACGTCGCGAGAATGCGCGGGCGTCTGGACTCTGGAGTAAAACCACCACTGGCGCCCGCGCCCCCCTCATCATGTCTTCGCGCCTCCCTAGTGGGGCGCGCCCCCTAGTTTGAAAATCAATGATTTAGAGGACCTTTAAAACTTTTTCACGAATAACATTAAATTATATTACTTAATAAAAATTGTTTTACCTCTAAATAAATTTGAAAAATTGGGACAACCGTTTTTGGAATTGCCTACTTCTTGACACCATTTTGGAAACTATGTTTTTTTTTTATGAAATAAGGGGGCAAACGAGCAAACGGGTCACCTGATGGAAAGCAACTTCCGTCGCCCATGGACACTCGGAACATCAGAAGAGCTGCAGGTGCGTTGCCGGCCTTATAAGAGGGAATAGGGTAATAGGGGAGGGTAGGGATGGGAAGGGAAGGGAATAGGGTAGGGGATTGGGCCTCCGGTAGCAGCTTTTTAGATTGTTTGGGCCTATGTTGCATAAAATAACTAAAATGCAATGTAATTGGATAACACAAGTCGGTGATTCATAGATAGTGAGTAGTTCCTCTAGGAACGATATATATTTACTCCGGAGAGTGGTCGGTGCCAAAACTTGCGCTTCCTCGAAACTCTCTCACGATTAGCGCACGAAATAATAAAATTAATGATACCCGATTCGAAACGTAAATTCGCTACTGGAAATTATTATCTGCTCTAATGTTAAAACCTGTGTTTGTTGTTTGAACGCGATCTACAGCGCCTATTTTGATTTAATTTGGCACAGTTATAGATCACAGGGAAGGACACGTCACACGAGCTACTTTTTCGGGAAAATGTATGGTTCCCACGGTATCCCTTACGCAGACGAAGCCAGGACCTTTGTAAACATTATTGTGCGTTATATGCGTATTTAATATTAATTGTAGACCGTATTTTAATAAGTTCGCTCATATTTTAAAAATCAAAATGCATTTTAATCATTAAGAGTGAATTGCACCAGAAGCGTAGTTAAAGTTAAGGTTAAGTACTATATGTTAAGGTTATCGTCGAATATGGCGACTTTTGCTAGGGATTTGACAGTTCATTTCACATTTTGTTATGGTTAAAGTTATAGTTAAAGTAAGCCGGTGCAACCCACTCTTAATAAACTCTGTTTACTGCTACTGAATTTTTCCTCCACGTGGATATAATATTTCAGTCATTTATCAGCACTATTATCATTTATCACTGTACGTGTACATCATATTTTGATCTCTGGCAAGGAACGAGATCTTTTTATATCCCCTGCCGAGTTATCGCGTGATGCTGCCAATATCGATGCAATGATTGACAGGAGAAAAAAACGGGGGTTCCGGTGAAGTTGCAAATTCGAAATTATGCTAAAGGGCACCAATTCGCTGCCGAAAATTGGCGGTAGCGTGCCGAGAATCATTTGCTTAGAATTAGGACCTGACGCACCTGCGGGTTCATTCATGAGACTCGAGAACAATCTGCCGCTAATAGCGGGCTTTTCTCGGAAAAGGTTCGACGCGGAGGCTTCGGGGGCAGTGCTCTATCTCGCTCGTGCTCGTGTGCGCGAGCGAGATAGCGATGGCGGGGCGGGGCGTCGTCGGCCGAAGGCGTCCAGTGTTCACATGCACCGGTTGCATCCGTTGTTTTTCTCGATATAAACAGCTGTAAACACAACAACTTGGCGTGCGCGATCGTCGATCGTCAAATATTGTTTAAACGTTGATAAAAAGGCACACGTACATTGTTCGCGCAGAACTTTGTTTATCACAATTCACAACTTGGTGATGTACAAAATCCTTTCGCATTTTTAGTTTTTACTAAAATTAAGTTTTTATAACCTTTTGAGTTATAAGTTATATTATAATTTATAACAATATACTATTGAAGAAAGCGCCATTAAATTATCTTCCCACGACACAAAAAATCCCTAATCTAGAAATGTAACAAAAGACAGACTAACGATTTTTTTTTATCGAAATCATAACCAAAATATCCTTATAAAAGTGAAAACTTCAAGTAAAAAGACTCAAAGAAAACACTAAAGTGTGCTACTGATTATCATTGTATCATGTTCGCAGTTCTCAGAACTGATATTGAAGATCCGACGTTGACGTAACAAAAGGCTTTTGTTGTGAGTCAGTGTTTTGCAAACACAAATAATACGTGTTCATTTCAATAATATTGTCATTTGTCAGTCGAAATATTGTGAACTAGAATATGACGCCCGCAACTACGGTGCGCCAAAATTCATTTATCGCGTAGGAACTGTACATTATTCTGGGCTTTATTCCGGGGTAAAAAGCATCGTATGTCCTTTCCCGGGTCCCAAAATAAACATACCTAGCTAATTTCAGCAAAAACGATTCAGCGGTTAGGGCGTGAGCGAAGTAACAGACAGAAACACTTGCGTATATTGTTTATTATTAGTAATTACATAGTATGCATAGTAAGTAGCACAATTATAGACATAATTACGTAGTAGATAGAATTTAAAAAACTTGCATTTTTATTTTTTTACAAACAAAATAAATGCGCTTCCCACTAAAGTTTTATGTCAAGTGTAAACTATGTTTCCGTTACCTACTTTACAAAAAGATTGATAAAAAAAATACTAAAAATTTTAATATATTATTCATATCATTTGTTGTAACAAAAACATGTGACACCGAAATTTTTAATTATTTTCACAACTTCTAGGTACCACCGCTGACTGACGGCGCACTGACTAGGACAAATAATAGGGTCCCGTTTTTACCCTTGGGTACGGAACCCTAAAAAATATCTTCACCCATATTTATCACCTGTATTATTTTTATTATTATCTTTTGTATACTTAGAAGTGTTTTGTATACTAAAATTGGTATAATGATTGAAGCAATAAATGATACCTTTTCCCTTCCCGCAAAAACCCGAAAACTCCTTACCGAGATTAGCGTAGTAACCGGCAGGATGCATGCTGTCGTATCACCGTAAACTTGCCATCTGTCACTTACCTAAAATAAACAACAAAATAAAAATAAATTACCAAAAAAAGTACAAAAATACAAGTACCAGCCCCCAACAATAATTAGACTATGTACAAGGAAATGTGGACACCACAAAATATGAGAATGAATAAAATAAGATTTTTTCTTCTTCCCCTGAATTCCACGAATATTTTAAGACTAAAATTAGCCAAATTGGTTCAGCCGTTCTCGATTTTTAGTGATACTAAAACATTTAAAATTTGATTTAGGACCATATTACTAAGACTTCGTTGTCTGTCCGTCTGTCAGTCTGTCCGTCTGCCTGTCTGTCTGTATGTCTGACAGAATGTATCTCAAGAACCACTAGAGCTAGACTTCTGAAATTTTCACAGATTGTGTATTCCTGTTGCCGCTATAACAAAAATAAAACAAAAATACTTTAATAATTAGTGATAATTAATATTTAAAAATTTTTTAAGGGGAGCCCCCATCCAAATACCACAATTTTTGGCCTATTTTTGCTCTGTAACGACACAGAATATATAATAGTACTCCGTAGTAACGGTACGGAACCCTTCGTGCGCGAGTCGGACTCACATTTGGCCGATTATTCTATATTTCATTTTTATTTGTGAGTAAATGTGTGAATGTTGTAATGTTACCAAGTGCTTCGTAGTAAGTTTATTAAATATTGTAATTGCGATAACCCGTTTGCGTAATAATAAACTTTAATAAATAAATAAATAAATGATCAGTCTGCATAGCAAACTACGTTTGCCGGGTATAAGCAAATTCAGTGGGAATAGTTATCCCGCATAATCTCCGTCCAGCGTATGGAATATTCGGGGGCATGTTCAGGCGAGGGTCGAGTATTCGGCCGGAGGCATGCGGCACATATGGCCGTCTACCGGCCTAGGAATCCGACCAAATGGCTAGCGTTCGATTGTTGCTGAATTGCGATGGCTTTATTTATTAGCCGTTTTGTATACCGGGATTTGTAAATATCCCCGGGGCGTACGATCGGTAGGTTGAGAGATTGGGTTTTGTTTTATCCTTTATGTATCCCCCAGGGCCCAGGGGTTAGCCATCCCATATAACTGTCGCATTCAGAGACTTGATAATTGCTTTATATTCGTAATTTAATGAATAGTTTGCTAATGTATAGTTTTAATAGTCGGAATCTTCGTTAAAGAGTAAGAGGGCGACTAACGCAAAAAATCAAACATCGTCCTTATTTCTTCACACTCACGCCCATCTTTCATATGCCAGGTGAAAAAGGACGACGCGGAATCATCGCCAAGTTATTAGATAATATAGATAGTGTAATCCACGAAGACGCGCCCCATTATTCCTCCTAATCCATAATAATCTACACTACTATTATAAAGAGGAAAGATTTGATTTTTTGTTTGTTTGTTTGTTTGTTTGTTTGTTTGTTTGTTTGAGTCGAATAGGCTCCGAAACTACTGGACCGATTTGAAAAATTCTTTTGCTATTGGAATCCTACATTATTTCTGCTGAACATAGGCTACATTTTATTTTGGAAAAAAGTAGGGTTCCGTAAGATATTTGAGTTTTTCGGACGCAAGGTGTAAAAAATCAGCTAGAAAAGTTACTTATTTTGCGTACGCTGCCTAAACTATAAAATATAGAACCATAAAATGTTCTAAGTAATTGTAGATCTTATAAATATCTACAAAAAAGTCCGCGACACACTATACCTATCTATGTCGAGTGAGGCACAATAACCATTTATTTATTTAAAAATCCTGAATTTTTTTTGGACTTTATTTAAACGGATATATTTTACTCACGCTATTAATCCTTATCAAAATAAATTATTTTATCACTAAGTACAGTTTATGTAGATAATATTTGGTCTTTGAATGATTAAAATTGGACGTTTGGTTTTGAAATTATGGCGAAATTAAAATATTACGATAGTGGGCGTCACCAAAGCGCGTGCGGGAGGAAGACTATATTCTGTTGTAGAAATGAAAATTCTGTACATAAAAGATATGAAATGACACCCGAAATTACACCTTTGTCACTACATCGCTATAGAAGCCAAAAATGTGGTTAGATTTTTGTCTGTCTGTCTGTCTGTCACTCTTTCTGTCTGTCTGTATGTTTGTTCCAGCATCACAGGAAAAATACTGATCCGATTTGTATGTGGTTTTCGCAGATATATTTATCTTCTTCCAACTTAACATCTGGTGTATAAAATTTTTTCCCCCCACCCCTCTAAGGGGACAAAAGAGGGGGTCAGATTTTGTATCAAACTTTTTTCTTTAACACGAAAACTACTGATCCGATTTGCATACGGTTTTCACAGATTTGCATACGGTTTTCACAGATATATTATATTTGTCTTCTTCCAACTCAACATCTGGTGTATAAAAATCCTTCCCACCCCTCCCCTCTCAACCCTCTCTGGGGACCAAAGAGGGGTCAGATTTTGTATACAACTTTTTTCTTTAGTGGACTTACTTCATATTAGGTATTAACTGTGTTTTTCAACTTAACATCTGGTGTATGACCTTCCCCCCCACACCCTCTTAGGGGACAAAAGAGGGGGTAAAACATGTATCAACTGATGATGTAGAAAATATTATACTTTAAATGGCAAAACAACGTTTGCCGGGACAGCTAGTAATTATTATAAATGCGAAAGTGTATCTGTCTGTCTATCTGTTACCTCTTCACGCTCAAACCTCTGAGCCGATTTTGCTGAAATTTGGCATGGAGATACTTTGAGTCTCGAGAAAGGATATAGAATAGTTTTTATCCCGGACAAATGTACGGTTCCCGCGTGATAAACGAATTTTGGTGCAACGGAGTTGCGGGCATCATCAGTCGTTTATAGTTTCGTTTATACTTTCGTCGGAGTACTATTATTATATTAATTTATAACGCCTCCGTGGTCTAGTGGTACAGAGCGCGGCTCTTGACTCGGAGGTCGTGGGTTCGATTCCCGCGTTGGAAACATGTTATTTCCAAGTTTGGTTAGGACAATGCAGGCTGATCACCTGATTGTCTGACAAGTAAGATGATCCATGCGTCGGATGGGCATGTAAAAAGTCGGTCCTGCGCCTGATCTCTCGCCGGTCGTGTCGGTCTGCCGTCCCACTGGGTTATGAGAGTAAAGGAATAGAGAGTGCTCTTGTGTACTGCGCACACACATTGGGCACTATAAATATACTCCTGCGTAGCTGGCCTGGTTTCAATGAAACCGGCCACCGTCACCGAAACCGGTGTGGGAGCTATTATTATTATTATTATTATTATTATTATATTATTATTCCGTGCTTTCGTTTCAAGTCTGGATTTGAAACAAAGACTGTAGTAAGTACTACTCGTGCACATCGAAACGCTGTCGGTTCGCGATTGACGCCTGACGGGTGAAACTCCCCGTACCTACCCCGCGATCCCCTCACCCAAAACTTGACACGATAAACACCATAAAGTTAATATACCTAGCGGAATAGAGAAACAAAGGCCTGAGCAAGAGAGATGTCACTATCAGTAATACTGCGTGGTAAAAAGAGACGTGTGATACATGACAGCAGCACTCTTTTTTTGACGTCCAGTCAGCACGTGCCGCACGTTGACAATATTATGTTCAATCATGCTTGTGTATGTGTATACGTACACATATTTTACACACAGATGAAACCAATTTCGGTTTCGTTTGACAGCTCGAGATTGTTGCTCTATTCCGCTAGGTATATTAACTTTACTAGTTGACCCGGCAAACGTTGTTTTGCCATAAGTATAAAGTATTTCTACTTCATCAGTTGATACAAAATCTTACCCCCTCTTTTGTCCCATAAGAGGGGTGGGAGGAAAAAATTTATACACCAGATGTTAAGTTGGAAAACACAGTTAATAATATGAAGTAACTCCATTAAAGAAAAAAGTTTAATACAAAATCTTACCCCTCTTTGGTCCCCTTAGAGGGGGGGGGGGAGACAAATATATCCGCGAAAACCGGAAGCAAATCGGATCAGTAGTTTTCGTGTTAAAGAAAAAAGTTTAATACAAAATCTGACCCCCCTTTCGTCCCCTTAGAGGGGTGGGAGGAAAAAATTTATACACCAGATGTTAAGTTGGAAAACACAGTTAATAATATGAAGTAACTCCATTAAAGAAAAAAGTTTAATACAAAATCTTACCCCTCTTTGGTCCCCTTAGAGGGGGGGGGGGGGGGGACAAATATATCTGCGAAAACCGCATTCAAATCGGATCAGTAGTTTTCGTGTGATAGTGGAACAAACATACAGACTGACAGACAGACAGACAGACAGACAAAAAACTAACCACATTTTTGGCTGTATAGATGATAGACACGCTACATAGCGCCTGATACAAGTCACAACTTACAACCCTTATTGCCGCGGCTGCGCTGGCGCTAACGACAAACAAACCGCGGATAATCCTCATAAATAGCAATTAGCTCGTGACAAACGCGCGCCGAAATCCTATAATACTATTGTATGTATGTATAGTGTATACAATCGTACCAACGATTTATTGCAAGCCGTGACATATAGATTTGTGACCAACAAAAGCATTGCTAATCCATTAAGAGAAATTTCTGTTTCTTTGTCTTGTTTTAAAGCTATTGCATAGCTTTTATCGCGACTATGAGCGCGGCGACCGAATCAAGAAACTCCGTAACGAAAAAAACCTAACATAACCCGCTTCGACCGGCAGTCGGCACAGCGGTGCCGCTATGCCCGTCACGTCGGTGCGGATCCGAAAGTTTTCTCGATTTTAATCACATTTAAATCTTAGCATACTTAAAATTAATTTAATTTCACAGTCATAACATAATATTATGACTTCAAATTAATATATTATATTGGTCATTTTACCTACACTCAATAATAATTATGTAAGCAGTTACAAGTGTAAGTAGATATTATCACTTAATATTAATTTTAATTGCAGTCACCATGATGCACGTTTATTTATAATTTTGTTAAAGCTATGATCTAATCACTGCTGAAATAAGTAACCAGATCATAATAAAAAAAAGTACGAAGACTTAATTAAAATATACAAATTACAGTCTAATATAAAGTGATTTTATGAGTTGAAAATCGCTTACCAGCGCCGCTAAATCACGCTAATCAGTATCAACGTATGTTTGAAAGCGCATACGATAAAAAAGTAACTCTTTCGGCGCTGCCACTTTCACAGTGAAATATATTAAAGGGGTAAATTACGCTCTAAGGCTGGATTTGTAAGCAGCGGCGCGAACGCGTGGTTTCGCGGCTATACCGCGAGATGACAAGCAAATGTATGTAAATGACAGCGCGACGGCGCCGCAGATATTATAAATAAGGGCCTTATCATACTAGCGGTTGGCGAGCGGTTTCGGGGCGGAGCGGATGCGCAGCAAATACGTTGCGGATACGTAACGAATTCGCCGCGGATGCGCAGCGATTTCGTCGCGGACGCGCAACGTAACCGCTGTGAATAGCAACGTAGACGCCATACAATACCCGCTACAAATACGCGACGAATGCGTTGCGAATCTGCCACGCGTCCGCGACGCATTCGCTGCGCAGCCGCGGCGTGTTCGCAAGTCGCAACGGATTCGTCGCGCGTCCGCTCCGCTCCGCAACCGCTCCCAAACCGCTTAATCGTTACCTACATACATATTTTGCTTGTCATATTCCCAGTGTAGCGGCCAAACCGCGCGATAAATCAAGCCTAAAGTATTATCGCTTTGTTTTTTACACCATAAATAGAGTTCAAGTGTAAACACCAACGCATGAGTCACTAACTTTTTCTAAAATGGTACTCAAACATCAGAATCGCACTATTGACTATTGACTATCCAGTTATAGCCACTCTGGGAGATCGGGGATGGAAGTTTAAAGCAAAGTTTCTTATATGTAGAGAACGTGCAGGAACTCTAGGTGGTAACGCCAAGTGAATAGTATAGTAGTTAGTACACGTTTTGGATAAGTGAGGCCAGAAGGCGCCACTTTCTTTGTCTTAGAAAACAAGTTACATGAAATGTAGAAAAAGTAGGTACAATTAATAGTAGGATTGGCGACATTAGCAGCTCCTTCATTACACACTTTTACCTATTGATAAATTACAAAACCACAGTAGGCAAACGGGCAAACGGGTCACTGAAATCTGCCGCCGCGCCGCTACAGTTTACACTTTACACTCAAATCTCTATAACTCTACCAAACGACTGAAAAGATAATATTGTAGCTACGATCGGACGTTCTGTAGCCCGTTTGCACCAATATAATTTTTTTACACATACACATAAATATTTTAATTTAATTAATAGCAGCACCGTTAAACCCGTCAAAGGTTTGCCCCGGTGCCACAGTACCGGTGCATACATATAAAACTGTAAAATGTAAATCTAATAGATACATAATATTACATACACATGTGTTTCATACAAGCCCAAGGAGCGAAAACTCTGACCACACAATGTAATTAGTAGGAAATATGATAAGTGTTAGTAGTGTTTTAGTACCAGCACCGAATGGGAAAATACATTATCAGCGAAAATTGATTTCAAGCTTACATTTCACAATAAAGTTTTGCTTTCAATTTATTGTGCAACGTAAAAATCATATTCGCCAAAATCTACACTTTTCACACTTAGTTAACACACTTAGGCCCACTTGCGCCAATCTGGGTTAAAGTTAACTCTGAGTTAAACATCATGTCATCTCTATCACAGTGAGTGAGTGACAGATATGACATGATGTTTAGCTCAGAGTTAACTTTAACCCAGATTGGCGCAAGTGGGCCTCAAAATATGTAATTACAATATTAATATACCAAGTAACACATTAGTCCAATATCTTTACATGTTATTATTCCATTGAATATGGAAAAATACTGTAAGTAACTACATAACTGTAAAAAATTGTGCTTTACAACATCATTTAAAATGAAAAAAAACAATAACGCAAAACAAGAATAATTTTACTTCAATAATTATATCTAATATTTTTACTATTTCCTTCAGAAAAAAAGATTCCAGTGATTAAAATTTTTTTTTTACTCTTGTCTTGAGTTATCTGCGATTTCTTGAGTGTCCCGTCACCCGTGTGCCCGATGAAGATGAAGCGTCGTGATGCGTCTCCCTGCTCCATCAGGATAGATACTTTCGCAAAAACAACACCACATCTTTTACGAAAATATCTACCCGACAAAACCAGGGAATGTCCTTGAGCTTGAAATGCTTGAAGCTTGGGGTGGCCTCAGACCGAATAAATAAGTGATAACCTCCTCCTTTTTGGAAGTTGGTTAAAACAGACTTTATAGTTGAGCTGCGCACTACATAGTTACACAAAAATCAACGTAAGGAGCAGTTTCTTTACTTGTTACTTTTTGTACTACTACACTACCTTGTAATCACACATTACTATGTGATTACAAGGCGTAGACGGGCTAAAAATTCGCGGATCTCCGATTTAATTGTTTTATTTGGTCTAGGGATGTTAGTATTTTAGAGCATGACATAATATTTTATAAATTAGTAAGTATATTAGATTATGGATACTATATAATAAAATGATTTTAACGATATTATTACTTGTTATTTACTTCCAAAAAAAGGCGATCGTTCATTGCAATTCGTACAGGGGTACTTCAGTTCTCTCTACTTCTGGCAACATTTTTGCAAGAATCCTCCTCAACAGTTTCATGAAAATATCAGAATATTTGCGTAGTATTTCCCTATTAATACGGGAGCCCTAGAACATTTTTTTATTTACTATCAAGATATTTTTTTTTGTGAGTAGCTTCATTTTGGTAAGATGAACAACATTTTTATTTGCGGAAAATCTCGAAAGTGGTAGCTAACAGAGATAGAAATATTACCTACTTTGAATAGATGGTCCTAAAATATGGACTGTTTGATTTTTAGGACAATATGTTACTCTTAAATTACATAACTAATAAGTAATAACCTATCAATATAAGTACAAATAAAATCAGCCAAGTGCGAGTTACAGAGCAAAAATAGGCCAAAAATTGTGTTTTTCGTATGGGAGCCCCCCTTAATTTTTTATTTTATTTAATTATTATTATTATTTATTAAAGTACAATAATTATATTTAAGGCTTTTGTGAAAGTTTCAAGTGTCTACCTCTTATCATTATTGATTACGAGCAAAAAAGGCTAAAAAAATCACGTTTATCGTATGTACTAAAATATTTTTTTTTGTGAGTAGCTTCATTTTGGTAAGATGAACAACATTTTTATTTGCGGAAAATCTCGAAAGTGGTAGCTAACAGAGATAGAAATATTACCTACTTTGAATAGATGGTCCTAAAATATGGACTGTTTGATTTTTAGGACAATATGTTACTCTTTAATTACATAACTAATAAGTAATAACCTATCAATATAAGTACAAATAAAATCGGCCAAGTGCGAGTTACAGAGCAAAAATAGGCCAAAAATTGTGTTTTTCGTATGGGAGCCCCCCTTAATTTTTTATTTTATTTAATTATTATTATTATTTATTAAAGTACAATAATTATATTTAAGGCTTTTGTGAAAGTTTCAAGTGTCTACCTCTTATCATTATTGATTACGAGCAAAAAAGGCTAAAAAAATCACGTTTATCATATGTACTAAAATAAAAATAAAATTAATATTTAAGGGGGCTCCCTTAAATATTAATTTTATTTTTATTTTAGTATTTTTTTGTTATAGCGGCACCGGAAATACACAATCTGTGAAAATTTCAGAACTCTACCTATAGCGGTTCTTGAGATACAGCCTGGAGACAGACAGACGGACAGACAGACATCGAAGTGTCAGTAATAGGGTCCCGTTTTTACCCTTTGGGTACGGAACCCTAAAAATTGTTCTAGGGCTCCCGTACTATATTAGCTACAATAATAATTATAAAATAATCGTACCGTCAAGCTTCGTATTCGGTCGTTATTTTACTAACTACATATTATTATGATGCATTCGAGACATTCCACATGAGAACTAGGAGGTATACGAGTAATTATAATGAAATTCCACGCTATTATTTTTCGAAACTTGACCGGCTTGGTATTTGAAAAAATCTTAACGAATTTAATACCATGGGACTAAGCGATTGACCTGACAGATAAAGCGACTTTCAGACTACGCTATAATATTACTAAAATAATTATAAATTATTATACAATATGAATGTACCCTTAATAATATATGGTGCGTTATTTAATTATTATTTTAGTGCTAATAGCAGTGCTATAACAATAATACATACTATAATATTCTACTGCAGTAATAAGCTTGTTGCAATTAGCAATGTTAGCTAAGAACACTCGATCATGTCAGCTTTCAAACAAAAAAAAACTGATCAAAATCGGTCCACCCGTTTGGATGCTACGATGCCACAGACAGAAAGACAGACAGACAGGCCGACAGACAGACACGTCAAACTTATAACACCCCTTTTTTTGTCGGGGGAAAACGAAATTTTTCCGGGACTCAAAGTATCTCTATACCTTTCAGCAAAATCTGTTCAGCGGTTTGGATGTGAAAACGTGACAGGCAGACAGACAGACACACTTTTGCATTTATAATATTAGTATGGATTAGGCTAACAAGTCCGGCTGTATAGACTATACAGTTATCTATAATCTAGCGATTAGAAACAAAAGACCATTATTACACTACTTATGGAGCGTTGCATCGTTTGGCGGTTGCTTCGTAGACCGTAAGTATGCCACTATAATAATATTATTATGATTTTTTATCATCGTCATCATCTCTCCTTAGGACTGCTAGAAGAAATTTCTTTTACACCAGGCTTAGCATAACAAGAACGGGAAACGGTGCTTAGAAACGGGAAAGAATGGACATATTTTAGTGACAAAATAGCGGATTTCCCTTAAACTTTTATTTTAAATACTTATGCTAGTATTATTTTTAATTATTGAAGTACACCAGTTTTTTACCCTTTGGATACGGAACGCTAAAAATATTACAGATAGAATAGATAGATTTGAGTTTCTCGAGAAGACAATCAATCACCGCTCATTAGGCGGTCACGGAGGCATAGAAAAAGTCCGAGAGAGTCTCTCCGAGCGTCGCAATGCGAGGAATGGCGGAGCGTCCGGCGGCACCAGTTATCGCTGAATGTTTCCCCCGGGTATGTGCCCCACAAAAAACAAAAGCTTTGTGCCGCCGCGGCCGTCTGTGGGAAAACCGTCGCCGAAACACACAAATAAATTATAAACTCTTCGTGGATCGTGCGAATGCCTTTTGATGTCCGCCCAAACAATTCCGTCGAGTCCGACGTCATTTTTTTAACTGTGTTAACTGTGCTCACGCAAAAAAGGATATGGGCGAATAGCCCATAGACGGCCCCGAATTACATAAAAAAAAACTGTGCTCACGCAAGTACTATCAGAGAAGTTGATTCCTAGGCAGATGGCGGACCTAAGTAATTTGGTCGCGTTAAGTAAAACTCATCCGACCGATCACAGCTAACATATCCGACCAAATGAGGTAGATCCATCAACTGTCTAGGAATCAATTCCCTCTATGGTACATAATGAACGTAGATGTACTCGATAAAAAGTGTTGAAAAAGAAGAAAGAGTAGAGTTTGCAACGACGAAAATTTTTAGGCAACACGAAGGCATATAGGCATATTGTTCAACGTAATTTTGGTTGTCAAGTCCAGTTGACACATCGGAACTAATATTAACCCAACCAAAAATTGTTTGCAATCTGCCTGTTTAATAAATTTTTGTGTTGGTACCTCTTCAATGTTAGGAATACATGGTATAGAAGACGGTAGAGCTGGAAAGTGGCAGCGGATGGATGAGGGCTGCCCAAGATCGAGATGGTTGGCGCTCATTGGGGGAGTAGACCGCTCTTCTTTACGTATTAGGTAGTACCACGACTACCACGTAGTAGCGTCGTTAATAGAACTCGATCCCGGTGCGAGTCGTGTTCTGAGATTCTGATCTCATTATTTAGCCGATGGTTTCATTGAAGTAACTTGAGTGATACCGATATTAGCCTACCCTCACATCAAACTCTACATCTACAAAATCTACACTGATCTTCGATCACATACACTGATATTATAAAGATGAAGGGTTTGTAGGCGATACTAGAACGAACTACTTGACTGATTTTATGTAATTTAGCACAGATATACATTAGATCACGCCTCCGTGGTCTAGTGGTATAGAGCGCGGCTCTTGACTCGGAGGTCATGGGTTCGATTCTCGCGTTGGAAACATGATATTTCCAAGTTTGGTTAGGACAATGCAGGCTGATCACCTGATTGCCTGACAAGTAAGATGATCCATGCGTCGTATGGGCATGTAAAAAGTCGGTCCTGCGCCTGATTTCTCGCCGGCCGTGTCGGTCTGCCGTCCCACTGGGTTATGAGAGTAAAGGAATAGAGAGTGCTCTTGTGTACTGCGCACACACTTGGGCACTATAAAATTACTCCTGCGTAGCTGGCCTGGTTTCAATGAAACCGGCAACCGTCACCGAAATCGGTGTGGGAGCTATTATTATAAATTATATTAAACTTAGATCACGGGTAGAGACCACTTTTTTGCTGAAGAATGTACGATTCCCGGGAAATCCATTATTTACACGGACAGAGCTGCACGACTAGTCAATGTTATTTAAACTGATTTTCTTATCATTCTCAATACCCATTACCTAGCGCAGTGATATGGTAGGGAAAAAATCGATAAGGCAGTGTACATAAAAGTATACACTTAACTGGTCGCCATTAAAATAATGCGTCCAATGAAAACTCGCAGAAAATGCATCGGCGATAAGAAAAAAATGGAGGCCGAGTGCGTTTAAGCACGGTGCATTTACGGAGACATAGCGAGGATGCCGCGAATACCGAGTTGCGATCGCCAGCTCACGGCCAATACGAACCTTACAATTAAATACGTTAGTGCAAGAACCAGATAACCAACATTTTATAACATACGTACAAATTGTCATTTTCTCCCTCTAATTTAAACGAACCTCGTAACATACCTACTTTGTCATCTGGCTAATATAATATCTGGCTACACAATCCACATATTTTGATATCAAATCATTTTCCAGGCCCCAAAAGCCTCCATTTGTGTATAAAACGGCAATTTTTAACGGTCAGTTACCTGCTTCTTCCACTCATGTCTTCGATTCTTAACCTGAATTAGCGAGAAATACTTATGTGCACAGTGTATGTGAAGCCAGTTACTCAATAGCTATTAGCTGTACTTACGTCTATTTGTGGATTACTAAGCAAATTTCAATAGACTAAGCGTGAGACGTTTAGGTCTTCAGTTTTCACGATATTAATTTTCTATTTCCTAGTATGACAAATTGCCAAAAATACAACGGAAAGAGCAAGGAACCTAATTGGTATTCCTAAAGTTGGAAATTTTGGAAAAAAACTCATTTTGGAGGTAAGAGATGAAACATGTGCCTAATTTAGTACATCAAAATACAAATAGGAATTACTCTTTAGTAAAATGTAAAATGCTGCATAAAAAAAATATTTTGTATGTTCCGGGATCAAAAGTATCCTATGTCCTTTCCTAGAGCTCAAAGTTTCATACCAAATTTCAGCAAGATCAGTTCAGCGGTTTGGGCGTAAAGAGGTAACAGACAGACACTTTCGCGTTTATAATAATTTTTAGTATGGATTGTCTATTACAGTAATTTGTTTTATTTAAGTGCCTGTGAAACCATTAACTACGGCTAACCGTTAGCCCCCGTCGCGGAATAACAAAAAAGTGGTCCCGCCGTAACGCCACTCCCCGTCCTTTTTCAGCGCGGTCCGCGTGGGGGCGTTAGAGTGAGACGTCAACAGTCGTAATGCACCGCCTATAGCGTCCAGGTTAATTTATCGAGTGACAGGCGGCTCCCTGCGACCGGTAGTGTAGCATCAATCCCGCCGGCTAGGAGCTAGGGCACAGATCGTAATCTCCAAAAAATATCCACAGCCGAACATAGAACCTCCTTTTTGGATGACGGTTACAAAATAACGCGTCACTGTCTAAGTGACACGCACCCGGCGACGCCGTCGGTAACGAAAATAAACCTAACGCCCCCCCCCCCCCCCCAATCCGTCGGCCGGTTTCGTTTCGTCGACGGTTCGTTGCCATGCATCGTCTAACGCCATTTCAGTTCGGCAGACTTCAGCACGGTGTTTGTGTGCGTGCGACTAGACGTAATCGAATTATAATTGCATAAGTTGGTATAATATGCTATGCAATAGCTTTACCACGGCACGACCCGAGTGCCACATGTATTTACAAACAAGAACATCAAATAAATCGCACCAAAACCTTCTTCATAAGTTCATACACCTGTGGCTTCAACCGTATGAATAATGTGACTCATGCCGTTATATCATAATAATATTATGCAGCGATAAAACTCAATCATTTATCGCTAAATCAACAGTAACTCAAGCGTGAAAAGTTAATATCTTCCCAATATAGGTACATAATAAGATATTATAAATGTGAAAGTGTGTCGTCTGTTACTGCTTAACGCCCAAACCGCTGAACCGATACTGCTGAAAGGTATGGAGATACTTTGAGTCCCGCAAAAGGACATAGGATAATTCCGGAAAAATGTACGGTTTCCGCGCGTTAAACAAATTTTGGCGCACCGGAGTTGGAGGCCGGAGGGCGTCTAGTCAGTAGTCCCAACATAGAAAATATTATTATATGTACCTACTTAATGTGCTTTTATAATTCAAGGTGTTCATTGAACATTAGTGTTTTACTTTAGGGTGTCATATCAAAGAAAGAAGATCAATGAAGGTAAGTCACATTTATTTCGATGGATATACAATGTCAGTAATAACTTTTGGCACACTTTTGATATGATATATTCCGGAAATACCATCCCCTCATAAAACACACGTTCAGTCTGATAAACAGAAGGTTTCGATACTCTTATCGATTGATTGGTAATTTAAGATTATTAGATTATTAAAAATTGGCCAACAGATGATTTATTTTGTCATTTGAAGACACGAGTGGATGAAGTGGATAACAATTTAAAAACTAACGTTTTTAGGGTTTCGTACCCAAAGGGTAAAAACGGGACCCTATTACTAAGACTTCGATGTCTGTCCGTCTGTCCGTGTGTCTCCAGGCTGTAACTCAAGAATCGCTATAGATAGACTTCTGAAATTCTGAAATTATGTATAATTAGTTAATTACTAAATACAACGTGTAGCAAAACTAAATGATAAGATCATAGTTTAAGGGTAAAGGAGTATATTGTGTCCCTTGTATAGAGTTCCCAATTATTAAAAATATTTGCTCTTTCAGCGTAGTTACTTTTCAGTGAACTCTACATAATATAAGGGACACAAAAACACCCTAAACAGGGGTTCCCAATCTTTTTCAGCCTGCGGCGCACTTACAAGTAGGGTTGCTGAGGATTCCTCCTCCTCTTCCTCATAATCACTTCCTCAACAACCCTACTTACAAGTCAATATTTTGTAACAGAATATACAATTATTAATTACATATTACGGTAATTTTGTCACGGCGCCCTACTCTACCAAGCTTCTTCAAAAATAAACATCTTTAATAATTATTAAATAATAATTATTATAGTTAGGTTAAGCAAGTAAATAATAATTATAAACAAAATATATTTAATCATCTGCCTGCTTTGTATAATAATTCATCTATACTAATATTGTAATTTTGAAGAGTTTGTTTGTTTGTTTGAACGCGCTAATCTCAAGAACTACTGGTCCGATTTGAAAAATTCTTTCAGTGTTAGATAGCCCATTTATCGAGGAAGGCTATAAGCTATATTTTATCACGCTAAGACTAATAGGAGAGAAGAAATGGAGGAAAATATGGAAAAACGGGGGAAATTATTTGAAAGGGCTTATTTAAACGCGCTAATCTCAGGAACAACTGGCCCGATTTGAAAAATTCTTTCAGTGTTAGATAGCCCATTTATTGAGGAAAACTAAAGGGTGTGTTTTATCACGCTAAGACTAATAGGAGAATGTGGAAAAACGGGAGAAATTATTTGAAAGGGCTTATCTCGCGAACTACTCGAGTAATTTTTATGTTATTTGGCACAGATAAGAAATAGACCACGTGAAGGATTATTGGCTATCGATTTTAATCAACAGACAATATTTTTTGTTAAGAAAAATTTCGTTTCTTGAATTACTGCGGGAATCAATCTTCAAATAATATTATAAATTACAATAGTACAGGTTCCCTAGAGCATTTGTCCTCAACAAAGAGGACTTGTTAAATAGGTAAACAATAAAATGTACTGTATCCAATAAATAAAGTTAAGGTGACGCCATGTTAAAGTAAAAAACCTCGTTGGATGTGTTTTAGATTGCTTATTTTCTATGCGAGGCTGGCCCGGCCTCTCATGGAAAACAAGCAATGGAACAGCAAAAAATGGACAGGGCGTAGCGACAAAATGGTTTTTGTCGCGTAATTTAAAAACCATAAATACATTTCATATAAGCTATGGGCAAATTAAAGTGTATGCTAGAACCAATTTATGTACAAATTTTGGAAGCTTCTTGATTATTCTGTGTTATAAAAGTTGACCAATCGTGTTATGCTATGGGTAATTCAAAGACAAAGACATGATGAATACTGACAGTTAACTTTAATTTCTTAGCTTTGGTCATTGCTGAGAAAAATGGACATCACTACAGCCAAATTATGAAGGCGTCACCTTAAGAAACGAGTTTCTCAGAATATAATGTTGCAAAGTTCAATAAAATATGCCAATTGCCAGTTGATAGTACAAGATGTGTATCTGTATTGTTAGAAAATGTCATACCAATTACTTGTACTAGTACAAAATATACTCTTACGATGTACTTTACCCTCCAAGTTCACTTATGTCATTATATTTTTGTCATTGGCTCTAAATACGTATGCGTAGATCGATGGAGAAGGGCATTTGGTACAGAACTCTGAGTAATGAGCCACCTAAGATCCCGTAGTTCATTTCTATAAAAGCAGATAGGATTAGGCTAACGACGCTCATGAGACTTCGCTCCGGGCACGTTCCACTCAATGCATTCGCATATAAATGATGAAAGTTTGCATGTCGCCAGATTGTAGTTTGTGTAAGAAGCGGGAAGATCTTTACCATGCTTTGGTGGAGTGTGCCCGGGTGGAGTCAGAGAGGCGCAGGTTTGAGGCTGATGCGGGGGTAGCGCTGACACAGCTCGGTTGTGTGAGCGCTATTCTCGCTCAGCCGAAAGATCCTGTTTGCTGGGGGCTAGTGAATTTGTATTTAAATTTTATTAAGTGTAGAGCTAATTAACTTATCTTTTTGCAAATTGTTAGTAATAAAGTTTATAATTTTGATGTATTTTATGAGGCTGGCATTGTCGGATTCGACACAAGCCTAATAAATAAGAAAAAAAATATACGTATGCAAAGTTTTTCAGTATACCGAAAAATAGAAAAGTTTTTTAATCCGGAAGCCTTGTCTACGGTCAGTAAAGTCAGCAGCGAAAAACTTACGAACAAGTTCTTCTACGTTCATTGTAATTTCAAATTTGTAATATGTATACTTATGTTACCGTTAATGTGCATAAACTAGTTAGACTGCAGATTAACAAGGTATTCTGCAGATTACCTGGGTGAGTCAGTTAAAGTGCAGTCAACAGCTTAGGTCAAAGTTTTTGGGACTTTTACGAAGAAAGAGAATGTAAACTAAGTAGGTAAAGTACAAATAAAAGCTTTTTTTATTTAAAAATTTCACTCTTTAACGGATGGTATCAAGGAATCTGCAGATTACCTAGGTAATGTGCACATTAACGTATTCTGCATTCTAACGGTAACATAATATACATAATAGTAAAACAAACCCCATACCGAACAGCATAATCGGTTTTGCGGTTTGGGCGTGAAAATGTAACAGACAGACAGACAGACACACTTTCCCATTAATTATAATATTATAAGTATATATAAACTCTATGTATTACACGTTTTTCAGATAGAAAACCGTAAGGTACAATAAATCCAATCTATAATAAAAAGTGCACTGAAGTTGCGTTTTTGTCGAAAACGTTGTTTTTTGCAGGTAGCGAATGCTCTCCCGACAAAGGCCGGACCAATCAAAGTGCAATTGTGAAATAAAACAAATAACAAGTTTAATTAAATCGCCAAGTGCGGGAACAATCCGGCTGCGATAGTTGCAACTTGCACGAGCTTTATACAGACCGTTCGGTGATAGTTTACCTCGGAGTTTGAGAATATGGCCCTTGCACCGTCGTCAGAGAGGTCCTGTGAGATGCAAATTGCAAAATAACCACGAACGATAGGCAGCGAACTCAATCGACATAATATTGCCAACTTTACCTCCGCCCGCGCCTGCTTTATAGTTTATACACAGTAGGGCTGGCCAAACTATACATTATAGATGGACGCTGGCATTTGTGCACCATCCCACAAAAATCACGTATTGAGTAATGTGTTATGAACGCATGTTCTTTAGATCATTTAGAATTTAGATTTTATAACAAGAGCGCATTTAGCGTCCGTCATTAGCGTCCGGGCTAATTTTTGCATGAATATTACTCAGAGCCTAGAGGTCGGGTCAACATAATATTATAGGCTACGTATTATCACGCTATCACCTACTTTTGGTGCTGTGGAGCCTTCACGCAGACGACGTCGCGGGCAGCAGCTAGTAATATGACGTGTTTAGGGTACGAAATACAGATAGCTGTTCCAGTTCGCCACATATTACGAGAGCAAATTAAAGATAAAGTGTCAGGGGTCCTTTCGCTTAATCCCCTTTTCGGTCGAGAAAGTTGAATGGTCCGTCTCTGACGATGGAGTTTAAACTCTGGGGAACCGTGTTAAGTGTTGTTTTGCGATGGTAGCAAGGAGGCAATCCACAAATAGCGGTCCTAGAATAGAGCGAGGTGACTGGACAGCGACGTAATAAGTCTCCAGCGCGACTGCAAAATTTTACTTTAAACTGCTGCTGAGTCTTGACCTTTCTTTGTAAAACAACAGGCGAACTACTTGCAGGCTGTAATACTTTAGGGTGTGTATGAGCCCACGTGTACAGAGTGTAACAAAACACAGGGTGAAAATAGGAAAAATCCCCCGCTTTTGTCCAAATTTTCCTCTGTTTCTTCGCTCCTAAAAGTCACAGCATGATATAGATATAGCCTGAGATTAGCGCGTTGAAACAAACAATTAACAAACTCTTCCGCGTTATAATATTAGTATAGAATATAGATAATAGACAATAGTAAAATTAAACCCGTAGGTGCCCGTAGCCTATGTCAAAATCTTCATTTAAACTTCAATTACAATTAAGTAACTTGACACGCTACCGCGTGGATTCATCTCTTGATGCAGCAGTTTAGTATCCTGTTCCTGCAGGCGCAGCATGGTCACCATGGTTCACTGATTCTATTATACAAGTACGCTAGATAGCTGATTCCCTTTGAAATGACAGCAATTCCTTGTGCCTATTTGAAGAAGAATCAGCGCCCCCATTATTCGGGTAGAGAACTAAATCTGACGTAAAAATGACGTTTGAAAGCCGCCATATTGGCGCTGATAGCAGTAGTGAGAGTACTTGGAACTAATACTAGTGATGACAACTGTTGTTATTGGTTGTGGTTACGTCAAATTTAGTTCTCTACCCGAATAATGGGGGCGCTGATTCCGCTTCAAATAGGCACAAAAAGCAGGTGTGTATCAGCTATCCAGCGTACTTGTATAATAGAGATCAGTGCCATGGTTTCTTTCTACGGAAGAATAGACAAAGTGGCAGTTTGACAAGACAAAGTGACAGTTAGACAATGGAAATCCGCCATTTTGTCGATAAAATCTGTCAGTATGTTGATTCTTTCCCATGTCTACTGTTGTTATGCTAGCCCTACTGGAGATGTCGACTGACCAGTCAGCAGTGGTGTTCTCGAGAGTTCCAAGCGAGTCGCGACGCAATAAAAGCATCAAGCATATCACCGAGAATAACCTGGCAGCCGCCCAGCGGCGACTCCGTGACGATCCCGATTTATGCCTAGCACTAACCGCTTTTGATCAATTCACTTTTTTTAACCACTTCCAAAAATATATTATGTAAATTTATGTAATTAATTGTACTCAGAACTCAGAAGCGTAATGTCAAATGTGCCTTAGCGGGGCCCCGTGTAGAAATTGTTAAGGGCCTTGTTAAAGTCTTGCCTTTTTAACTTTTGTCATAATATTTTGTGAGACAAAAAAATTAAAAGTTTTGATTAGTTTTTGTTTACGCACGTTGGGGCCCCGCCTGTGGCCCGGGGGCCCCGTATATTTGTACTGCCGCGGCCGCATCTGCGTCTATCGTCCGAAGCTTCGTGCTACGAGACGATACTATTGGACGATACACGCAGATCGTCCAATAGTATCGGTTTAGCGCGAAGCACCAGTCACCACGCATATGCGGCCGCGGCATACGGCATATACGGCGGTAGCTATGCCCCTGATTGTACAGTGTAGATTCTTGGTGAAAATTCATGTTCAACATTATGAAACACACTTCTCTTTCACTATTTCCACTATAATATATAATATTACTTTTTACCTCCAAAAGGAGGTTTCTCTTTTTTTATGCTTGTCCGCAGATACGTTCATGGACCGATTATCATGATTCCTTATTTGTTGGAAAGAATCTTTCTTTCTTCCGTTTCACCGTTTGAAGTCGGTTTTTAAGTAAAAATGTTGTAATTGTAATTTCCTCTAGTAGGAATTAGGATAGAACTATTTGATACTGTTTTTTAGGAATTAGTAGGACCGATGTGAATTGTGAAGAAAGACAACAGAATATTATAATATATGTCCTAGGTAGAGAGGAATGGAGGTCGCTCAAGATCTCGAGAGAAAAAGTCAAGCTAAATAAATTAATTAATATAGTTTGTATGTTAAAACAAATTCAATTGTTCTGTACTTAATTATAACTTAATTGTTTTTAATTACTAGACATTATTTTAAATACAGTACAATCACAGTTATAACAATTTTATTTTGCGAATGTTTTGGCGGTTCACTTGAATTTTATTTGCTTGTAAATTGTCACGTTCAAAGCGTTCAATACTGAAATTATATAGACGTATGGACAGTATCAAAATCGGTCTTGGAGACTTGGTCTTGGTCTTGCAAAAAAGTACTACCTACTAAGACTATCTACTCGGGTAAATTATACCAAAGCTCAAAGGTAAACTTTTGGAAAAAAAAAATTTTATTGATAAGGCCTTTTATAAATTATGGCGATATAAGACATTGTTAATAATTAGATATAAGATGAAGGGTTAAATGATGTAGTGTCGGTAATAATATAATAATTATAGATGAGTAAAATGGTTTTAAAAACATTTCGACGAAACTGAAAACTGGTAAAATAATGTACTTAATCGACTTTGCTCTTATTTTAAAAAAATATTTTAATGGTTACATAATAATGTACATTTTTTAAATAAGGTCGGTACTTAGGTAGGTACATTCATTTTGTATGTTTTTAAACAATTTTTGGTATGTTTAACTCACAAACTTTCGCCTTTATAAAATTAGCGTGTTTATATTGTAATATTATTTTTTTAACTTTAGGACAATAATTGTAAAACCGCTGCAAAGTTTTGGAAAGTGATAAAAAGTTACCCTGCCTTAACCTAACCCATTACCCAGCACAACCCAAATTTTTAGGAATATGATATTTTGCACTACAACAAAATAGTTATTATGTGTTGAAGCATAAACACAGCGTCGATATGAAGATTGCGCTTGTAAACTGTCATAAACTTACCTTAATTGTCTCTACTTACTGACAATTTTCTCTGTTTGCCACCCTTGATCTCAGCTAATATGTTTTGGCAACACTAGCTTCTCCGCTCATAGTCTTCACCAGGAAGTTCTTCCTGCGACGCTGTGTTTATGCTTCAACACATAATAACTATTTTGTTGTAGTGCAAAATATCATATTATGTGTTTTCACATAAACACAGCGTCGATATGAAGACCTGTTTGATATCTGCTGGTGACAAAACACAAAACGCTATGTGAAATAACTTTATTACATTTAGTATAATATCAATATCATACCTAAATGCAAAATAATAATAATTGCAACAACACAAATGTTATAAGGAAATAAACAGTATATATATTATAAGCATAAAATAAATTCCCAAAAGACAAAAAAACTTTTATAATATGTCCTTTTGGCATATTTAAAACAACAATTAGTAAAATGAGAGGTAGTGGGCAGTAGCAACTCTCCTAGGGTGGGCTGCACCAACTTACTTTAACTATAACTTCAACTTTAACCATAACAAAAGGTCAAATGAACTATCAAATCCCTAGTAAAAGTCTATTATGAACGCCATATTTGATGCTAACCTTAACTTAAACTATGCCTCTGGTGCAACTCGCCCCTACAATTCCTATTTTAACCTCAATTTAACCCACTTAAATTGATTCCTGAGGTCACAATTAAAGCTTTGTAGGTAATTTTAATAATACCCAATAAACTTGGTTTATAAGTTCCAATTAGGTACTTAATTATTATTATTTGGTAGTATTGAGAAAATAGTAAAAAAATCTGTTATTACTTATGCCAATTGCCTAGCGATACTATTTTTTTTTTTTTTTTTTTTTTTTTTTTTTTTTTTTTTTTTAGGTGATTCACCTCTCCAGCCTTTCCTAGGAAGTAATTACTGGGTGGTTATCGAACCAACCTGCTGAGGTTACCTTGGATCAGTAAGGCAGAAACTCCTGCTTTCTCATGTAGTTTTGCTTTTTTAGGCAACCCGTTATTACCGTTCTGGATATCAGATGTGGTCTGGCCAATGAAAAGTTAAAACTAAATTGTCTAATATTTCTCTTCTGTACTTAGACATTAACTTCTGCAGTCACTTTACGGGGCACAGTCCTTTATCCAGATGTGGGCAACAAACTGCCCTGCCTACAGAGATGCTAAGATAGGCTTCTGTAATTTTTATAGAGCGCCCCCTGACCAGGAGCTAATAAAAGGATTGCTGTTGTTCCTTGGGATGTTTTGAATATGTTATCCTGACAACTTAAATTAGAAAGCCAATTAAGCAGAACTTCTGGATCCCATCTTCGGCCTTTTGACTTAGAAGGCTGAGCTGAGGAATTAGCCTTAAGGATATATGGTTTTGACCATTTTGTTCCAATCCATGAAGTGTAAAAAGGACAATCTTATAAACTAAGACTGTCTATTATATGAAGAGTTAGCTTCATTTAAATTTGTATTTAAATGTAATATTTAAATTAGGTTAGATCTCAATACTTTTTGCACCATTCTTGCCACCACTCTTGGCTTGCCACCATTCTTGGCTCTTATTTGAGGCAAAAATGTTTCCAGAGGGGATTGTCCTCAGCTATAGGTCAATAATTATTGTCTCTCTGGTTTTGACCATCCAGCGATAGTTTGTCCCCACCTCTCATCATCCAGACTAGTTGTGTTAGCTGGTTCACTTCGGGTGGCAGGCCCGTTGTTGTATCCACTATACTCTCCGAGAGTATTTCTATTTACACAGAAGGTTCAGAGGCTTATGCCCTGTGTGTGTATTAGATTGTATCTGCCCCTGGACTACATATCTGTCAATAAATGATATTGTTTCTTGATTCTAGCATTGCTCAGATGGGCTAGTACAAGGTTAGGAGGTGGGAACATCCAGTCCAACTGCAGGCTTAGCATGGCCATAGTAGAAATGTGAAGGAATAGAAACATTGCCAGTTTTTGTGCACAACTGACAGATTCCCTTTGTTAATCCATTACCTTGTCTTCTTTATCATAATAACAAACTCGTCTATGGTGGTCATGCTAAGCATACTGAAAGTCTCATTTTGACTTGTCTTCAGCATTTAAAAATAGCGATTAAAATTTGGATATGGCAAAACCTGTCTGCTGACCACAGTTGAGTCTACAGACGCGAATCTGTCGACGTCTGGAGTGCCCCAATGACTAATCAGTCTGTTTGTTGCAGTGGGTAGTAGGTGCCATTCCGCTCGCTGCCGTTTCCTTGATAGACAATTGGTAATAATTGTACCCTTCCGAAAGGTACTGATACTGCCGACAAGAGAATGTTCTCACTGTCAATATCAACAATATGCGAGTTGGACTGAGCAGGCTTAGTGTGTACCTTCCTTCTTTGGGATATAAGCCATCAGCGCGCGAATGTCACGTGGGACTAATATTATATTATGCGCTGTCTGCAGTAATTGAGCTTGATTCCGAATCAAGACATATACTGAGAGAAACTCCTCATTCTGCAGCCGTTGCATCCGCTGCATCGGTTGTCAGGTAATGTTAAGTAGGTACTTGTATGGGGGACCCCCTCTGGAGAATCTTCATCCTGCACCAGCTGCATTTGCTGCATCGGTTGTCAGGTAATGTATATGGGCGCAGATACAACTCCTTGTTGCTGTCTACTGCCTTGAATATTAATTCCCACACTGGTATCGGTGCTCATGGTCAGTTTATTAAAACCAAGCCAGTTACACAGGAGTAATTTTATAGTGCCCAAGTGTGTGCTCAATACGCAAGAGCACCCTCTATTCCTTTTACTCTCATAACCCAGTGGCGGAAGGCCGGCACGACTGGAGAGAGATCAGGCACAGAACTGACTTTCGCATCTCTATCCGACTCATGGATCATGGGCTTAGTGGAAATCCCAATGGTTTAGGTGGCCACTTGGGATGATCCTGTTGGAACTCAGTTGACCCAAACTTCCTTGCACCTGACTAAACTGCATACTTTACTCTTGTATTCTCAATATTGTAATATTTGAGAAAGAAATAATTCTTATCATTAACTTCCTTTCTAGTGCCAGGAACATTAATTTTTCCTTTGTGATCGAGGCAATTCTTAGATACTGCAACTGTTGGGTTGGTTTCTAAATTGATTTTTGACAGCTTACCTGCCAGCCCAAGACCTCTTAAACTTCTTGGCTTTCGCAGCCTGTTAGTCACAACTCATAAGGCCAGCTTAGCAGAGTCTTTCGAGCTACTCTGATATTGGCAATTCACCGAGTCAGTCATTATTACAAGAAGAAGAAGAAGGCCAGCTTGGTAGAGTCCTGGTTTCCAAGTAAACAATGTTTTCTAATTGATTCTTCCCTCAAGATAATAAAAAGGGCTCTCACTACTCCTCTGGCAGGAAGGATTTCCGCAACCTAGTTTGTCATTGAGGTAAATGTATTGACATTTAAATTGCATAGTTCTGTTGATGAGTACTTTCCGCACTCAGAGTAGAACATTAATTACTTAAATGTAATTATTTTAAAATTTTGACATAAGCCCCATACACCATCTGTCAAACCCCTAGTAAATTGAAGCTTAATTCTCTTTGTTTTAATAGGCCATAAGTTAAGCCAGCCATAGTTCTCACTGTTTCCGCTAGATACTCTTTACCTTTACTTTAATGTATAAGTTTGGGTTTATATTCTGAATCTATAAAACCAGCCAGGAAGTAATCGTCTAGGTATGCAAGCAGTCGCACCCCCTTTGCCCGTAGGGTTACCGCAACCCAATTGGATACGGCTGCAAATATACGGGGGGCAGACGATAGCAGTTTTAATAAATCTTTAGTTCTTTAACTTAAATATTGTAATGAAACAAGTGGAATGGGTTATATTTTTCAAATTTGTTAACTAAACATTAACTCATCAACTCTCAAGCGGCCCCCGGTGGCCGTACAACAATAGAACACCCATTGTGTCTGGAATACCAACAATTGAGGACAATCACTGGCTAGAATTGACTACTTATGGTTTATCGTTAAAACCATGATGATATTTTAACCATTGCTAAAATGGTGCAATCCATTATTGACTAAACCAGTGTATTCAATGAGGTATGGAGTTATGTACATTGGCTGGCTATTTTTTGACATTGTTATGACGTTTATAACTTTTATGCATACCTAGTAATTGTATTGGTGTAACAAGTCATTTATTTCCAGCTTAATTTAGTTAATGCAGAATGTTAAAGCTAAACAACTCTCAGTGATATTTCAATAATGGAGCAGCAATTTTTCAGTGCCTAGGGGCGGCTAATAGTTTAAAATCCGACCCTGACACCCGGATTGGCTTTTAGGGCTATTAGAAATGCAGTATTATCAAATGAGGCCACCCTCGCCCAATTCAAGCCGTCCATTAGTATTAGTTCTTCTGACTTACCCTTTGGAAGTCGGCCTCCAAATCCGAGGATTCAGAGCTGGAGGAATTCGCAGCGACTCTGTTGCTCACTCGACAACTTACTCACAGCACAAATTACACTGAACACACTGCGTTGCACCAACTCTTCAAAACCCAAGCGGCCACATGTGGCCGCGAGAACAAAGGACCTCCGAGTTCGCGATTGAAGAACTAAAACATGGAGAATAATATCACTACGTGTGCTAAAACTCGAAATTGAGTTATATTCACTACTTTAGGTGAATTAAAACACAAAAATCTACTTATTTTCAGAAAAGAAAATTTTTTGGCGGTTGACATTTCGAGTTTACAAAACGCTATGAGCGGAGAAGCTAGTGTTGCCAAAACATATTAGCTGAGATCAAGGGTGGCAAACAGAGAAAATTGTCAGTAAGTAGAGACAATTAAGGTAAGTTTATGACAGTTTACAAGCGCAATCTTCATATCGACGCTGTGTTTATGTGAAAACACATAATAATGAATTATAAATTGTAATAATATTATGATTCTAAAAAATATAATTATTGTTTAAAGATAATATTCCCCCTTACTAATAAACGCTGTATAAGTTTTGAATAGTTATACAGTGTTTTGTTCCTGTCACACAAGTGAAATTTGTAATTGGATTGAAGAAGACAAAACACTAATATCTATTCAAAGCTTATACAGCGTTTATTAGTAAGGGGAATTATGTGTTAAGTTTAAATATATAATAATAATAATTTAAGTCAAGTATACTTACCAAGAAACGAATATATGCAAAATTATTACCATGAGAAATAAAATACTTAACGTAAAATAAAGTAGGTAAGTAGGTACAGACTACAGACATGGTAAGTACTTTAAAAATCATTACAGCACATAATAAGCACATAGGTACAGGTTACGAAGTAACTACCTATGTATCAATTAAGTATTAATTAGTAACTTTACACACACAATAAGGACACAAGCACAACAGATATTATTTTGTTGCTTGTCACTAATTGTCCGCAATGTTAGATATTCTATCGTAATAAGATAAAATAATATTATTCTGTACTTATTCAAATATCCAGTAAATTTACTATTTTATTAAAGTAGGAACTTTGCGATGAGGGTGTTAAAACTAAGGGATCAATTGCACCCCTTCTCCCCTACATTATTTCCGGTTTGGATAAAAATGAATGACGTTATTTTTTTATTACAATTTTTTGAAATTATAATATGAAATGAAAATAAGTTAATCATATTCTAAGAATAATTAATATATTGTAAGGAAAATTTAAAAAACTGAAAAAACATTCAAGTATTCTTGGAATTCAAAGAAATGTCGAGAATTTATTTGTTTACGTTTGGCTTATTATTTACGGCAGTCAATACTCACGCCTGGGATAAAACTTGGAGTAATAACAGTCCATGACACATAAAAATCACTGCATCGAGTACTAGTGCACCACGAGTTATTCTGTTTACCGTTCACTCACGCATTACAAGTAAAATGCTTGACATTTCATGAATAATTGAGGCAAGTGTCATCACTTATCACCGCGCGCGGAATATACGTCAAATCACGTAAGGCCACCGACGCGACTGAAGTGAATCGCGGGCGAACCTTGCCGTCGCCACTCGCCGCTCCGCGTCTTTCGAAAATTGCGCCATCACACCAGCACTCGAGCAAAATTAACAACACGACACCTTCGGCCCACTTCATGCCCTAACCGCTCCTGGAATCGCGGCCCGAAACCCTAAACTAGATAATGTTTACATCGCGAAACGCCGACACCCCAGCGACCGGAAGTCGACGCGAAGAAACGCGACAACTATGTAAAATATTGCAGGATCGCGATCGCATTGTTGACATTCCCGTGTAAAAATCACTCCGATATCGAGGTACGTGTATCAAAATCGCAGGAAAAACAATTTTCACTTACCTATTTCGGCCCTCGAAGGTGTCGCGAAGGGTTGAATTTTGATAAAGTGTCAATTAAAGAGTTAATATAAAGAATAAACTCTTATTGGTATGCGAAGAATGGCACAAAGAATCCCGACAACGCACGCGACGAATGCGCACCTCGTTTGCGCATATGCTGACACAACTTCACGGACGTTCCTCCCCGCGCGCCCTCGCTCCGCGCGCGCCCGTCGCCGCTCACTTGTGTGCGCTCGTAAAGTGGTCAAACGTGAAATTTCGTGCACGTATACACGCACACGTACACATTTTATACCTGCTGCCTATACCAGTTTGCCGCCATCTTTGTTGTGACAGAGAACGAATGACGCCTCTCTCTACAATCTACTAGTCAAACGGGTCGCTGTTGCGCCATCTAGTGCAGTATTTTGAATTAAAGCTTTTGTAGATGGCGCTTTTCTGTAGTTTATAGAATGACGCCAGACGCCAGTAAGTAGGTACGCACTATTTTAGAAAGTTTGTTTTGAGAGAGGCAACCTTGAACTTTGATGCTTTCGATTGTTATATATTTTTACATCCTAAACATCAAGAGTTATTGATTTTTAATTCAGAATATAGTTGGTAAATAATATAAGGATAATGTACTACGACTGTATTAATTTCAATTACCTAAGGTTAAACTAAAAACACCCGATCAAGCGTCCCCCTTCTCCTTTTCGTGTATAATTTAAATTTTCTATACTGTACCGTGTACGACAGTAAATATTTTCGTAAAGAAGTCTATAACAGCTATTAAAAATTGATATCGGTATAAAAATTGTACTTAATGTTGCAAAACAATCAAGAAAAAAAACTTTTTTTTCTATTTTTCGAGAAAAAACCCGGTAAGAAAATTCTTAAATTCGAAATCTCATTCAAAGTTTTTTTCAAATATTACCAGACCATCAAATCGAAACATTTAATCTTTTTTTTCTTTCTTTTTAGGGTTCCGTACCCAAAGGGTAAAAACGCGACCCTATTACTAAGACTTCGATGTCTGTCCGTCTGTCTGTCTCCAGGCTGTATCCCAAGAACCGCTATAGCTAGATCTCTGAAATTTTCACAGATTGTGTATATCTGTTGCCGCTATAACAACAAATTGTACTGAAAACAAAATAAAATTAATGGCCGACTTAATCTTACGATGTAAGGCCTTTAAATAAAGAAAAAATAAAATTAATATTTTAGGGTGGCTCCCATACAACAAACGTGATTTTTTTGCCTTTTTTGCTCGGTAACAGTAATGGCAACAGGTAGGCACTTGAAATTTTCACAAAGGCCTTAAATATATTTATGAACTTTAATAATAATTAATAATAATATTTAAATAAAATAAAAATTTAAGGGGGGCTCCCATACAAAAACAATTTTTGGCAAATTTTTGCTCTATAACTGTACGGAACCCTTCATGCGCGAGTCCAACTCGCACTTGGCTGATTATTTTTGTCTTATCAAAATGAAGCTTCTTACGAAAAATTTGCTTGAAAGCTGTAATCAAATTTTTTTATGCGCAGGGGAAACCCTTTATGGGTGCCCCGGGTTGGGGATGTGCCTCCGACAGTTAAGCTGAAGCATCCTGGGGGTATGTGGGATTGCCGGCGAGAGCGCCGGGCTTACCTACCCACTAATACCACCTGCGGTCCGCCTTCAGCCTTATACGGTTGGATGTCCTGGATCTAGCAAACACGTCGGGACTCCCTCCACGACCGGCCGGTCTACCTCAGAAGGGACCGGACTTTCACCAAAGTGAGGGAACGCTTTGGAAAACTGAAACGTTTCCCTCGGCGCCGGGACTGGCTGAGCCGGGGAGGTTCCCATCCTCTCCCGGAGGCCGGAGCTCCGTTAGACGAGAGTTAGGAGGTTCGCATAGCGTCGCCTGCGCACTTCCGTCCTACGCCGGCGGAGCGGCAGATAGGCATGTTCTAGGGAACCTGGACTATACCCTACTAGTCCTAGTAGAATTATCCTAGCAAAAGTTTGAGAGTTTGTGAGTTTGTATGTAGTTACTTTTTTACACGGCTGAAGCGATTTCAACAAAATTTGACAAGGAGTTAGCTGACTGGATTATGATTGGGATATGGTTATTGGACATTGGTTATACTCCTGGATTAACACGTAGGCATTTTTAACCGACTTCCAAAATGAAAGAGGTGATATGTTCGTTTTTTAGGGTTCCGTACCCAAAGTGTAAAAACGGGGCAGATTTCCAAGAATCCGCGATTGAAGAAAATATAATATATACCTATGTACATTGGGCCATGCCCGGTGAATAGCCGGACGCCGATGCCCGCGGTATACAATGGCCCACGATGGCCACGTCCGCCATCATAGTTATGTGGCGGTACCCACATTCGCCTAACATTCCTGCATCGCGCTATCGAAGTTTTCTGAGCGCGTCAGTATATATACGACAGCTGAAATGTATCACGTGGGCTCCGGCCTGACCGGGCATAACACCTCGCCCGGTCGGAAGATCTTCCTTTGGGCCTCCACGCCTTATTCCCACAGTTACAACATTACCCCGTCTACACAATAACGATGGCTTGTTATTGTGGGTCAGCATGGACCATTGTGAAGAGGCACCTTATGATTTTTATACTCTGATAAGTGATAACGGAGATAATATTATTTTTATTTTGACAAGTGCTTAGTTCCTCTCACTATAGTGTGACAAAACAATTAACAAAGTGATAATACGAGTTCACTGTAAAAGTAGCAGCGCTGAAAGCCGATCTTACCTTTTAACCGACTTAAAAAAGAGGTTATCAATGTGCAGAGACCCCGCACTGAGTGTAAACTGTAAAACAAAGACACAAGACTGCCGCGAAGTCGGAGAGTCAAATACGCCAATGTTACGCAACTGGTGATGACTGATGATAGTGATGATTACAATATTGATATAAGGTTGGTCGCATGTACACGTTTTCCGAATTAGTTTTCCGTATTCGGAATCTAAGGCTCTAAACACACTAGGCTGAATTACGCCGACGTAAATTCCGCCGCGTTTCAAACCGATACAAAATACGGGCGGAACGCGAGACGCGACACACTATTCCGTCGCGTTCCGTCCGTATTTTGTATGCGTTTGACATTGCGCGGCGTAATCTCGGCGGAATTTACGTCGACGTAATTCAGACTAGTGTGTTTAGAGCCTAAGACTTATAGCGCAAACGTACTTTTTTTCACGCGTGAACGCGCCAGCTTGCATTTGAAATGTACGTGGGGAATTCGTTCCGTACGGAAAAAAAAGTAATGTGTACGGCAGTTAATTATTTTCCATTTTCGTTCCATGCATTCGGATTTCCCAATACGCAAAAGGAATTCGAAAATCGCATACGGAAAATGTGGGTATGCGGCCGGCCTAAATATGTCCCTGCACCACAGCCCACTGACTGTTCGCTGAAACGTACATTTTACGGAAAGAAGCAGTGTGTTTTCGTCCTGTTGGTAAACTTTATATTATTATCTAAAATGTATATCAGCCCCTTTAGCATGGCCACAGTAGAAATGCGAAATAATAGAAACAGTGTTACCGTTCTGATCTTGATGTCGTAAAGTAGCATTTTATTTGAATTTTTGTCGGTCGCGGTAAATATCAGAACGGTACTTACCTTTAGTTTTACTCCACAGTGTTTCTATTCTTTCGTTTTTCTATTGTGGCCAATTGGCCATGCTAAAGAGGCGGAGATTTACATTCTGTAAAATATAAACGCTACGTAAGGTCTACGCGGATCTCGTAGCAGCTCGTAGAGCTACGCGGCTACGGCTACGCAACATTACATTGGTTGATTGCAGAAAAAAAACCTAAAATTAGCCTAAAATAATTGTTTTCTTTCCTCATTCTTTTGAAGTGAAACTTCTTTAAGCTTAATAAAATTTCTAGGTCACGCAATGATAATATTATATTACATTGAGTTCACGTCATGTATAATAGGGTCGAAATAATAAAATTATCGCTTTATGACGCCGCGCTGCGGTCACGATTTTGGACAGAATTTTTACATCTGACACGTGTACTTCGTCCACACCAGCCATAGATTTATAAATAGGCCGTACAGGCCGCGGCCTAGGGGCGGCAGCGTCCTAGGCGGCAGCCGGCAGTGTCTCAGTATTAATTACTATTATGCTAATTACTGACATACGGTTTTGCTCAATAGGAATGTTATAGGCTATATTATAGCCTCGATAAATGAGCTCAGATAGTACTGAAAGAATTTTTCAAATCGGACCAGTAGTTTCTGAGATTAGCGCGTTCAATCTGCAAACAAACAAACTCTTCAGCTTTATAATATTAGTAGATTTTAATAATCTAGAGAGAAGAGAAGAAGCAATAAAACGCCTTTTTGCTATAATTATAATAGTTTTAATGTATATTTGTCTAAAAACGTGAACAATTTGGTTTAATGGTCAAATATTACAACATTTAATTTGTTGATAACATTAATTACCACTTATCAATTAATTATCATTTAAGAATGCTAAAATTCCATATTTTAAGCTATAGCAAAAAGCAATCCTAAATCTTAACAAGACATTTGGCGATTACACGGTACACCAAGCGAAATGTTGCCAGTAACAATTTAAAAGCAAAACTCGACCTAACTGTACATTTTTCACAAAAAAGTATTCCATGCGATATAGTGAGTGTTGCAAAGTGCGTCATCCCGGCATGTGCGCCATAATATTATAGGCTCTATAATATTCCACACTGCTGATGGCAGAGGTTACACGATCAGTATTTCATCAATCTGATCCATCAATCCTGATCAGATTGATGAAATGCTGATCGTGTAACCTTTAGAAATCTCCAATCAGCAATGGAAGTATAGCTGTATGGCGCACTTGCCGGGTATGCGCGTTTTGCCACACTCACTATATTATTATTATATTCTGTTTCTACTCTATGTATTGTGCAAAATCCATCAGTTTTTGAGCCTCAAAGCAAACAAAATATTATGATTCCACTTATTTTTAATATAGTCCTTTCATAATATGTATATATAGCGAATTTAGGTTTAAGAATTGACTTAGCCTCTGATCATCCAGGCCATTTAACCAAGACTTTTTCGTTATCTCTTCGTTATAGATTCGCCGATCATAATGTATGGAATTGACATAGGCGTTCGTTAATATGACGTTGACGTTAGTCTCGTCTTATCACATAAGTCATAAGTGTCATAACTCATAACTCATTCATTCCTCAGTCATTCCATACAATATTTTGGTCGGCGATTCTATAAAGAAGCGATAAAGAAAAGATCTTGGCTCACCCCACAAGGGGTACCTACATACATTTTGGTTGGCGATTCTATAACGAAGCGGTAACGAAAAAGTTTTGGCTAAAATATGTCCGACGATTAGCCGAAAATAATTCGACCGACGAGTAAATTCAGACATCTCGCTTGGCAATCTCTTGTACCAATATTCGAACTTCGTCATGGGGATAATCGAATGTGTTTTGACTTTTAACAGAAACTTCCTGTAGAAGACTAGGTAGATAACAGGGCAGGGGTTCCCAATCTTTTTCAGCCCACGGCAGCGCAGTTACAAATTGTCACGGCGCCCTACCCCAGCTGCCTATTTGAAAATGATAAAGTCAAAATAAATAGCACCATAATATAATGATGGAGGATCGACTCACGGCGCGGCTCTTGTCTTTCCACGGCGCGGCGCTCCAGGGCGCCGCGGCGTACACTTTGAGAACCCCTGCTATAGGGCAAGATTTTCCCAAATATACTTAATATAAATATGTATTTAAAACTATAAATTAGGTAACGAAAAAAAAAACAATAAATAAATAAAATCGACTTAAATATCTAATTAAATTAAAAATAATTGAGCAAATTGTTATATAGTGGAATATTGAAAAGAAAAAATAGCTAAAGATATTTTTTTAAACACAAACACAATATTATATTATAATACAGAATTTTAATATGGAACATAATATCAACATTTGTGCATATATTTGAGTAGCTCCTAAATACATTTGTATGAAATAATTTATGCTGTTACTCATTAAAATAAATAATACATACGTCTTAATATTATATTTCTACAGGGTCCTTACTAAATTTTGTTGGCAAATATTTTTTAGATTGCCAGTGTAATAAAAACAACTTAAGAATCGTAGCTATCTATTAATCGTAGCTATATTAGTACTGTGAATAATATTATTATTAATTAGATGACGCCCGAAGCTCCGTTGCAGCATAATTCGCACGGGAACCGTACATTTTCCGAGATAAAAAGTATCCTAATATGTCCTTTCAAGGGACTCAAAGTATCTACATACCAAATTTCAGAAATGCCGTTCAGCGCGGTTCAGCGGTTTGGGCGTGAAAGGGTAACAGACAGACACACTTTCGCATTTATAATATTAGTAAATTATAAATTTTAACAGCGACTAGAGCTCAGCCATTCACGAACTGTAGGGCTAGTCCAGCTATCCCCAACTTTATCTGTGACGACTGTGGCCCGCGTGATGTTAAACCATTTTGAAATTCACGCCCACCGGCAAAATAATGTACTTACTTAGTCGCAAAAAAATTTTCAATTTTAAATCATTAAGTTTTAAGAACCTTATTTTTAACCCTAAAAAAGGTTTGTTGCGGCCCGCGACACCAAGACCAAAACATGTTTGTGGTCCGTGTGAAAAAAGGTTGGGAAGCACTAGGCTAGTCTGTACTCTATGTGGAGGGAGTCCCGTGTTTGTTAGATCCGGGATATCTCTCCTTTATACGGCTGAAGGCGAACCGCAGGTGGTTTTAGTGAGTAGGAGTCTCACATACCCCCGGGGTGCTGAGGCACATACCCAACCCGGGGAACCCATGATGAGTTTCCCCTGCGCATCAACAAAAAAATAAAAGGCTTTACTCTATAGGGTCTTCTGTATAGGGCCGACGACCTGCAGCTCGTGCAGCGGCAGGTCACGCATGATGACGGCGTGAAAGGCCATGTTGGCCGTCGCCAGGATGTACTCGCACACCGAGAACCACGTGAACGCTGAAAACAATATGACAAATCAGCGTTCAATACGAATAGTTTCAATCAAAATATCAGCCTATATTCGTCCACTCCTGGACGAATATAGGCTGATATTTCCGGCGCCTCTCTCAATAAACGCCAAGATGGCCGATCTCCTGCTACCCGTTGTCCCTGTAAGTTCATTGACCATAATAATATTATTTTCAAACATATATGGCACGGCCCCTTCAGAATGGGCGAGGCCTGTTCTATGGGGGAGTGAATTCATTCGTTTCACATTCACTTGTTTTGGCAGGAAAAGAAAACGATATATTTTGACAGCATGGCCACTCGCTAGAAAATCGGAAATTGCGTCAAAATAGAAATTGTTTACCGCAATTTTTTTACTGTTACTTATCGACTATTGTGTTCTACCACTCACGTCTTCAATTAGAGTCCTGTTACTTATCTCTTTTTCCACTCAAGTCCCCAGTCTCCTCAACACTCACCTAAAGGTCGACACAGGAGGCGGTGACTGAGGAAGAAGAAGACGAGGCCGACGGTGGCAGCGATGGCCACGTAGAACAAGATCCAGACGAGGCGGTTGGTGCGCACCGGCTCGATGTCCGCGCCCAGACAGCCCACGCGCGCTCGGCACAGCATATGCAGTAGAGCCGCCACCATAAACAAGATGAATATCTTCTCGTGCACAACTGGAAAAGTAATTTTTGGAACGAAGTTCCTTATCGCGCGTTGCAAAAGGGCTAGACGGGAAAAATAAGGACCTAAGGTTGTAACGACTTTTGTTATAGTTTTAAATCTGTAAACTCCAGTGTCAGCTAAAATGTCTCAAATATCTAAATCCGGAGTCATTTTATTTGTGTACCTTCATGATTTAACAATATAGCTGAATTTTTAGCGCTCCCACACATAACTGCGAATTCGCATCGCATCGCAAATATCTGCGACAAAACTCAGAATAAAAATGACATTAGTCATTACGATGCGCGATGCGATGCGATTTCGACGACCTCTGTGGCTCTGTTGATAAGCTAGTTGGTAACTCAACTCAGCCGGGGGTCATGGGTTCCAATCCTGCCGACGACGGAACATAAAGTTTTCAAAGTTCCTGGGTCATGGCACAGAATATATAATAGTACTCCGGTCATGGATGTGTATCTTATACTTAATAAAAATCTTAAATTATACCTATAATATGTGCAGTATAAAAGTATTAAATATATTACCGTTGTCTGGTACCCGTGGTCCTTCAGGCACTTAGCACGGGGCCAGCCAGACTAACGTCGCATGGTGTGAAGCGTCCATAGCTCTGATATATAAATTAGATGCGATGCGAATTCTCAGTTCTGTGTGGGGACCCTTACTCACAGTAGTTTTCACGATTAGACACGTAGGTGACCCCGGAGAGAGCGAGCAACTCCACGAAGTTCAACCAGTAGCACGCCTCCCCCAACTTGTTCGCTAGCTTTCGGGTCTGAAATACAACAACTTCCAAGATATTCCATAGATTCATACTAATATTATAAATGCCAAAGTGTGTCTGTCTGTTACCTCTTCACGGCCGAACCGCTGAACCGGGTTTGCTGTTTGGTATGGAGATGCTTTGAGTCTCGGGGAAAGGACATATTAATATTATGATACCTTTTATCCCGGAAAAAAGTACAGCTTTCACGCAATATTAATTTCACGCAATAAATAATTTATCGGAAACTAAATATGTGGTCGCCATTTCATTAGATACATCCGGGGCTTTCGACCATGCTTGGTGGCCGATGGTACTATTAAAACTAAAAAATCGAGGGTGTTACTGTAATATTTATTCCATAATACATTCTTACTTTACTAACGGTCAAACTAAGCTTCGTCTAGGACATTGTACACACGTCAAAGATTTAACGTGCGGCTGCCCTCAAGGATCGGTAATCTCGCCTAAATTATGGAATATCGGATTCGACGATTTGTTAAGTCTTCCTCTTCCACCGCTTTGTATACTAGTCGGTTACGCCGATGACGGTTTTCTTATCATACAAGCTAACTCGCGTTCCGAAATTGAGTCTAAAGCCAATAGTCTTAATTTAATATCTGACTGGGGTAAGCGTAATCGTCTGAATTTCGCCGCGCATAAAACTTACCAAATTCTATTAAAAGGTTCTCTTATTTCTTCCCCTAGCATTAAACTTGACAATATAAACGTTAAACGCAAACAGTCACTCTGTTACCTTGGTTTTCATTTGGAAAATAAATTTACATTTTTGGAACATATAATTCAAACCGGTGAGAAAGCCAAACGTAATTTTTACTCGTTTACTAGAATATCTATTTCGACATGGGGCCTCTCATTTAAAACTCTTAAATTAATTTACACCGCGACGTATCTAGGCAGCATTTGCTACGGGGCCCCCGTGTGGGCCGACAGAGCAACTACCGGCGCGGCTCGTCGCAAGTTGCTGCAAAGCCAACGTCTGGCACTCATATTCTTATGCAAGGCTTATAGGACCACAAGCACCGAAGCCTTGCCCGTGTTAGCCGGAGTTTTACCCGTTGACCTTGAGATACAGCGCCGTGCGACAATGTATTATCATAATAAAAACATTGACAACCCGTTCTTTCTGAGCGATCGTGATAAAATAAAAATAGCAAGATTGTTTGAACCTTTAGAAGACTCTGTGCAAAGCCTCTTCTCCGAATGGCAGACGCGATGGGACTGTTCCACCAAAGGGCGTCATCTATACAACTTTTTCCCTGATATTCGAGAACGGCTTTCCAAACATTGGATGGATGTTGATCACTGCGTTTCTCAATTCCTGACCGGTCATGGAAATTTTAAGGCTAAGCTTTATGGTTTTAAACTTGTAGAATCACCTATGTGCGAGTGCTCGACCGAAGGCAACATGTTCGAACAAACCGCTCATCATGTTCTCTGGGAGTGTGGTCTCTGGCAGGAGGAAAGAACTGCAATGCTAAACAACCTACTCTGTACATCGGGAGTCGCATACTACGGTGATCTTGTGGACAGCGCCAGGAACTTCCGTGCCTTCAAGCGTTTTTGTCACAGTTATTATTGGCAACAATCCAACACATAAAATTGCAATATTAATTTAGCTATAGCGTAGTCAATTATTAACTTTTATTCCCGTGGTGCTTCCCCTTCAGTTCTTTGACTTTTGGTCATTGTAACTTTGTGCTGTCTCCCGCTTGTATGGGGAGGGAATCTGGAATCTTCCTACTCCTCCTATTTTTCTTCTGATTAAATTCGTTGCGGGTCCCAAGACAGTTTAGCATGTCCCTCGGGCTCCCTGAGATCATATCAAAGGGTTTTCGTGGTTGGATACCGCTGTCGATCCTGGCGACACAGGAGATACAGTGGTGGGAATGTGTGGTGGGCCAAAGCCCGTTAAAAAAAAAAATAAAAAAAAAAAAAGCTTTCACGCAATAAACGAACTTTGGCGCAACGGAGTTGCGGGCATTTGAGTGTACTCCAGTAAGGCTATATTTCACTGGGACAATGCAGCGCAGCAGTTCGCCGCTCTGCCAACGACTGATTTCGGCGCCGCGCCCTGGTATCTCGGTCAAATCTAGCCCTTAGACAGCTGGACATAGATGGACCGCAGTCAGGACCGACTGCTCTACAGCGGTCGCGTTGACCGACTGCTTCGACCGATCAAGAACTGCTCGAGCGGTCTGTGTATTGCGGATATGAATTTAGTATGGAAACTGCAGATCGCCGCGCCGTGCGGCAATCGCATCTTAAAGTCGGTTTCGAATGTTTACGTGGTCCATCTATACCTACGCATGATTTCCCCGTGAATTGGTGACTTACCTTTTCATTGGTGATGAAGAGCGTTCGTTCCTTATGGTAGTTGTAGTATAGCGAGCCTATCAACAGTCTTGGTCCTATGTGGTACGCCACGCATATCCGCCAGACGTATCGTTGCGGACTAATTCCGGTAATTGCACTTATAGAGGGTACCACGTTGTATACCTGAAGGGATAAGAAGTTAAATAAAAGAGAGAGTAAGGAGTTTAAGAGAGAGATAGAGATATCGGGTGGAAGATCTAATAGAGGCTTCTTGAGATTAAGTATTTTGCGTTTTTGCATACAACGCAGCTCAAGCAAATTACTTACCTATAGTATTTCCGCCATCTGCCTAAGAATTAACTTCTCTGCTAGTACTTAGGTACATCACTAAAACTATACAGTTTACTTTTGGTCTACAATATTGCTACTTGCTATAGTCTGTGTAAATATTATGTTTATCTTTTTATATTATACTTTAAAAACGTTTTAGAACTATGCTACTACTTATTTAATCAAGATTTGGCCACGGTCCAAGTCGTAGCATCAAGGTCAAAATAATACTAGTATGCTGAACAAAGTACAAACTATAATATGCATCGCAAAACTTACCCTACAATGAGTTTCGTGTATATCATCTGCTTGGAAAATAGACGCGGTTACGTAACAAAATATTAATCCACCAAGCGGCAACCATAGCGCAGTGAGGCATATATCTCTCAGAGCACATGACCACAATAATCCCTGAAATGAAAAAAAAATTCCTTTTTAAAGGGTAGGGGACCCTATTACTGAGACTTCACCGATGTCAGTCCGTCTGTCCGTCTTCTGTCTGTCTCCAGACTCCAGGCTATATTTGGCTATATTATGTAGCTAGACTTCTGAAAATTTCACAGCTGATGTGTACTTAAATGTATTGATACTTACTAGTTAATTGATAGTGAATAGTGGTGACTGATGTGTATTTCTGTTGCCGCTAGGTATGGCAATAAATACAAATAAAATAAAATTTGAGTAAGTTATATAGAAGTAAAGTATATAAAAATATTATTTAAGGGGGGCTCCCATACAAAAACACAATTTTTGCCTACTTTCACTCTACATAATTATATTATGTACATAGTGGTATGGAACCCTTCGTGTCTGTGTCGAGGCCTTCTCGCACTTGGCCGATTTTTTTATTTCATCAAGTTAGTAAACTGAGAAATGTGAAATTCGATTTTTTTATATTTTATTCTTAGAAAATAAAAAGTATAAGTATTTTTTACTTACTGTATACTTACTTTTTTCAATAAAAATGCATTTTAATTATTATAAAACGACATAAAATTAGGAAATTACATTTTTTCACATGCGTAATAGTAAACAACGTAGGTACGTAAATTATAAGCATAATATTAAGTATACAAAATTCGGAGCTTATAATTTTTAGTAATGTAAAAAAAATACCTTATACTCTATTGTTCTTATAATTTTACTCTCAAGATATAAATTGTTTGTGCGATGTTTTTCACGTTCGTCTGTTTTTGTTAGCGATTGTGCTTGTGCGTCAATGTTCATTTTCCGTCCCAATCGTCATTCGTCGCCTCCGATGTAATTTTACATAATTTTTACACTAGGTACACTCCTATGCATACACTGTTCTGCGTATCGAAAATTCATGTTTGTACCCGTTAATTTTAATGTATCACAAATACTAAGTAGCATGGTAGCACATAATTGACACTGTTAAACCATAGTAAAATTATTAATTTGTGCTTAAAGAATTTCGTGTTATTGTGTTGAAGAGAAATGAGAAATGCTTTGCGAGAATTGAATGAGGTTATTTGCACTTGCGCATTTGAACCCGAGTCGAACGTGTTAAGATGAACGAAAGAAAGGATTTTGATCGAACGATCTAATAATAACACGTATAGGTACCTAATGTTATTATTGTGTTTAAAAATCAGATTCACAACGCTTAGGCTCTAGAGTCTAGAGTTTAGTAGAAAGCATACATAAAGGAACATACATTTTGTTTTTATCATAAAAAATTACAAGAAATATTTTATTATGTTAATGATTTCCATTAAATTGACGCTATACGAATTGATATTATTAAAACTGTATTGAAGAAACTTGGAAGAAACTATCATCTGAGCCATCATCATTATTTTGTTGTAAGGACATTCGAATTCGACATAAAAGTTTAGACTTTACAAACTTTTATGCGTATGTTTACATTGTCTTTGCTTATAAGTACCTATCTTTAAAAAAAAACTTGTTAACGTCTTCTTTCTGTCAAAAGGCAAACGTCAATTTGACCGATGCGATTCTTATTTCTTCTATTTCTTGCTTTCATTCTCGCATGGTCTCGAATCTTGATTTGAAATAAATTTCTGAAACGTGAAATTTTTATAAAACGTGTAAACACGTCAAATATTAAAATGTTATGTATGAATATAATATTTCCATAAATACATTCTCTGTGTAAAATCCATAATGATGGAGTTGTTTAGATATATTTCATTTATTATTGTTTGCAATGTTCTTTCCGCCAACGCTGAAGGTTTTACGCATTGGATGGTTACGGAGAGTGGATTGATTGAACCGAAGGTGTATATTATTTATTATTAAAGTATTTAGGAACAGCCCCGATCTTCATTTTTTTCTAGGCTGGGCAAAAACTGAAAAATCTGCCCTCGCCCACATAAAATATTTTTCAACAAGAACTTTCCTTGTTTGAGAATGTAATTTTCCATTACATTCTCAATTCATTCCGTGGGCAAACTTAAGCAAGTAAATGTAAAGTTGTCTATTTATCAGTGGTGTGAATTTGGCCACCCTCTTATCTTACCGCCTGGGGCATTGGGTGGTGGGCCCCAGCTAGCCCTCAACTAGATCTGGGCCTGTTTACAAGCAACAGATTAGAGGACTTGCATTGTAAAATATCGTAGCTTGCATTACTATATATTTATGAAGCTTTTTCAAATTTAAGTTTGTAACACTATTTTTAGCTGCACTCTCCTTTTAATATGGAACGTCCCTACGACTTGCTGGCTCTGATGGATCAGGAAAAGAAATGGAGCACTATATTTGAAGTCTACAATGAGCTGGCAGCCCGACAGACCCGTATTAACAAACTGTGGACAAATTTGGATAAGCAAACAGATCTAGAACCACATTTGGCTAAAAATAAAGATTGTGTGCAAGCTGGAGACATTAGCATGTTCGACTGGTATATCTCGTTCCTCGATGAAGGCAGCTTGATGAACATACCCCAACAGGAGCATATGGTGTCCAACTCCCAACACAGTGCCACTTATGATATACCAGATTGTAAGAAGATATCTTCACTGATATTCAGCATGTTCACATTTGAACACTTGGAGGTATGTTTTTAATTTTTAAATGCACATTAAAAATAAATGTTATATGATTATCTATTAGTGAAAGCTGAGCTTTTCATTTGCAATGTAAAGCTAACTCAAAATCCAAATTTTAGACAGTAATCTATGCAACAAACAATTAAAAATAGTTATTATTTCGGAATAATTTTGTAACAAATGTTATCAAATCCATTTTGTTGACTCACCACCAGTTACCACATTTAGTGAAAATGTTTGATAATGCAGAGTATATTTCAAACATTTTCAGTATTTTAGATAGTTGTTTATATTTAATTTATACATTATAATTTACAAATATCATTGCCACTTATTTTAGACAGTTTGTTTATAAATTCTCCAGAGTATGAGGCAAAGGAACAATTTGTCGGTACATCCAGACCTGACACTTGTTGAATCTCCACAAACCTTGGATCTGTTTGGGCATTGGCTGTACGGTCTACTAAGACAGAACACCTCATCCTGGTTGCATTATGACATGGCCGTTATCTATTGGAGGATGAAAGGCAATGCACCAAAAGCCATGGAATGTGCCAGAAGAGCAGTACACTATGTACCTAGGTAATATTCTTATGTAGTCATCCATCCAATATTATACAGTATACAAAAGTGGATGTTGTGTCTTCTTCACTCAACATTTAGTTTTGAGATTTTTTTTATGAAAAAAGGGGGCAAACGAGCAAACAGGTTACCTGATGGAAAGCAACGTCTGTCGCCCATGGACACTCGCAGCATCAGAAGAGCTGCAGGTGCGTTGCCGGCCTTTTACGGTGTAATAGGGTAGGGGAGGGTAAGGAAGGGAATAGGAGAGGGTAGGGAAGGAAATAAGGGAGTGTAGGGAAAAGGGTAGGGGACTGGGCCTCCGGTAAACTCACTCACTCGGTGAAACACAGCGTAAGCGCTGTTTCACTCTGGTTTTCTGTGAGCCCGTGGTATTTCTCCGGTCGAGCCGGCCAATTCGTGCCGAAGCATGGCTCTCCCACAGTCTGACATTCTGAACTTTCGTGAAACAAAACCTAAAATAACTCAAAACTTTATTAAAAATGCATAGTTATTATCACAGAGTGGCGTTACAACTTGTGACAAAGTCTAATGTTTTTATTACAGGAGCAATAAGGATTTAGCCCTTTTGAATATGGGAAATATTTTTCATCAAAGTAAAAGGTCAGAAGATGCGATTGTGATACTGAGTGCGGCCGTAGACCACAATCCGCAGAACTACATGGGACACTTCTCTTTGGCCACCGCATATGCTATAACTGGAAATTATAATTTATCACTGCATCACTTCAATCAAAGCCTAAAACTGCAGCCTCAACATGATTCAAAGAAGAAATACATTCCGTGCATAAAATGCCATGCCTCCTTGGTACCCAAAATTGAAAACATTCGCAAGTAAGTCTTTAAAAAACTTTTATTACAGGTGTTGTTTCGTCTAAGGATCTGACAGTCAAGGCTTTTTGCACAAAAAATTCATCAGTAACAATATTTCAAAAATGTACAGCGTGTGTTCTATCACTATATTTACACATGCTTTGTTTATCATTGTTTCCTATAATATCAGGACCTCATAAATGTTAATTGTTTGATGTGTAAGATCATGCGCGAACGATGACACACGTCTCCGATTTATTCTGATTAACGACTCCAATACACGCAAGTTGAAGGCGTCTTTTCCTCAAAAGGTGATAGCTTTCTTGTACAGCCGTATGTAAAAGTAAACTTTATTTCGCGTAAGTACTACCTAGGGACGGAGAGCGGTCACGCGGTGAAGCGTTCAAGTGGTCAGTTTTGCGTTCTTTGTGTTGTATTATGTTACATACTATGTAATGTAATACAACACAAAGAACTAATAATTAGATAAATTATACTCGCACAGTGGCCGTTCTGGTATCAAATTGCTCCTGTGTGACCGACCGCTCGAATGTACCTATAATGCTAATGCAGAACACTTGAACAAGTGACCGCTCTCTGTCTCAAAGGTCCTAAGGCCTGTATAAATAGTCAGTACTCAAGATGCATCTCGGTGTCAAGACACGGTTCTGTCTCTGTGATTGGTTGGCTGTCTAAATTTGGACCAATCAATCACAGAGCCGAACCGCGTCTTGAGACCGGGTCGCATCTTAAGTACTGACTATTTATATGGGCCTTAGTGTGTGTGGATCGTACGCGCAAGTATCTAAAGATGCTTGACAAATAATCGAAGAGCTCATTACTGTCTGTGTGCATGCAACTGTATACTTACTGAATAACTACAAATAATATTAACCAATTTTAGGACATTGGACCTACTTCATAAAGAGTTACATGATTACAGTCGAAATGAAACCGAATGGCCAAAAATTCTTCGCGAATTTTTGAAAACAATTAAACATGATGAGGATTTTGGTAAACATTTATATTAACATATTTTTATTAAAATTAATTACAAAATTATGTATGGGTTTTGTAAAGGAACTTTCATTTTTTATTATCCTTATTCCTTACTAATAAAAATATCTATACGATAGATATTATATTGTTACTTCATGTTATTTCCTTGTATAATACATTGCGAAAGTCAAAGACGAAACGCTGTATAGATATATTTGATGAAGTAAATGTAACTTTTTTATTAGTAAAAGGATTATAATTATTATGTCCTAAGTAGCTATTAAAACTTTATATTTGTTGCTTATTAAAAATAGATGATGTTGTCATGAACTCATAATATCATTGTAGTGCAATGCTATAAGAATTAAAAAAGACTTGTATTTCAATATGTACAATTATTATTGCCTTTTTATGACACAAGAGTACCGTAATAACTAATAAATATTATAATACTCTGCTAGTCGCATTAATTATAGGTATAGAGTTATAGACCACTGTTAGATAATTACTTACAAAAAAAATCAAGTTAAAGTCAAATATGGGGACTGATTTTGAGTTTATTAGATTTTTTCATATAAAATATTTACTCCCATCTTAAGCTCATCCTTCCATAAGGGCCCTCGCGTTCCATGTGATTGCTATTGTCTATCATGTTGCAGGGGGAACTAACACTAAGGTCAGTCTCGAAATCAGCGGGGAGCGGCGGCGGCGCGTTACAATGTATAGATTCATATGGACATGCCTCGAAAACAGACATAATAGGCGGCTTATCCATATTAATCTATACATTGGAACGCGCCGCTCCCGCACCGCTGCCCGCTTATTTCGAGGCTGAAGTCTAACTGCCGCGCTCAGAGACATTAATTGATGATTAAACTTTAATTTAATGAAGAGTTTGACAGATAATGTATGGGGCTTATGTCAAAATCCTCATTTATAGTTAAGTAATTATCTAATATTCGTCTCTGAGTGTGGCAATAAGAGTTATATTATGTTTGTATAATAAGGGGGACCATGCTTCTTTCCACCTACCCTCTATCAAAATTCAAAACATACAAGTACTCGAATTAGACCACTGTGTTATGCTACAAATTAAATACCATATTTTTGTGTAACTACATCGTATCACTTATGGTTGTAGTAGATTTAACCTTATCATAAAAGCAATAAAGTCGTAATACAGTGCACTGCTTGACTAGAACCACTAAAATTACCACATCCTTGTCAGGATCCACTCAATCATTAGATAAAATTGTGGTGATTATTTTTAAGTTGTTCAAAAATTTTTTTATAGTTTTATAATTTGCTGTAAATTTCGCAAATGTCTACTTAATATAGCCAAGACCATAGTGAGTATAATGAAAATCATCATATCATTTGCAGACATAAGGAGTATGGACCAAAGCAGCGAGCGCATGACTCAAATAATGGGGAAGGATATAAAACGTCTGAAGAAGTATAGCGACAAGTTCTATTTGATTAAATACTTTCTGGATGATCCGGTCTACAGTGGGAAGTGGGAGAAGACCGAGGGAGTGTTGGGAGTGGAAGCGGTTTACAGCCTGCAGCGACTTATAAAACATATCGAGAGGAATCTCAACTCCGTCCCGGAGACTGTGAAGATTGATCCTGTCAAAGTTGATGATGAACCGAAACAGTGTATGTACAGAAATCCATACTTCCATACTAATATTATACTAATTACTGATTAAACTAATAATATTATGAATGTGAAAGTACTTCTGTCGTAAAGTACTTCTGTCGTCGTCGTTTCTGTCGTTACTTCTTCGCGGCCAAACCGCTAAACCGATTTTGCTGAAATTTGGTATGGAGATACTTTGATGAAAGGACATAGGATGCGTTTTATCCCTGGAAATTGTACGGTTCCCGCGCGATTAACGAATTTAGGCGCAACGGAGTTTCGGGCGTCATAATGTATATTCTACTACATATTCTCCACACCTAAATCATTGAAATGATGGCAAGGACTCGAAGATTATATATAACAAATAAATAAATAAATAAATATTATGTTTATTTCAGGCTTTTAACCATTATTAGTAAAATATGTGTTAGTCCATGACTTAACCTATTACCTATGTTAGTATTAGCTAGAATTTTATATAATTCCTTTGTTCATTTCTAAAATAGGAGTTGACAAAATAATAATAATAAGTAATGCTTTACTTTTAGGTAAAAAACCAGGAGCCACTTGCAATATTAAGAAAGAACTATCGGAGATGGATAAAAAGATGAGTGAATTTGAAGTGGGGACAATCATGTAAGGTTTTACAATGAATTTAATTTGTTACAGCTCTAACTATCCGATACTTATTTTTCATGGTCCTTATAAAATATACTTAGTATTTTTATACACTAAAAACTCTGTTCCTTACAATAAATACGCGATTAAATTGTGTCGTTATTTAACAGTAAAATCCGTATTAAAATTATTTTATTTACCATTTTCAGGTACCCATCTACGATGAAAGTGAATAGGAACTCGGAGGATTTCGACACGGAGTCAGACTGGCCGAGTGACAGTTTCTGCAAGACCGCTTCAGCCAAGTTTCCCGATAACATCGACGCTGTGTACCCCGTCTTCCTGCCCTTTGAGAATAAAGGGATAAGGTATACCAAGCCCAGTAACATAAAAAAACTATTATATATGGGAATTACTGATTTAAACCGTTAACTTGTGGGAATATGCGTGGCGGCCATAAAGGAAGATCTTCCGACCGAGCGAGGTGTTATGCTCGGTCAGGCCAGAGCCCACGTGAATCGTGATACATTTCAGCTGTCGTATATAATATACCGACGCACTTAGAAAACTTCGATAGCGCGATGCAGGAATGTGGCGCTAATTGTGGGTACCGCTACAAACTGACCGGCTTGCCAATGGATTAATTTACGTGTTCACTCTGCATAGGTTGGGTTCGTTGTTAACGGAGCGCATCGGCGTGCCGGCTTGGGAGCAACACGAGCTGCCGTGGCACCCACCCACCTGCGTCCCAGACAAGGACGCCGCGCCCTACACCGGATCCCACAAGAAGTCTAAGTATGATGAATATGAACTTCATTGCTTAAGGTCACAATTTTGACGTTTGATCTTTCTAAAAGTCAATTTAAAAGTATAAACGTCAAAATATTAACATTACAACTATATAATAGGTCTACCAGAATCTGAGGGTAATTTTTGACAACAGATTTTCAAAAAATATCCTTGATCGTTGGATAAATTTTTATATTTGCATGTTTCACACACAGAATCAGCCGCTATAAGATGAAAGAAGGATCAAAATGTTTTATTACAATAACCGGTATTGATAGAGTCAATTTATTTTCTCACTTTTTGCCATCAGATTCTGGTAGACCTATAAAAGGGGGCATTTTAAAGCCAGCGTGACTAATGGCGGGACTGTCCCGCCACATCGAATACAAGAAGACTGAGTAAAGCTAACGTCACAACACACGTATCCCAGGGTGGGACTGTCCCGCCACAATGAATGTGACATAAATGTTTTGTACTTGTCTAGGACGGAGGACGCTTGACAGATGTATTATAGCTGGTCTGTACAGTTCGACAAGGCTATAAATGAATATGTCAATGATGTCAATGGGCGCTGCTGGTAAAGGAGAACTGTCAAAAATGACATGTTTGTATGATAGAAGCGTTAGTTCCTTTTCTCGCCACATTCATAATTCATATTATACAGCCTTGTCGAACTGTACGGATGTTATGGTTATTTCATGCTGTCCATACTTATTTTATTAATGTAAAATCTTCACGCTTAAACCATTGGACCGATTATTATGAAATTTTGTATGCAGATAATTTGAGTCACGGGACATACCATAGTTTTTATTGCAGAAAGATGTACGGTTCCGCGCGGTAATCTACTTTTGGCGCAACGGGTGTCATAAAGTATATTATATAAATAGCGCTCTCAAGTCATCAAAATATGTTTCTTATTATTTGAAATCCTTAAGGCTTCAGTCTCGTAATCAGCGGGCAGCGGAGCTGGAGCGGCGGCGCGTGGCAATGTATAGATTTATATAGATAAGCCGTCTAGTAAGTCGCGCGTCACGTCGTTCGCCGCTAGACGGCTTATCCGTATAAATCTAAACATTGTCACGCGCCGCCGCCGCCCCCGCCCCACTGTCCTCTGATTTCGAGACTGAAGCCTTAGGGCCTATTTCTTCACTTCCTGATAAGTGCTGGATAGCCTATCCACCACTTAACTTGACAGATGAAGTATGGAGAATCTGTCAAAAAAGTTGTGGATAGCCTATCTGGCACTCTATCAAGAAGTGGTGAAACAGGCCCTTACACTTTTGAATGGTGAATACCAGGCCGATACCGCTGGAGGTGGCGCAGACGGAGCACCTGCGCCACCGGCTGCAGGACTACGTCAGCGGCGACGCGCGCCTCGTGCGCAACATGCAGGACGTCGAGATCGGACAGCGGATATTCGCCGCCAAAAACAAGGTGTCTATACTAATATAAACGCGTAAGTGTGTCTGTCTATCCGTCTGTCTGTCACCTCCTCATGCCCCAACCGCTGAACCAATTTTGCTAAAATTTGGTATAGAGATACTTTGTGTCCAGGGAAAAGACATAGGATACTTTTTATCCCGGAGGTGGGAACCTCGCGATAAACGAATTTTAGCGCAACGAAGTTGCGGGCGTCATATTCTAGTAGTTTATGATTGCCAAGAACACTTCCGTTGTCACACTCCGTGTTACGCACTAACAACAAAACAGAAACGAGCGAAATAAATTCTGTTCTATTGAGAAAAAATGTAATTACAAATGCTTTGCGGTGACGCAAAGGAAGATCTTCTGACCGAGCGAGGTGGTATGCTTGGACAGATAAGTAACAAGATTTGTTTAAATTATTTCAAAGGAAAAAATAAGTAAATAAAAAAAAGTAAATGTTATAGTTTCCACTTCATACATTTACATCTTCAATTGTGTCATGGAACTCGTACTTGGCTGATTTTTCCAGAAAGCAGCCCCACCGTGGATGCTACTGGTGCTGTCGTCTTTATACTGGCGCGTCCGCAACAACAACGCCAACGCGCTGCACTGCCTGCTGCCCGCCGCACGACAGGTGCCGCCGCGGCACAAGGTACAACGCTTGAAAGATCACCACCTCGAATCTCAATCCATTTAAATACAAATTCTTTTAGGCAACTATGAGCCCATTGAGTATGTAGGCATCTACCACCGAGAAAATTAATTCCTAGGCAGTTGACGTACCTACGTCGTTTGGTCGGCTTATGTCAATTCAATGTTAGCTGTGATCAGTCGGCTGGGTTTGACACAACGCGAACAAGTTCCTTAGGTCCGTCAACTGCCTATGAATCAATTTCTTCGGTGGTACAATAGTAACATTAATGTTTCCTCCGTCGTTGTAAGGACATAGTGCTGGTGTCGCTGGCGTCCGTGTATCTCGAAATGGGCTTCATAGACGAGGCCATCTCCGCCGCCGAGGAGGCCTTCAAGATGGCCGTCTACGAGGTAATAGCATCATTATTCTCTTACTTGAGAAAACCGAAGTACACATACGAACTTTTCGGGCTAAAACTTTAATGCTGGCTCCTCACGGCGCGTGATATCACGAGCCGCGCCGCGCTGAGTCGATTTGTACGAGCGAGCACGAGCCAACAGGCGAGTCCGCGCTACCCGTTCTCACGGCGCGGCGGCGCGTAATATCACGAGCCGCTCTAGCTGCGCTGAGCCGCGCCTTTGAAGTTACCGACTTCAAAGTTGCGTCCGTATCATATTACGCGCCGTAAGCAGCCAGCATAAGAAAAAACTTTTCACGCCGATTCCGCGTCGTTCTTTTTCACCTGGCATACGAGTGACCGGTGTAAGTGTGAGGAGAGAAGGACGACGGTTTTATGTAACATAACTCGTCCTCCTAAATAAATAGATAATTAGCCATAAGTCGAAATGCATTTTGCATTTAAAAGACATTCTCAGGCAGACTTGCGTAGATCTGGATTAAAGTTAACTCTGAGTTAAACATCATGTCATACCTGTCACTCACTTTAAAGAGTGATAGAGATGACATGATGTTTAACTCAGAGTTAACTTTAACTTAGATCTGCGCAAGTGGGCCTCAGAACGCTAAAACTGCAGGCTCAGCATAATCACCATAGAAGCGGTTTAGTAAAAGTGACAGACAAACGGGATCTGCCATTTTGTCTCTAAAATCTGTCAGTATGTCCATTCTTTCCCGTTTATAATGTTCTTATGCTAAGCCTGCAGAAAAAAACTAAAATGTTGTTGCTTCTTATTTTCAAATTACATTTAAAGGTGTAACCGCACTAAGCGACACTCCGCTGCAGTGTTGCGATGCGATCATGCGACACTTCACCTTCCATAGAACGACGTTTCGTGTCGCGTCGCTGCCGCGTAGTGTGAATTGCTTCATACGATATCATACAAAGAATATTTGGCTGTGACGTGTCGCGTAGCGCTTTAGTGCGGTCTCGCCTTTAGAGTATTCAAGTCGGCATAATTATCACGGCACGTTTATTTTAAATAATGTAATTGCATGCACTGATGATGCACATAGTTTTACGTTATAATCCAGCTTAGATACTAATCTTTAGATTATTTACAATTATTTAAGGTTTTGTGTAGTTTTGATTGTTCCAGAGTAAACAGAACTAACGAGTAGGCCGACTACGAAGAGATCTCGAAAATACGTTTGACGTAGTATGTCATATCGGCCGGCGCGCGCCGTACTAATGCGTTACCCAGTATTGTGAAACATGTTGAAAGTGACAGTCGCGCTCAACTCGCGTATATTCGCCCGTTTGTTTGAAGTCGAGGTACTCGAGTTCTGTCTACTCTGATTGTACTGTGTAATGTGCTCTTTAATAAAATAAAATAAAAATTTTCAGCCGGCGACAAACTTCGTGGTGTCGCAGATTAACATGGTCCGCAAGCACCGCAGCACGCAGCTGTTCCACCTCAAGCAGACGGTGCGCGTAGAGCGCGGGTTCATGGCCGGCCTCGCGCGCCGCCTGCTCGCCGCCTGGGCCTGCGTACTCAAACACGTCAATGCGATACACGAGATGGGTACGCCCGTAATGCTGGCTTCTCACGGCGCGTAATATCACGAGTCGCTACGCGGGGTGGCTCGAGGTGGCGCTGGCTTCAGCAGGCGCATCCGATCTAGTTGAAGTATAGACTTCAAGGCGCGGCTCGAGCGGATCGTAATATTACGCGCTGTGAGAACCGTACATTTTTTCGGGATAAATAGGATCCTTTTTATCCCAAAAAAAATGTACGGTTCTTGCGCGATAAATGAATTTTGGCGCAACGGAGTTGCAGGCGTCATCTACTACGATAATGAGATAGGAATAATAATATTGCAGACTTCCGCGAATCGGAGATGTGCACGCAGGTGGAGCCGGGCGTGAACGTGGTGTGCGAGCAGGGCGGCGAGAGCTGCTACATCACCAACGTCAGGTGCCGCGACACGCAGGGTACTAAACATTAATTGAATAATAGTATTTTAACCGACTTCAAAAACGAGGTTATCAGTTCGACCCTTGTATGTTCGATCTATGTATGTAATATTTCCAGAACTGTCCAGACTTCGTATGTGTTAGTTTATATCAGCGTCTGAGCAAATGTATCAAACTTCAATAATTAGAATTTGCTGTAAAAGTAGCAGCGCTGAAAGATCATTTTTTTGTGATTTGTATGACGCGCGCGTTTGAATTTTTCCATACAACGGTGAAAAGAAAGTTACTATTTAGCGCTGCTACTTCCACAGCGAACTATATATAGGGGACCCATACACACCCTAAAGTGTTATCACTTGGTTTGGTTATACCTTGTATGAGGTCTGTACCGTTCGCATCGTGTTGCAGCTGACGTGGGCGGGCTGCTGCAGCTGCTGGACCGCTCGGGGGACCGCTCCGCCGCCATTGACGACAAGTTCTTCGAGTGGGTGGTGGCGACCGCACCCGCCGCGCGCGACTCACCCGGCCACGCCCACCACTTCGCCGCCATGATGCACGTCGTGTCGCAGCTGCGCGGCTGCGGCCCTAAGGGCTGCAACGGTCAGTACAGAGGTTCCTAATCTTTTTCAGCCTGCGGCGCACCTACAAATCACAATATTTCGTCACGGCGCCCTACTTTAACTAGCTATTAGAAAAATATACATAAATGTAAATGAAAAAAATAACCTATAACGATTATAATTAGGTTAAGCAGGTAAATAGTAATATACAAATATTTAATCATCTACCTGATTTACATATTATTATTATTTTATAATATTTACGGTTTTGAATAATGATGGAGGATCGACTCACGGCGCCCCTCTTGCCTATCCACGCACACACTTTGGGAACCTCTGGGTTAGTAACCTCCCGTTATCTTATACCAGACGTTCGAACCGCCCGCATTTATAAGGTAATTCGCGGAAACCGTACATTTTCCAGCAAAAAAGTAACGTATCTCCTCCGCTGCGCGGCTGCGGCCGTGCTGTAACAGTTAGTAGTTAGTACCCGTTATCTCCTACTAGCCGTCTGAACCGCCCGCGTATTTAAGGTACATTTTCCAGCAAAAAAAGTAGCGTATCTCCTCCGCTGCGAGGCTGCGGACCTAAAGGCCTTAACGGTTAGGGACCTCCCGTTATCGCCTACTGGACGTTCGATCCGCCCGCTTAAATAATATGGTATTTCGGGGGAACCGTACATTTACATAGAAAAAAAGTAGCGTCGGAGTAGGAGATACGCTACTTCTCTAACTCTATATCTGTGTCATCCATATTATCTATCTATATATATAAAACTCAAAGGTGACTGACTGACATGGTGATCTATCAACGCACAGCCCAAACCACTGGACGGATCGGGCTGAAATTTGGCATGCAGGTAGATGTTATGTCGTAGGCATCCGCTAAGAAAGGATTTTGATAAATTCCCACCCCAAGGGGTTCAAATAGGGGATGAAAGTTTGTATATAATAAAACTTCTTAACGCGAGCGAAGCCGCGGGCAAAAGCTCATTAATATTATAAATGCGAAAGTGTGTCTGTCTGTCTATCTGTCTATCGTCTGTCTGTCTGTCTGTTCCCTCTTCACGCTCCAACCGCTGAACCGATTTTGCTGAAATTTGGCATGGCGATACATTGAGTTCCGGGAAAGGACATAATATAATAGGATACTTTTTGTCCCGAAAAAATTTACGGTTCCCGTGCGATAAACGAGTTTTGGCGCAATAAAAATAAATAAATAATAAAAATGTTTATTTCAATTAAATCGATTTTACAAGAGTTTTACATAATATGGAGAACGCAAACAGTACAGTTACTAGTATAATATAGCGTTGGGAGCCGTACTAGTATAAACTGTGACACAGCTCCCAGCGACTTCCACTCTGGACCCATCGTTTACAATATTAATATAATTGACAAGTTTGAGTTATTACAATGCAAAATTTAATAAAGTATTAATAGTTATAGACACAATTTTGGTAGAAAAGTTTTACAAGCGTTGGTGTAACTAACCATCTAATATCTAAGTACACTGATCCTCCCTAGCCCTACGATATATTAATCTTGGGGTCAGTAACAGGTACATACTACTAGGGAGGCAGTGAAGTTTGCAAGTACCTGTGCTGTATTATGGTCTATTATGTATAAGAGGACGTGCTTGTGTTAGAATGTCACAGAGTAAAAGACAAGATCGTCTCCGTTTCCCTATAATTAAGATTTCGCAGCCATCTCTGTAATTCTTTTTTACATTTATAATTATTTAAGGAAATCATATTTTTTATGGCACGATTTGCCTGGTTATAAATACGAGAGCCACAAACATAATAATGCCGCTTAGCTACGGCAGTATGATGTTGGATACTGGGACATGCATTACGGGTTTTACGTCGTTTGTGCAGCAAGTTGTACTTTCTCACGTCTGGATCTTTATGTTTACGCAAAACAGAATGCAATATAAAGAGCTGGCGGACTGTTAAGACGGAAGCTTCTTTGTATAAGGTATCAGTACTGTATCTACGGGGTTTGCCTAGCATGACTTTCAATATAGCCCTCTGAGCACGCTCAAGCGGAAGCATGTGAGTGGTACCGATTCCTCCCCAAGACACAATGCAGTACTGTATTATACTTTGCACGAGAGCAAAGTAAACACACAGAACTGTCTGTTTATCTGTAACCGATCTTAGGGTCTTAAAAATAGGAATTATTTTCCTTACTCGGTTACTTAATTTGCTGATGTGAGATTTCCAATTCAGCAACATATCTATATGTAGACCAAGATATTTGATTTCATTAGTACGTGTTAGCAAGGGACAATGACAACCATCAGTGGACGGATTACAAACATGAGCTTGAATCCTGAACTCAGAGGACGGAATAGTTTTGGCACTGAGTGAAAAAGTAATATATTTTGTTTTGTCTATATTGAGTGTTAGTAGACTGGAGGATAACCATGTCATTATATTACGCATAGCCACTTCAGTTCTGTCACGAACTTGTTCCCAGTTATTCCCATGGATGATAAGAGCGGTATCGTCAGCATAAGTTATTATTTGGCAGTATGGTATAGTGGTCTTGCACAAGCTATTTATATACAGTAAGAAAAGCGTGGGTCCCAATACGCTGCCCTGTGGAACACCAAAGGTAAGTTTTGCATCCTTACTCACAAAATTTCCCAACTTTACTTGTTGTGTTCTAATGGAGTTGCGTCTAGTCAAGTTAATATACCTAGCGGAATAGAGAAACAAAGGCCTGAGCAAGCGTCACTATCAACTACACTGCGTAGTAAAAAGAGACGTGTGATACATGACAGCAGAACTCTTTTTTTGACGTCCTGTCGGCACGTATCGGCACGTTGACAATTTAATCTCATAGAATTCATGTTCAATCATGCTTGTGTAAGTTTATGCGTACACATATTTTTACACACAGATGAAATCCAATTTCGGTTTCGTTTGACAGCTCTAGATTGTTGCTCTATTCCGCTAAGTATATTAACTTTATGATCTGTACCAAATGTACCATCGAGGAAATAAATTCCTAGGCTTGACAGACCAACATCATAATTTGACGTTATTATTTTGGTCGGATCATGTCAAGCCCAAAGTAACCGAGGTGCGTAATTTTCAGGTCTAAAGCCGAGCGACTTAGCTCTCAAGGAAACGGATTGCTCCTTCTACCGAGTGCAGTTCGGCTACTGGATACAGAATATAAAGGAGATGATGGCCGAGGCTGATCTCAGGTGAGAGAAATTAAGGGGGCAAACGAGCAAACAGGTCACCTGATGGAAAGCAACTACCGTCGCCCATGGACACTCGCAACATTAGAAGAGCTGCTGCAGGTGCGTTGCCGGCCTTTTTTACTTTTTCATTTTCTTCTAAGGGCCAGTTCACGTCGCAACGTGACGAGACGATATTTTTGTAATGAGCCATTAAGAACCATAAAGTTAATATACCTAGCGGAATAGAGAAACAAAGGCCTGAGCAAGCGAGATGTCACTATCAGTAATACTGCGTGGTAAAAAGATACGTGTGATACATGACAGCAGAATTCTTTTTTTGACTTCCAGTCGGCACGTATCGGCACGTTGACAATTTAATTTCATAGAATTCATGTTCAATCATGCTTGTGTAAGTGTATACGTACACATATTTTACACACAGATGAAAACCAATTTCGGTTTCGTTTGACAGCTCGAGATTGTTGCTCTTTTCCGCTAGGTATATTAACTTTACGTCAAAAACTGAGCTTTCCTACACAGATGCATACAGAATTGTTGCAAACTAAAACTAATGGGCACTTACGTCATTAAAATAAATCGTGCGCGAGTTACCATATTATAAAATTGAATTAACGTTTTAATATTAATATTTTAACATTGTAACTAAAGCAAACCCTATTAAGAAATTCTGAAACTTCAAAATTACGACCTTATGTCATTATTTTAAGCGTTGTTTTTTTTATGAAATAACGGGGCAAACGAGCAAACGGGTCACCTGATGGAAAGCAACTTCCGTCGCCCATGGACGACAAGAGCTGCAGGTGCGTTGCCGGGCTTTTAAGAGGGAATAGGGTAATAGGGGAGGGTAGGGATGGAAGGGAATAGGGGAGGGTAGGGAAGGTATTGGTAGGGGATTGGGCCTCCGGTAAACTCACTCGGCGAAACACAGCGCAAGCGCTGTTTCACGCCGGTTTTCTGTGAGGACGTGGTTATTTCTCCGGTCGAGCCGGCCCATTCGTGCCGAAGCATGGCTCTCCCACGTCAGTTGTTCTCTTTAAAACGCTTTTGTACTTGCTCCCTGCAAAGATGGGCTCAAGGGACATTTAACATAATGTTATCTCCTTCATTCGTTTCAGATACGTCCAAAAACAAAACGCTCAGTATTAATAATTTTATTAGTTTACTTTACAAGTTTTTTCGTCGAAATGATCCCAAATGATTTTGCTCCAGTCTAAATACTTGGCTGAGGAGAAAAATTGCTGTATCTTTTTTGAGCTAGCGTCGTCCAGGCGTTTCGTCCGTGACAGGACCCAGGCGTAAACTGAAAAACATATTAAATACATTAGACGTTCCGCGCGGCTTCGCCCGCGTGAATCAGATACTTCAGAAATAAGTCCACAAAAAATAGCCTATGATCCTTCACGTGGTCTACTTCTTATCTATGCCAAATAACATAAAAATTGCTCATGTAGTTCGTGAGATAAGCGCTTTCAAATAATTTCCCGCTTTTTTCACATTTTCCTCTATTTCTTCGCTCGTATTAGTCTTAGCGTGATAAAATATACTCTGTAGCCTTCCTCGATAAATTGGCTATCTAACACTGAAATAATTTTTCAAATCTGACCAGTAGTTCCTGAGATTAGCGCGTTCAAATAAGCCCTTTCAAATAATTTCCCCCGTTTTTTCCACATTTTCCTCTATTTCTTAGCTCGTGTTAGTCTTAGCGTGATAAAATATAGCTTATATAGCCTTCCTCGATAAATGGGCTATCTAACACTGAAATAATTTTTCAAATCGGACCTGTAGTTTCTGAGATTAGCGCGTTCAAACAAACAAACTCTTCAGAATTTTAATTATAATATAAGTATAGATTACATTATTATAATTTACTAGATGATGCCCGCAACCCCGTTGCGCCTAAAATCGTTTATCGCGTGGGAACCGTACATTTTTCTACTACTCGGTTTAGCGGTTTTGCTGAAATTGTGTAACAATGTAAAATGGTAACAGACAGACAGACACACTTTCGAATTTATAATATAAGTAAGTATGGATAACTTATCGCATTAATAAGACACAGACAGATTTGTATACATTAATGGTGAAGCCAAACGAGCGTAATTTGTGAGTCGTAAGCCGCAGAATTTCTGCCGGGCAGAATTTCTTGTCATACAAATGACAACTCATTTTAAGTCGCCGTGTGAATAAAACATGACTTTTGTATGAAACTGAATGTAGCAGAATTCTGCCCGGCAGAAATTCTGCGGCTCACGACTCACAAATTAAGCTTGTTGGGCTTCGCCCTAAGTGCAAATATACGTCAAAATCGTCGAATGACGAGATGACAATTTAAACTGCGGTTGTGTTAGCTAGCTATATTACATACCGTGTTTCTGGTCGTTGTCGAGTACGGCGCAGTAGTACACGACGATGTACTTGTCGTAGTCCACCATCAGGATCTCCACGGGAACCTTGTCCGTGCCCTCGGCATCTGAAAACGTTTTTTGTACCTAATATCTTATAACGTAAAAATGTACGGTTTCGCAGTATTTAATTTCGCTATTTAATGGTCCCGGTTGACATCGATCGAATCGGTGAAACCCGTAAGGAATAATAAATACCTTTGACTTTGGCCCACCACACATTCCTACCACTGTATCTCCTGTGTCGCCAGGATCGACAGCGGTATCCAACCACGAAAACCCTTTGATATGATCTCAGGGAGCCCGAGGGACATGCTAAGACTGTCTTGGGACCCGCAACGAAATTAATCAGAAGAAAATAGGAGGAGTAGGAAGAATTCCAATTTCCCTCCCCATACAAAGCGGGAGACAGCACAAAGTTGCAATGACCGAAAGTCAGAGAACTTAAAACTAAAAAAATATCGATTATCCCCGATTATCTCCGATTGTCCAAGTCTTGACATTATAAGTTGCGGCGTTGCCAATACGAAAATTGGCAACGCCGCGCCCGCGCCCATACATTTTTTCGGTACAGAAATAATTTCGGTTGGGGTACCGATAAAATAAAGTGATATATATCGATACCATAAAAATAAAGGTATATTTCATTATTTTTCGGTATCACAATGGTGAAGTTCAACCGTTTTGACTCTACCTTTAAATCAAAGCAATACCGTAATTTTATACCGGTATATACCCTTTATAACGGTACCGCTTTCAATCCCTAGCTTGAAGGCACGGAAGTTCCTAGCGCTGTCCACGAGATCAGTGTAGTATGCGACTCCATTTACGATATAAATGTTGTGATAAAATTGTTCAGCACTGTAGTTCGTTCCTCTTGCTAAGGACCACACTCCCAAAGTACATGATGGGCGGTTTGTTCAAACATACTGCCTTCGGTCGAACACTTGTACATAGGTGATGCAACCAATTTAAATCCGTAAAGTTTCGCTTTAAAAGGAATATACCTAGCTAGATGACCCGGTGAACTTGGTACCACTTCCCTCCTAATAACCTCCTCTGGACTTCCACGAATATGTCAAGACTAAAATTAACCAAATCGTTTCTGTCGTTCTCGGGACCAACGAAATAGAAAATTCATTGTTACACAGGGTGTAACAAACTAAGTGATAATACTTAAGGGTGTGTATGGGTTCACCATACACAGTTTACTGTGAAAGTAGCAGCGCTGAAGACTAAAATTTTTTTGTGATTTGTATGAACAAGCGCTCGACCGTCATGAAATTTTACATACAAAAGTAAAAAAGTTACTCTTTCAATGCTGCTGCTTTCACACTTGATGTATAGAGAACCCATTCACACTCTGAAGTATTATCACTTAGTTTTGTTACATTTGCATTATACAAATTTGAGCTGATTCAGGAATCTACCCTTACCTTTATACACCTTGGAGACGTAGTCTATATACCCCTTCCGGGGGTCTATGTCGATGTCGCCCTCCAGGTCGATCCGCCTGTTGTCGACGACGGTGCTGATGTCGAAGGTGGAGCGGCCGCCGACGGTCTTGTGGGTGATGATGACGCAGTCGCCGCGGCTCTCCCACTTGTTGTCGAACCGACCCACCTCGTACCACGTGCCAGACAAGTACTGGAAATTGTTTGTTTACTAGATGACGTAAGCAACTCCGTTGCGACTTGCGCCAAAATTCGTTTATCGCGCGGCAACTGTTCATTTTTCAAAAAGACAGACACACTTTCGCATTTATAATATTAGTATGGGTTTATTTCGCGGTCGGTTTGCACAACGAGACTCCTTGGCTGTTATATCAGGCAGGGCGATGACTATCTTGCGACGGCAATGCAACAGGCGTCTATCAGAATGTGTATACGAATTAAATTTGCAATTCTAAGAATCCATACTAGGGGCCTGTTTCACCACTTCCTGATAAGTGCCGAATAGGCTATCCACCAATTAACTTGACAGATCAAGTATGGAGAACCGATCAAAAAAGTTGTGAATACCCTATTCGGCACTTTATCAGGAAGTGGTGAAACAGGCCCTTAATATTATAAATGCGAGCGTGTCTGTCTGTCTGTTACCTCTTCACGTCCAAACCGTTTAACCGATTTTGCCGAAATTTGGTATGGAGATACTTTTAATCCTGGGGAAGGACATAATATGATAATTGTCATGTACTTGTTGCATTGCTGTCGAAATAAACCTGCTGTCAAGGGTTAATTACCGCTGTCGTGTTGAAGTCGGTGACTGGTACAGCATCGGGACAGGTCTCTTTCGCGAAAACGCCGGCCGCCGTGATAATCATCACCAGTAAGCGGTGCATTCCACCCACTGAGCTATACGAGACCAAATACTAGCTAGATGACCGACTTCGTATCACCCCTTTCTCCTTGACTATCAACTGAGCTATACGATTAGATAGACTGCTATTAATACACTAGATGACCCGCTGAACTTCGTATCACTTCCCTTATTCCTTCCCTAGACTTCCACGAATAATTCAATACTAAAATTAGCCGAATCTGTTCAACCGTTCTCGAGTCTTAATGAGATTAACAAAATATATTTTTATTTATATATAGATAGCTATTGAGGAAAATAATTAAAAATTACATTTTTTACAATGCTTACAAGAGTTAAGAACGTTAGACATGGCTCGACCGGAAACAAAAATATTTTTATAGTTTATTGTGTGCGGTTTTTTGTCACTTTAACGCTGATTTACAAAATTACCGTGAAATTATTAATAACATTTTATAGTGGCGAAAGTTTGCGCGTGTGTTTGTTACTTATTCAAGCAGAAATTAATGAACTTACAGGCTTAAACATTTATAAGCTACTTTTTATGTAGAAAAAGTACAGTTTTCTTCCAGGTTCCTAGCTTTTTTGTGGCGAATCTGCAGGAAAAAGAGAATATTAGAGAACGTCCTCTAATATCAGCAGTAGAATATTGGCCAAGTGCGAGTTGGACTCGCGCATGAAGGGTTCCGTACCATTATAGAGCAAAAATAGATAAAAATGTGTTTTTTTTTGTATGGGAGGCCCCTTTAATTATTTCTTTTATTGAAATTTTATTATTAATCAAATGCCAATTTATATCGATTCTGTAATCAACAAAATTTGGTTGATTACTGTACCCTAAAACGGAACCGTAACCAGCTGATTTTTTGTATATTGGTAGGTTAATAGTTATACTATTTAAGAGTAACCTTGTCCTACAAATAAAACAATCCATATTTTAGCACCATCAAGTCAAAGTATGAAATCCTTTCTATCTCTGTTAGCTGCCACTTTCAAGATTTTTTGAAAATAAAAATGTTGTTCGTCTTATCAAAATGTAGCTACTCACAAAAAATTTGCTTGTTAGTTAGTTATCACAAAAAAGTTTGTTCTAGGGCACCCGTACTATGAATAAAAAATATTAAAATTAAAAATACTTACTGAACAAATATATCCTAGTATTTAGGTCTATGACATACCCAAATAAGGATACATATTATTTTGTTCAGTAAGTATTTTTAATTTAATTAAAATTTCAAAACTTTCCGAAAGTACGGAATACGGATTATTTTTATCTTTTTAGAGTTCCGTAGCCAAAATGGCAAAAAAGGAACCCTTATAGATTCGTCATGTCTGTCTGTCTGTCCGTCCGTCCGTATGTCACAGCCACTTTTCTCCGAAACTATTAGAGCTAGATTATTGAAACTTGGTAAGTAGATGTAGTCTTCTTCTTCTTCTTTACAAATTGCCTCCCTTGAGGAATAGCCAGTGTCAGTAGTTCGGTGACGTAGAAAAGAAAGACTTTTGTTGTCCGTGGTGAAAACTTTGCATTTCAAATTAATACTGGCGTTTGTGAAAGTATAAGGTAGAGAAAGACGTTAAAAGCCGGGTACAAAAGTTCAAGTCGCTACTCGTGAATCAGTTCCTTATTATAATAAATCTGAAACAATACAAAACATGCAAAAAATATGAACCGCATTAAGATTTTGATGCAAAAATGGAAAAATTATTAAAAATTTTAGGGGTCGCCATAGGTACAACTGAAACAAAAAAAAAATTTTTTCATCTAACCTATGCGTGTGGGGTATCTATGGATAGGTCTCCAAAAATCATATTGAGGTTTCTCATATGATTTTTATCTAACCTGAATAGTTTGCGAGAGAGACTCTTCCAAAGTGGGAAAATGTGTGTCCCCCCCCCCTCTAATTTCTAAAAATGATAATTCTAAAAAAAATATATGATGTAGATTACTATAAAAACTACCAACGAAAATTGGTTTGAACGAGATCTAGCCAGTAGTTTTTTTTATACGTCATAAAAATGGTAAACCTTAATCAAAATTTCATTAAATCGACTGAAATATAAAAATAAATTAAAAAACCTTTTAATTTCATAAAAATAAACCTTATTGCTGCTGCGGAACCCTTCATGGGCGAGTCCAACTCGCACTTGGCCGCTTTTTACTCTTGTAAAAAAGTCATTCTAAACTCATTATTCATAATATTATAAAAATTATACTTACCTACCTACGTATTAATATAATGTCTTAATTTGTTATTTGTGCACCAAATGAACATGAATATGTATTTTGGTGTCAATTATAATATTAAAATTAATTATAATTAGTTGTAAATAATTTATTGTAAGCTAATTTGATCATTCTTTAATTACATATTTTTATATATTTTCCTTTCCGTGTAATATATAAGAGCAATAAATTTTGAAATATTTTTATCTTTTTAGGCACCTAATTATCACTACTTCATAATGACATTGATTAGTATTTATTGTATTAGTACTTAAAATCATTATTTTTGAGAAGTCTAATTATACTAAGAAAATAAATAAACAAAAAATGTTGTTTAATTAAAAACAATTGTTACTAAGTATGTATTTTTTTATGGGTGCTATGGTAAAAAATAAAGCAAGCGTAGTGTACTTATTAAATATATCTGAACTGCTCGTCGGGTTTGGCTTAATGGGTATCTTTGCATTTTACACAGTTCACTACAACAGGATGCTGCACTACAACAGCTTGTTCACTACAACAGCTGCGTTCTAGTCCTTTGGGGTAATTGGACCGAGCTTAGGCTCGTTATTCTGGGTTTTTGAAGCTCTTTCCCGATATCCAGGTCTCCCCCGATTCGTCCTTGAAATTTCGATGTCACCGATTTGGTTCAAATTCAGGGAGAGGGTAGCTAAAGTGACGCCTTCGATGGTGAAAGAAACCCCGTTCTCTTAGGCCTATTAGGAGCTGAGTTATGTCCACTTTTGTTAGTCGTTTGCAGTTGCCGAGCTGTCAATGTCAAACTTCAACCGCTTGTAACTCGGCAACTACTTATCGTAGGTAAGGGATTCTTGGGCTGGTTCGTCGTGGATTTTTCCCCTCTATTCGATTCTAGTGTTAGATTCGCTGAAAATTTTTGGGAAATATTTTATGGCTTTTCCGCGTTTTCCGGGTTCCCCCCCCCCCCTCCCGGGATGTGTAGGTGGTGTCTCGTACTGCTCCGAGTTGAAAACCGCGTCCTTCTACGGCTTCTAGGTACGGTACAAAATGGCGAACGAAATGTCAAAGTCAGTGGTTTTCGCTCGATTACTCCGTTAATTTTGACTTGCGGACTGGATCGCGGTTCCCAATTTCTGGGGGTATCCTCACCTTGGGCAGATGATGGTGGGTTTTTCACAGTTCACTACAACAGGATAGAACGGCGACGCATGTCAAAATATGTCATGTCATGGCAGCGCCACGAGCTGTGTTCAATTTGGTTGCCTGTCAAGTTGTGCCAACGTCTTCGTTGGCGTCGGCCATGGCCCATGGCCCCATGACACTGTTTTGACATAAGTAACAAAAGGTTTTGCAGCACAAGCGCCAAAAGTATGTCGACGGACACGGACAAAAAAATTTAATACAATAATAGGCTAGTTGCCTTTTTTTCTTTATTGGTAATTTAAGGAACTCTGAAAGGATTTAAGGGAAATAGAAATATCTTAAAAACTCTCCAAGATATTGCAACCATTCGAAAATCACATATATAATAAACCTTCCCAAAACGCTCCATAGAAAATGTCTGCACATTATGACGTCACATGCTTCTAGTTTGTACGCATCGCGGGAAGACTTTGTTCGATAGCTATGTTAAGTATTGCGTTTATGAAAGTGGTTTCATAACAAAAATGTTATAAATTGCATAACTTAACGAAAAGTATACAAATATTTAGAAATTTTATTTAAAAAAAATTCGATAAATTTGACTCCAACTTTGAAGGCTCAACAAAAAAATAATAATGGAAATCGTATTGTGTTATATCATTTTATATAAAAGAAACTGCTAATCTTTGACCTTGGCATCATCCATTTTTTTGAGTTTTTTTCCCTAATGTTCCTTGACACTCTTCTCTAATCTTTTCCAGTATAATACCGGAGATAGTCGCGATACCGACGACGGGGAAGAAGATACCCGACTGCCGCTACCTAGTGGAGGGTGTGAGGGGGGACTACTTCCTGCGGCGGCTGGGGGAGCTGCAGGCGGACACGTGGGAGCCGCTAATGACCATCGCCCACCAGTTTGCCGAGCTCTTCGATATATACGACTACGTCAGCCTCGGATCCAAGATCGCCACATACGTTGAAACTGTGTGTATACTGTATATTTTTGAATCGTGCTCGGTGTCTAGGAGAGAAGTTGATTTCTAGGCAGATGGGGGACATTTTTGCATATTTTGTAACACTAGTAATATTCAACAACCATAATATCCTTTAGAACGGCGACTGGACGGGCGCGCTGCTGGCGTCGTGGTGGTGCGGCGTGGTGGGGCACGGCGCGTGCGCGCACCGCTGCGTCGCCGCCGCGCACTTGCTCGCACCTGAAACCCGCGCACACCTTGCGCTGCGCGTGCTCGTCGTGCTGCTGCATATGTGAGTATGAGTGGGACGGAGCTAGCGCGGTAGAGAGAGAAGCCGCGCACGCGAACTACAGTGAAGGTAGTTCGCGAGCGCGGTAGTACATTATACCTACTCAACTCCAACCTAACTCACAACATGGCACGGAAGTGTAAGCCAAACTTATTCTGTGCCAGTATTGGTAGACCAATAGAACCTTAGCGACCCCTTATGTCCTACTAAATCTGATAATTAGTTCTATTCTTTGTTTGCTGTTTGTTACTTTGTTTAACTTTTCTAGTGTATTTTATGTGTGTGAAAACTTGTAATTGGCCTTCCTGTATTATTTTTAACTACTTGTTAATCTAGCTGTAAGTTTTCCTAAATAAATAAAATAAAATTGTTAGAATATTAGAGTGTCTGTCAAATCACACCGCGCGAACTTGACGAGTCGTCAACAACACGTCTTGTACAAGATAGTAAATTTACTCCGAATTCACATTATATAAGGCCGAGAATTCCATGCCATACTGCAGCCCCGGATCTTCAATTTTTTTTAGGCGGGGCAAAAACTGAAAAATGCTGCCCCGCCTACCTACTTATGTTTATTTTCACCTTTACCAACGCGGCGTCGTCGTCGACAGCGTAGGAATAACGCAAAAGAAGTAAACGCGCAAAAAGTAATAATAATGATTATTATTAATATGATTAATTTCCTTAAATTAAGTTTTGTAAATGTAGCCAATAAAAACCTTTTAAAAAAGAATCGTCCGCCCGCGTCGCGGTCAATTTTCGTCGCGCAGATTCGGTTTCTAACGTTCGTAAGTGATTCATGATTGCACGTATTAAATTTAATTTAAAAATGCATATGGTAAGTACTTAACTTTAAAAAAACATAATAATAGTTATGATAAAATACTTACCTAAAAAAGCGATCGATGAGCTGTGATAATATATTTATTGATGCGTCGCGCCTTCAGTCTTCACACTTCACTAATACAATCAGTATTTTACTTTCGGCAGATCGACAAGTACTAAAAGTAAATATTTATGTAACATAAACCAAACATAAACAAACAACTCACATTTTTAAAACAAAACACTGTCGTGGAGAGAGATCGGCGAGAAAGTTTTCGAAAGTAGCTTTATCTCTTTCGCACTCACGGTAACGTGCTGCCCCGATCTGCGATTCCTGCAGGCGAGCGGGAGCCGGGCGCGTATTTTGAACTCGCGCCTCGCGAATAATAAATATGTTCGTGCAGCACGTCTCACTCCGCGCTCAGGGTATCGGTCAAGTTTATGTTATGGCTATGAAATTGCTGTAATTTTATTGTGCTATTATTTATTCCGTGGTCAAAGTTAAATAAATTATGAGTTGTTCATTGGTCCGTCAAGTGTGAATTTGGCCGCCCCCTGAACTTGCCGCCCGGGGCACAGGCCCCGGCTTGCCCCGCCCTAGATCCGGGGCTGCCATACTGTGAGTTGTGTTGTTCGGTGTGCGGGCTCCCGTCCCGTCAGTCGAACCGTGATGGGTTGAGGTGCATCCTCACCGGGAGCATTCGCGTGTAATGTAACGTTACAGAGTCGAGCATTACATCAGTGAGGGAGGAGAATCAAGCATTATTATTTAATTAAAAACACAATGCGCAGTTTATAATGATACAATGTGTAAATAATTATTATAGGAACGAAGTTCCTTATCGCACCAAAAGTTGTAACGACACTTTTTGCTATAGTTGTAACTTGTAAGCCGTGCGGCGTGCGCGTGTTTCTCTGTCTGTCTCTCTCTCTCTCTCTCTCATGGAAAGCAACTTCGTTCCATCCGGGTGTCCCTTGACACATCTCAAGTTTTTTTTATACAACTTGTAACATAAATGCGCTTTTTTCTCTTTTAATTTCGCTCGCGGCTCGCGCCATAGAATTAAAACAATTATTGGTATGTAAATTTCAGGCAATCGAAGTTCCACGAGGCCAAGGACATGGCGTACCTGTCGTTTTATACCGCGACCAAGAGCAAGACGGAGGCCTTCCTAGCGGCGGTGTCGCACAGCCATCTTGTGAGTAAAACCAGACCTGAGGGGTTAATGCGAGTTTTATTCGAACATACGCATCGAGCGCGTAAACGTGAATTTATATGGGAACAAAGCAGTTCCACGTTAGCCAGTAGATGGCGCTGCTTTGATCCCATATAAATTCGCGCTTACGCGCTCGATGCGTATGATCGAATAAAACTAGCACTAACCCCTCTGTAGTGCTCAGATTTAAATACATCGAGGAAATTGATTCCTAGTCAGTTAAAAGACCAACGTCATTTGGTCGGATCATGTCAATTCAATGTTAATTGTGATTTGTGATCTGCCGGCTGGGTTTGACGTAACACGATTAAACTATGTAGGTCTCCCGTCTGCCTAGGAATCAACTTCTGTGATAGTACAAACATACGTAGTCGTTACCATAATGCGTGATTGAGTTATCGACGCTTCTGGGTAGAAACGTCGTAAAAGCCAAAAGAGCATTTTACACGAGCACGACCTAAAAACAAAAACAGTATAGGAGCCTGTCCACACAGGCGTTGCGTCAGCGTTGCGTCATAGCGGGCCACACGGGCGCTGCGTCATCGCAGCGTAATTACGAAGCAAGTCTTAACGTCAACACCCCTTCCCGCTTCGTCTCGGGGGCTGCTGTCCGTCATCTGTGCGTTGCGCGCTGCTGTCACGACGCAGCGCGCCGTGTGAAGTGTGAACACCTTGGTTATTTGTATGAAAACAAAGCAACGGCAGCGCTGCGTCGATGCAACGCTGACGCAACTCGCCGTCTGGACTGGTTCTAACAAATTTTGGCGCAACGGAGTTAGGGGCGTCATCTAGTATTTATATTTATGTGATATTTCAGGGCGAGTGGGAGGCTGCGGTGTGGATGTACCGGTACGCTTTGCAGCTGGACCCTCAGTACCTGGCGGCGAAGGCCTGCCTCCATGGCACCGTCTGCCTCATGCTCTACCAGCACGACCCGGACAAACTCAAGCCCAAATTCGACAATATACGCTAAATACCAACTCTAAGTGTCGCGATACATCTGCAGAACGTTCGGCTCAATGCGCTCGCAATGTATTTCAAGTTCGCTATGACACATCAGCGTAAATTACGTCGCGTTCAGTTAGCGCGTACTTTCGGCGCCGTACGTTCGGCAGATGTGTCCTTACCCTTAAATCTCCGCTTAGAACTATTAATAATTTTATGTAACATTGTTTCAATTGTGTGTTCCGAAATACAATGTGTAACAAAACTTAGTGATTTAGGGTGTGTATGTGTTCGTTATATAGGGTTGATTGCGAAAGTAGCAGCGCTGAAGAGCAATTTTTGCAACGAAGTTCCTTATCGCGCGTTGCGAAAGGGGGCTAGAGTCTAGACCACGTCTAGAGGGCGTTAATGTGGCAATGACGTCAATTATTGAGAAATGTAAAACTTCGATTCATCCGGGCGTCCCTTGACACCTCTCAAGTTTTTTTGTGATTTGTATGTGCCCGAGAGTCATATTTTCCCATACAAAGGTTTTAAAAAAGTTACTCTGTCAGCGCTGCTACTTTCACATTGAACTCTATACAGGGGACCCATACACAGTCTAAAGTATTATCACTTAGTTTTGTTACATTGTATATAATATTATATTATCATGTACGGTCTATCATAATTATTTGTTTCAATTGTGTGTCCCGAAATGTTACCGAATATATTGATTGGTCACGATGAGGGATGTAAAGCTGTACCCCTTTTTATTAATTAATCGTAAAGTTCGGTAAAGGTTCAAATCTAAAGAATGTCGTCGACTTTCGAACTACACACCAGATGAAATGAAGACGAGTGGATGTGGACATTTATACAGCATGACTGGTGAGTCAATACCGATATTTAAGGAGAGTATTCAGTACTTGATTCTCATTATAAATATTTAATAAAATTAGGTTCTTAATTTTTTTTTTTTATTTCCCAAAAATTAATGAATCATGGATACTAAGTAAATTACGCGGCTAGGCAAGTAGGCATACTATGCGGCCGGTGCAGAGGCGTGCGCTACCAAAGAAACACCACACAACTACCCCTCCCGCTCGCGGTGTCCATGCGTTGGGTAAATAATTATTTAACTTTAAGCTACATTTACTCAGTGATCAATTGATATTATTTTTTTCCAACTAATATAATAGATAGCCAAATATCACGTCCTCAAGTATTGAACATGTCTCACCAGTCACGCAGTATAGGGACCGTGCCGCACTTGTTGAGTAAATTACGATTTAGCCCGGCCGCACATTGTCCGATATTTCTGATCAGAAAATTTCGGACGCCCGTCGGAACGCCACACCACACACTATCCGAAATTTCCTTCCGGCGAGTCCGAGTTTAGAAAAATGTATAGAAAGAGCGCGATCCGATTTTCTGATCAGAACATTTGGACTACCACCCGATCGACGTCATTTGACACAAAATTTCGGACGCCCGCCGGAAGTCGGAACACACTCAGTCTCTGTGCTCATATGTTTTGTGTCTGACATCCGATCCGGATGAGTTGTCAGATGCCGTCTATCGGAATTCGAATGGCAGCAATTTTTAATTGCGTTCCAGTGGGCGTCCGAAATTTTGTGTCAGATGACGTCAATCGGATGGCAGTTCAAATGTTTCTGATCAGAAATTCGGATCGCATCTCTTTATATATTTTGTACTAAGCATGGGGTCGCCGGAAGGAAATTTCGGACAATGTGTGGTGTGGCGGTCCGGCGGGCGTCCGAATTTTTCTGATAAAAAATTTTGGACACGGTTCGGCCGGGCTAAAGTTTCGGATTTATGACGCCAGTGATGCAAGGAAAAAAAAACAATTTTATGTTTGCAGACGCGTTTATAACAATTCAAGTAACATTACGTGTGTTCCTAAACAACACTAGATTCAACATACACTTATAGTCACGATTAGCCATATTGTATTGCGACTTAGTATTGATGTGTCGCCATTATGAATTATCATGAAAACGTTTTGTCTAGTTCCAAACTCCCTATATTATACTGGCCTATGTAGTTCGGCCTCGATTCCAAAATTATAGACGCAATAATATGGCGGCTACTGATGACGTCAAATGTACTGGCCTAAACTGTCGTTTAGGAACACACCCATAATATAATAATCAGTATTTCTAAGTCGCTGGGACTGTGCGAATGCGACAGCATATACTAAGAAAAGAGATGCATAACACTCAACGTCTGGAAATATAATATACAGCCGTGTATGTACTTATTTATCGTATTCTCAAGCATGGGTAATTGTAATAAAGATTACGCTGAAGCTGATAATGTTTTTGTTTATGACTAGATGACGCCCGCAACTTTGTTGCACCAAGATTAGTTTATCGCCGTACATACGTACGTACGTACGCCGGAAACCGTACATTTTCCGGGATGAAATACTTTTCATCCCGAAAAATGTACGGTCTTCCGTCTAAAATCCTATGTAATTTCCCAGGAGTCGAAGTACCTCCATACCAAATTCCAGCAAAATCTACAGACAGACAGACACTTTCCCACTTATAAATTACTATGGATCTGGCACATTGCGTACATTACCAGGAGAATATTTTCCCCTCTTATAATATTACGAGCTTTTGCCCGCGGCTTCGCTCGCGTTACGAAGTATTATTATAATATACAAACTTTCATCCCCTATTTGAACCCCTTGGGGTGAGAATTTATCAAAATCCTTTCTTAGCGCATGCCTACGTCATAACATCTACCTGCATGCCAAATTATATTTCAGTTCAAATATTAAATCTTGTTCGCAATATTTTATATTTGAACAAACGAATAATCTTAAAAAACGTATATTTACTAGGTTCTTTCCGAAAAAATATATCCTTTATAGTATAAAATAACTCAGTGTGAGTGATTTCAGTTGTTATCGTCCTTTGAAAAACCAAAGTTTACCCGACAAGCGTGCTAATCTAAATGCAAAGATTTTGATGAAAGCTCAAAGCTGTGTTGTTGAACGAGTGAAACCTCCTTCGTCGGTTACGATATGGGGCGAGATTACTTCAATGGAGATTGGTCGACTACATTTGGTTGAAGGAACCATGCGTCAAGACCAATAGCTGCGAGTTTTGCAAACTCATCTCCATCACCAGATGGCTGAATAGGTACTGTAGTTGGTACTACTAATATATACATATATACTGTGACTGTATTAATTTCCTACAACACTTTCTTGCATCACGATGCGGATGAACTTACTAAGGACTTGCAGCGTGTATTCACTTTGATTAGTGCAAGTGCAGATGATTAGGAGAAAATTAAGGACGTCTTGCACTAATCAGTCGCTGTCCACACGTCTTGCTTTCTCCTGATTAGTAATCTCCTGGACTTATCACGAATGAAAGTAAATAGGTACAGGCCATATTATAAACCTGCAAAATTCAGTACAAGGAAAATGTGTTTAGGTAAATAACAGTGGGTAAGTATAAATTTTAACTAGTTTATTTCATACTAGATGACTCGGTGAACTTTTCTGCTAATATAAACCTTCCCTTGATGTTTCAACACTAAAATTAGCCCAATCGATTCAGCCGTTCTCGTGTTATAGCAAGACTAAAAAAATTAAAATTCATTTTTATTTCTATAGAATAGAATATATTTCATGTACAGGTTGTGGGATAACAAGCACGTAAATTTCAGCACGACCACAATTATATCCGCTGCAAAATTCTGGTGCAGTAAGTATCCTTTGCCACGAAAATTGACTAATAGCCTTCAATTACTATAACACATTGAATAGAAGCTTCCAATTATGATTATTGATTATAAATTAAATCAAAGCCTTAAATTTTGTAGTGGTCGAAGCGCTAGTCCATGTAAAAAAATCGGCCAAGTACGAGTCGGACTCGCGCACGAAGAGTTCCGTACCGTTATAGAGCAAAAATAGGCCAAAAATTGTGTTTTTTGTATGGGAGCCCCATAATATAAGTACACATTATATTTAAGGCCTTTGTGAAAATTTCAAGTGCCTACCTGTTGCCATTATTGATCGAGCAAAAAAGGCTGAAAAAATCACGTTTGCTGTATGGCATCTCCCCTCAAATATTAATATTATTTTGTTTTTAGTATTTGTTGTCACAGTTTATCAGCTATAAAGTCATGAAATTAAAAAGTGGCAACATCGTAGTGCCATCCCTTTTTTCTTAGATTGATTTGAAAGGGATGACACGACGATGTTGCCACTTTTTAATTTCATGACTTTATAGACAGACTGTACAGCGGCAACAGATATACACAATCTGTAAAATTTCAGAAGTCTAGCTATAGTGGTTCTTGAGATACAGCCTGGCGACAAATAGACAGACAGACATACAGGCAGACAGACAAACAGACGGACAGACAACGAAGTCTTAGTAATAGGGTCCCGTTTTTACCCTTTGGGTACGGAACCCTAAAAAGTTTTTACTTAATATAACTACTAGTAATACAATTATCTAGGTAAAGGATTTATGCACACGGACGCATCAGATTTCAGAAGCCATGTTAAATCAAGGCTTCTCTGCATTACCTAGTTGCGTCATAAGTACAGCTAGAGGCTTGAGCTTTGTGTCGGCCTTATACAGGATGTAACCAAACTAATGTGATAATACTTTAGGATGTGTGTGGTACACACCGTACGTGATCCTCCTACACTGTAGACCATTGATTTTCAAACTAGGGGGCGCGCCCCATTAGGGAGGCGCGAAGACATGATGAGGGGGGCGTGGGCGCCGGTGGCGGTTTTACTCCAGAGTCCAGATGCCCGCGCATTCCCGCGACGTACGCGAATTGGAAATCTTGTCAAAAACATGCAAGCTCATCCGTCACATTGATTCTTCCTGAAGAGGGCGACTAACCCAAAAAATCAAACATTGTCCTTCTCAATAACTCGATAAATAATATACAACATTTTAAAAATCCGCTAGGTCGGTTTCTCAATGATAGAATTTTTACAATGTGTTAAAATATTAACTGAGTTTAATGCACGGTTATGGCAATGTATGAAAAATTCGTGAAAATTAGATGCATCTTTGCAAATTGCGATTTTTCTATCGAAAAAATTTTATGATATCGTTTTTTTGCTCAGATCGGATTCTTGGAAATATAATGTAGTATTTAGTATTAGAAAATGAAACAATTCGGAGCTTGATTTCAAGTATAACAAAGAATTATAAAATCGTCAATTTTGGGTTAGAAGTAAGTATGTAAAAACATATTTTTATAATGAAACATCTGAAAATGTATTTTTGGTCTTTATTATTTTATTTTACAATAGCTTGGCGAGCCCACTTGCTACTACTTGCTGGGCCCTAGGCCGAAGGGAGGCGTAAGCACTAAGCATGTTCATTAGGGAGGCGTGATACATATAAGTTTGGGAACCTCTGCTGTAGACTGTAGACTTGTAGAGAGTTCACTGTGAAGGTAAAAGCGCTGAAAGACCAACTTTTATAGGAGTTTCCACGAGTTTCCCAACTCGTGACGCTGAAGCGCTTGCCCAAATACTGGGGCACCGCAAAGGTGCTGTAGGGGCTCCGCGAGCAATACATTAATTGGTTTTAGATGTTACAATGCCGGATTATACGGATTGCCGGTAACATATTAAGTACATTATAGGTATAGCGCCAAGTTTCCTACTCCTAATAGTAGAATTAATAGTATACTGCACACAGACATAGATCAAGATAGATAATGAATGTCGCTCCATTTGTATGCCACATTTTGCCACTTAGCGTGCCACTTTTTTATAGCTACTATGACGTAACGATGATAAGAAAAGTGCCCATTATCCTATATTTGAATTTCTACAGCTCAATACGGCACTTTTAGGCATTTATGCATTTTTAAAATTCCGATTGACGTCCGAATCCTACAGCAGACTAAAGAACAGACTTTCGAAAGACGAGCATTGCTCGTCATTTGGGAGCGTGGGCACGCGAAGACTTCGCATGCCACATCGCGCTCTCTCTCTAAGGCTAAGAACTCACAGCGCGGTTTTCTCCCGCGCCCGCGCGCGGTCGCGGTCCCGCAGCCTTCGTAAAATACAGTTTTGTATGTAAAAAACGAAAGCAAAACTCACGGCGCGTTTTTCGCCCGCGGCGGGCGCGGTTGTTTGCGGCTCCCGCTGCACCGGCGGCGGCGGTCGCCCGCAGCCTCGGCGGTTTGCGCCCGCGCGCTCTGCGATAGTTTAGCGGGCGCGGGCGATCGCAGTAGCCGTAGTAGGGAGCGAACTCACGGCGCGGTTTTCTCCCGCGCCCGCGAGAGGTCGCGGGCGCGCACAAATCAGCGGTCTCGTGAGTTCTGAAATAAAACCGCTCATTTGCGCGGGCGCGGGAGAAAACCGCGCCGTGAGTTCGCTCACTATCTCTCTGGTAATTTTCCGAAAAAATTCAAAGCTCGGTTTACAAAATATTTTTCTGAAAAATTGAAAAATTGGAAAAATAATGGAAAAATATTTTTAATCGAAATTATTTATTTATTTATAAATTCTTTATTTGCATAAACAATATAAAAAAAACAAAAACAACATTAGGCAAGGAATAAAGCAAATAGGCGGCCTTACCGCTTTCAGCAGTTTCTTCCTGGCAACCAAAATATGATAACAGAAAATAATGTTAAAGTGCTAAAATTAAACAAAACAAAAAATCCTTATAATATATTCATAAAATAATATATAGTACTTAATTTATATAATATATTTTAAAATATATTACACATAATAAAATAATATCCAAAATAAACTACACTTTACACAGATTAGGCAGGTATTAGTTTTAATGAATATTATATTATATTATAATATCAAAATATAATTATGGTTCGTTTAAAGTCAACGGCTTGAATATTTTTAGATGTTTAAGACAGACAGACAGACAGACAAAAAACTAACCACATATTTGGCTTCTATATCGATGTAGTGACACTCCCCGCTTATTATTTTTTGAATATCTTTAATGTAGATGTATAGATATATATAGATATTAGATAGGTATAGATGTGAAAATTTCAACTCTCTACCTATCACCGTTCTTGAGATACCTACAGCCTTAAGACAGACAGACAGACAGACAGACACACACCGAAGTCATAGTGATAGGGTCGTTTTTACGCTTTGGGTACGGAACTCGAAGATTTCTGTTGTTTGTCAAAATTATTGTAGTTCACTGGCGAAAAATTTGTCGAACTTCCAGAGTTATTCGATGATAATGAAGAAGGCACTACTTGACCTATAACTGGGGATACGACGTAAAAGAAATGCGCCTGGAGGTGTAACCCAGCGTTAGTGCGAAAAAGGGACTTAAGGCGCTATATTGAAAAAAACGTCTTTTTTGAAGTAAGATAGGGCCCTCAGAAATGTTACAAATCTGGTAATGAGATATACATATCTTCATAGCATTATCTAGGTTTGAGAAGAACCAGAAACACGATTAATGTATTTTGCCTCGATACATTTAATTTTCAAAATGACCTCTTAAAAATACGAAATTTGAAGATTATTTTTAAACGAGAATAGATGTATTGTAGGAAATTAGTCTAATTGATAGATACCTTTGCAACTCAGAATCGTATAGAAGCATTTTGCTTAAATGCTCCTAGTTATTTTTTAAATAAACAAAATTACGTTTTTTCGTATGTTTTCCGAACGAGCCGATAGCTTCTGGCCGCAGCGTATTAACGACTTTATTGTCATACAAATTAAGTATAAAATTGCTCTTGCGGTAAAATTACTTTCAATATAGCGCCTTAAATATTGATTTACTGAAAAAAAGTGCTATTATACAGGGTGCAATTAAACCTTCCTGCCAATTTTTTTCCGGGGCTTAGGTATCATTAGGAGAATCCTTTTTGGGTGTTATTTTTTTTTGTTAATGACATATTTTATCCCATTTAAAATCGAATACAGAATGCTCACTCGCGGTGGTGGGTATGATCGGGGGTGACGCGGGGCGAGGCGCACGCGCGGGGGCATGTCACGCGCGGGCGACGCGTAATGTCTATTAATTGTAGTGTTTTTTAGGATATCTTTCGGAATCTATTTTTTAACATTTTAGTACTGAGTGATTATAAAAGAAAAAATACGTGTATTTTTATTTTTAACAAGGATGTTCGTGTTAATAACTTGAACTTATCACTCAACTTATGGACTGTATATTATGGTATAATGTAAAATAAAAATAAATTATTACGTTTTAAAATATGGGTTGTTACTTGTTGCGTCCTAGGCCTAGGACGGGAGAAAAAGTGAATATGTCGGGAAGCTCCGGTGTTGCTAGCGTCATTCTTGTGTTGCCAGATGACGCGGCTGGAAGACGTCTGGATACTTGTGCTTTGCCCATTAAAATGTAATAACCGTGTATGGTTATTCTAAATCGCGTGGTCGCGTACAAAGGATCAATATATCCAAATTTGGCAGGAAGGTTTAATTGAACCCTGTATGTGAGTATCTAAGTCTTATACGGTGCCGGTTTTAGCACTACCAGCGCCCTGGGCGAGAATTTCTCAGCATCCCGGGTGCTGGTAATTCTGGAAAAATTAGCGCCCCTGTTATCCACCTTCAGCGCCCCTTTTAAAGGTCATCGCACATTACACCGCCTCGACGCCAACGCAACTCACAGTTTGGCATTGAATTTTTAACTTTATGTAGGTAGTGTAAATTTTGAGACTGGAGTTAATTTACTAACGAGCAAACAACTAGTTGACGACCAATCGCCAACTGGCTGTCCACGCGGTGTGAGTTGGCTTGCTCTTATGTCCTAACAATAAAGCTTACATTTCCATGACAATATGCTGATTGCTGTGAGTTGGGTTGGCATCGAGTCGGTGTAGTGCGCGATGACCTTTATCCGGCGCCCTGGGCGGCTGTCCCTTACACCGCTACTGGTCTTATAATATTATATATACTACGAGAGTCTTCCCAACAATTTCGACTTCTTGTCCAATCGTGAATCGGTGGCCATACTCACGGTCGGTGACATTTCTAGTTTCTGTTCCTCCTTGCGTCGATTATGAAGCACCCACAATAACTATTGGAACACGCACAAGAGTATATGCCGGACTAGTCCTGTGTAGTGACCAATAGTTGTTTTGGGCTTCAACACGCCGGTCTTCTAGAACTTTATGCTGCAAACAAAATTACGATTAGACTTATACTGAAGTAGCGTAATCGGACCCCTAGACAGTAGACGATCAATTTTATTACTATACCAATACCTATCATTGAACAATATTATTGAACGATTTATTTGACAATAAAAAAGGCGGACTCTTCAATATCAACCCTAGACGGTCAATAATATTGCACAATAAAATTGGTTGTCTAGGCCCTGGGGGGCCTAGAGGCCGGCTAGAACGAATTTTCCCTGACTAATTATTCACTCAGACCTATCTTGATTCTACGTTGAAGAAAACAATCATATTTTCTAGGAAATTTGATTTTATCAGATGCAGTCTTAAAGTAGGTACCTAAATATTTTTTAACATAATATCATTTTTTCTCTAATTTGAATAAGCTTCTAGACACTTCATCATTTAGCTAGATACAAAATCATCCTTTTTTATTTCAAACAATTTTCCTGCGACCCTAGCATAGTCTATGTCTTAAAGTGGCATTATATATTTTGATTTTTTGTTGGTCGCGGCTAGCCGCGGTTAAGATCGGAATGGTACCTTCAGTTTATCTTCACAGTGTTTCCATACTTTCGCATTTCTACTGTGGTCATGCTAGGGTCGCTATTTATGGAAAAAACGAAAATTTTCAATTTGTTAGTTAGCCACTTTATCCACGTTTACGTCTTCGATTATTATTAACATTTTTAAACGATTCTTGCACTTTGTTTATCGTATTTTCTACTAGTTATTTTTGGTTAGAATGTCGTTGATCGTTAAAACAAAAACATATTATATAAATGTGAAATCTGAGTAAGATGAGAAAAGTGTGATTCAGGCACAGACATGTAGGTTACAAACATGTTTATAGACAATAAAAATAATGACATTGATTGATGTGCCGCAATTTACTGAAAACCAGTATTGCAAAACACATAGGTATGTTACCTACACATTACACACTAGTTAGTATATTATATATAATATATTAAGTATTATATCTCAGTCATGTGGTTGAATCTGCTATTTGTTTGAATAATTAGCGAATTCATTGAATGAAACCATTTCAATATTTAAATGACTAAAGGCCAACTCGGTAACTCTTTACTGTAAATTAAACGACTTCATTCAATTAATTCGCTAGTCATTGAATCAAATAGCAGATTCAACCAGATGATTGCGACATTTACATAACAACAGGTGTTTACACAAATATTGGGTAAGTAATACAAAAAAAAAACAATTTTGATACATCTCATAAAAATTATGTTCACAGATCATCAAATATATAAAGAAACTATAATTGTCACAGTATTACAATAGGGTAAAATATATTTAAATACCTACTGTGCTATATTTATGCATTAAGTCATCATAAGGTTATCGTCATAATTATGGCATCCATAACATAATGGACTTTTACTAGGGATTTGACAGTTCACTTTACTTTTTGTTATGATTAAAGTTATAGTAAAGTAAGCTAGTGCAACCCACTCTAAGGCAGAAAAAAATAGTATGTAACAGCTGTCACCCAAGTTACACTTTGCATATTAGTTGTGCAAAGTGTAACATGAAGAAACGATAATACTTTAGAGCCGTCTTTCCCAAAGTGGGCGATAACGCCCCCTTGTGGGCGTTGAAGATCTAAAGGGGGGCGGTGTGGGGTTCAGACTTTGTTTTTTTAAGGCGGACTTGCGTAGATAAAGTTAACTCTGAGTTAAACATCATGTTATATCTGTCACTCACTTTAAAGAGTGATAGAGTTCATAGAGATGACATGATGTTTAACTCAGGCCCACTTGCGCCAATCTGGGTTAAAGTTAACTCTGAGTTAAACATCATGTCATCTATATCACTGACTTGGTGAGTGACAGATATGACATGATGTTTAACTCAGAGTTAACTTTAACCCAGATTGGCGCAAGTGGGCCTCAGAGTAATTAACTTTAACTCAGATCTGCGCAAGTGGGCCTTAGATAGTTTAATTGTTTATTTAACGAAATTAAAATTTAAAGGAGTGTGTACTTCGTATTAAATGGATTAGAATAATAATTGATTTCGTATTAAATGGATAAAAAACGTAGATAGTAGAGAATACAATAATAAATATTATGTTTTGAATCGGATAGTTGCTATAATTTTCGCTCTATTACTTGTAAGTTGTAACTAAAAGATCGGCTTAAAACTATAATATTGCGTAATGAATTACTTTTTTTTAATAAGAAACATAAGTTTTAAAACTTTTTGACTTAAGACGTAATTATTATTATCTGTAAATTTAAGCCATACCTACCAAATAAACGTTAGTCGTTATTTTAGTTATCTAGTCAGATCCAATTGGTTTTTGCTGAAAAAAATATATTTCCTAGAATCTAGATAGTATTAGCTATCCTAGACTCAAATTCGTTTATTTGCATATTCCACTCGTTTGATCGATTCCAAGTGTTATAAATATATTATGAAGGATTTCGCTAAAAACTTCTACCTGTAATGTCTTGAAATACCTAACTATTTCAAAACATTTTATTTAGACATTGACTGCGTACTACCGAAAACACAAACAATGGAAATTATATTCCGTCTCACAGACCGCGCTCGAATTTCAAAATGAAATAACTAAGCAAATATGCAGTCGATGACGAATTTTTTTTGCTTCAGAAGACGTTTTGCTACTAAAACTGAAGGTTCAGCGCCGCAAGAGTGAAACTTACGGGGAAGCAGGGTAGATATTACGATTCTGGCAGGGTAGGAGCGGTCTGTGAGACCGCGCGTCCACAGTTAAAGGTTAAAACAGTAAATAATTGGCAAAGTCTAGGAATTGTTTTTAAAGAAAGACCGCCTAGGTCGTATGCTTACAACCTCTGATGGAATCTTGTATAAAACTGTCGGGCTAGCGCTGACGTAGATCATGAATGACCCGCAATAGCCGCTGTCACACGCACAAGAGTATACGCAACTAATCTTGTGCAGTGCCCAGCAGCTGCTTAGGGCTTCATCGCTCCAGGACTTCCACTCTTCGACACCAAACGAAGCACGGAGACGCCGAGTGTGCCGCCGCCGTCAATAACGACTTTGACACACACGGCAGCAAACAAAACTTACACAACTAAAGCTAAATAAAACACAAACAAAAGCGATACAGCAAATAATAAAACAGTAAAGCTCAGACAGAAAAAGGACAGAGTTTTGCGAATCGCGAATCGGGGATTCGCCGTGTAATTTGCAATGTCTAAAGAAACTTCTTTGAGTTTTAGTTTATGAATTAAATATTAATTATTGTGCATTTACTTTTTTGGATAATGTAAAACGAATATTTTTTATAACCGCTTAATATAGGAGGTTAAAATACTACAAAATATAAAGTAGGTACATAATTTTCTTTACATTTAGACCGAAATGATTTGAAATAGAAAAGAAACGCAAACGTTCTGTCTGCGCTGACCCTAAGGAGCGTTGCAGTAAATTTAACTACCACATTCAGAGACGTATATTAATTATTATCTACATACTTAACTGTAATAAAATTAAGAGTTAAACAGCGAATAATGTATATGGGGCTTATGTCAAAAGCTTAATTTAATTACAGAGTAACTAATATTCTTTTTTGAGTGCAGCAGTGACTATTTTCACCGACTTCAAAAATACGAGGCTATCAATTCGACCCGTATGTACGAGTATGTAATATTTCCCGAACTGCACAGTTTTCGTATAATATGTTAGTCTATAATAGCGTCTCTGAACAACTGTCCCAAACAAAAGTGTACCTATGTATATTGTTTAAGTATATGTTTATATTAAATGTTTGTGTTCGCATATCTCCAGAACTACAAGTTTGATTTAAGTGATTCTTTTTTTCTTGGACTAGGTATTGTTTACCTTGGGGAATACTGTTTAGTTTAATCAACATCGGTTCAGTATTTTTTGAGATCTCGGGAATTTAAATTACGTATAATTTTGAAGGCAGCTTTATCTTTTTAAAATATCGCGGGATTCAAGCCGTAAACGTATAAAAAAGTAGTTTATATGAAGAAACAATCGTTTTCTTCACATAAACTAGAGTTTTATAATAGTTAAAATACAAAAGATCATTTCACGTAATTAAAGATACTTTCATAAACACACAAACTTTCAGTTGTAGTCTGTAGAGATCTATTTTATTCTTAAAAAACTACTTTTTTATACGCCGTTCTGGCTAGAAGAGCGCGATATGTAGTTTGACAAAGCTACTTAAATCGGTTTTGGTGAAAACTTTTCTCACTCGAATAATAAATAATTAATTATGAATAACACTAAAAGTTTAGCTTTTATCCTCATAAGTGTTTTATGCTTGAAATCAAAACTTGTTGGTAAAATGTGGGTAATACTTTAGAAACTTGTTCGGGTGATGTTCAACATCGTGATAAGGGCAGGTAACAAGTGCTAAAGCAATGATATTTTGGTACTGGGACTAAGGACACTGTCGTGTTGACATGTGGTAATATGAAACTGGATATGTATTGTATTTTTTAGTCCGGAATAGAGCCGGTGTCAAGTGTCGGGAAGCCTCACAAACTCGGAAACCATACTGCCGGCTTAGCGGGGTACGCTTGCTCATTCTACTGTTATGTTTTTTTCAAGTTAATACCTTCAAAATCCTCGGAGGCAATTTTTAATGAGTAATACCTCTGTAAATTGATGTGCTTTGTTGATATTAATTTAAGGCACTTCCTAATACATCTACTAGCTGCTGACCCGGCAAATGTTGTTTTGTCATATAATTTTTTTTGTATCAATATTTTTATATTGATACAAAAAAATTATATAGAGTAGTTATATACAGTAGATAAAAACCTATTCTCAGGCCTAACGAATGTACATACTTTAATTTAAATTGGCTTAGACGTATTGGAGGAGTTCGTAGACAAACACTGTGACACGAGGATTTTATATAATATTAGATTTTATAATATACAGTGATTCATTGAAAAAAAAATTCTTTTGAGCGTTAATGCAAGGGAGATTTAAAAAAAAATCGATTTGGTTGGTGATGGGTGTTATTTGTCATATAAATTTCATCTATTAGGGGAAGGTGAGGTAAAATGACCCCCTTAAGGAAAAAATCTTAAGCATGGCTAAAGTTGAAGTAAAAATCGCAATCTGTCTATGGCTGGATGTAGTGAATTTACCAAACTTCGTGAATCTAGACACGCGGTAGCGTATCAAGCCAAGTTACAGCATAACAGAATGGCGAGCAGCACCGTGTGTAACACTTGGCTAGTTTTCATCAGAATTAAAATGTTTGATAACTTTATGAAATGACTGATGTAATGAAAATTGGCCAAGTCAAATCTAATCTAGTTTAAGATCTCACATATTTAAATAACATCAATTGTTATAGATATTCAATAAAGCAAAGAAATAGACTCTATTATTTGTTCATAATGTTATTTGGTTCCTATACATACATATATTTCGATTTTCCATGAAACTTGGCACATATTTAGATCTCCATCCTTTTTACGGCGAAGGCCATAGACAAGAATAATGTTTGTATGGAACTTGGCTCTCCATTTACATTTATGTTTTTGGTGGGATATGAATTACCCAAAATATAAGCCTAGCATTTCACTAAATTAAACAAGCAATAAGTATTGAACTAAAAAAATATAGGTACTTATTTATCATTTAATTAAAATTGACTGAAATAATTATGACACTAGCGTATCCCCGCGACGTCGCGTCGCTTGCGCAGAAGTCAATAATGGTATTGAGATTTTTTGTTAGTAATTGGATAAAAATATTTTAGATTTTATTTGACATATTTTAATTTTTAAACCAATTAAGTCTGCATAAGATCTACTACTCAAATTAATATGCTTAGACAGTAAAAGAAACGGCTTTAAGTAAGCTTAAGAATATTACAATTATTAATGTTGTGAATAAAACGAGTATTGAATACATTGGGAATTAGTCTACAAAATTAAACATTTAGATGGCCGACTTGAGCTTACGATGGCATTTTATGCAAAAAGGGTAATTTTTTTATTGTTAATGATTATTGTGTTCTTCCAGTCACGTCTTCATTTATGATAATGTGATAACATTATTCTTAGTTTCCAAAATATAGAGCACCAAAAACAAATTCGCAATTTTCCTTTTACTATTTCGGGCAAACAGTTCTTTAATCTGTGTATGAGGAAAATGAAAAGTATTTTTATTATTTCTAAGTTTGTTAAAAATTATCACTTTTAGAACGTCTACCATTGGTCTACCACCGGTTCGGGAACTATTAGGTACCCGGCGAGAAGAACCAGCGTAAAAAACTCGCAAAGGATTGTAGTTTTTCGCGAAATTGAAGCCATTTACAGTGGAGCAATTTAAATTAATTTTCTGATGTCTGAATGGAGAAAAAATAAATAGAAATTAAAAATAAAATATCTGCCCGATGTTTACTCGTCAGTACCTATGTCCTATTTATTATTTCTGTAATTAATTTTAAATCGATCTATTTAAAAGTAGGTACGCGTGGGTACTGACCTTTCATTCATAGAAGCTTGTAGCACCAAAAATGAAGTAATATTTTTATATTAAAACGAACGTACTCATATAGAATGTAAGTCTTAAAACGATCAAACTTTACATAATATTATAATACATTACAAACAACTGAATGCCTCGAAGGCTTTACAACGAACAAAAATTTTAAAATTAAAATAAATTAATTCATTTAATGAATTTTAAAATTTTCAACTCTTTTGGCGTTTTATGTTAAACACGGGTATCACGAAAAAAAAAGTAAAAAAGAATTTTATACTTACTTGGAGAAAACAAAAGAACAAAACACAAAACAAAACTTTTCCGGGGTATATACGGGGCGTGGTAAGTGCGGGACTGGTAAGTACGGGCTGGTAAGTGCGGGGCTGACAAGTGGTAAGGGACGTGCTCACTCGGGGTGGTCCGGGGTGCGATTGGCGACGGAGCCACCTGCCCACCAGCGCTACCTTATAACAGCCTAACTTTAACAACCTTAATTGGAAGCGGTACAAGCATGAGCGGTCAGCGGATACAGACCGACATATTATTTACATTTTTTATAACGCATTTAATACGAACAAAACAAACTGAAAATACTTTAGGGTGTGTATATTTTGTATAATTCACTGTGAAAGTAGCAGCGCTGAAAAAGTTATTTTTCTTCAGGTCTGCTACTTTCGCATTTCGTCTAAAACGTCTAAAATACTGATTCTATTTTAATGAGACATCAATAAAATATTCTTTGTAACGTCCAGTCCAAATTCGACTGGGCTATGAATTGACAGGGGGTATTGAATATTAAAAAAAATATATGCGGAGTAATATTATCTTATAACTAAGGTTATGTACTCTGACGATCATAAATTAAATATATAGCCGTAAAGAAAAATCCATCATATTTTACTCGAATTAACAATCGAGAGTACTTTATATACCGTTTGATACAAAATATACGTGTGGTACTCGGGGAGTGCCGCGGTAAAGCATTTTTATCAACTTATGCAATCATAATTCACATATTACACCTATAAGTCGCACGCACACAAACACCGTGCCGAATTTTAACAATGAAAAGACGTTTGACGACGGCTTTCAACGCCGCACGGAGTGGCGGTGTTAGGTGCATTTTCGTTTCTGAATTTCTTGATCAGTGCGCTCAAAACCTGCGATAAAAGCTTTGGAATAGCTTAAAAACACAATCATATAAAATAAAAATTATATATTGTACCGTACCTGAGGCCAGCTGAAGCCGTAGTAAGGAGGTCGGCGCCGCTCTCGTTACAGGATTAGTACGGCACAAGATTTAACAACCACTGTTACCACCTGATGGCCGCATGGCTGCAAGGTTGCCGCTAATGTAATTACTTCATTACTGCACTTCTACTGTAAAAATACCCCCACACCGGTTTCGGTGACGGTGGCCGGTTTCATTGAGATTAGCTTTACTTTGGAAGTATAGAGATACTGAAAGCTCCGGAAGAATAGTATTTTCGGGGCTTCAAGTGTCCCTAGTGACATGTAAAGTTTATTACCTTGTAATTCTATAGGATATTTTTTATCAAAAAAAAGTATCTGAATAAGAAAGCTGAAACCCTAGAAAAATCTCTTTTTTTAGTGAAAAAGTAGGTATATTTTATACGTGGGAGAGCCATGCTTCGGCACGAATGGGCCGGCTCGACCGGAGAAATACCACGTTCTCACAGAAAACCGGCGTGAAACAGCGCTTGCGCTGTGTTTCGCCGAGTGAGTGAGTTTACCGGAGGCCCAATCCCCTACCCTATTTCCTTCCCTACCCTCCCCTAATCCTTCCCTTCCCATCCCTACCCTCCCCTATTACCCTATTCCAGTATTCCCTCTTAAAAGGCCGGCAACGCACCTGCAGGATGCGCCGCAAGAAGAAACCCCTCTTCAACCTTCCGCCTTACACAGGTACTAACCGGGTACGGGTGCTTCGGTGAGTACCTGTGTAGGGTTGCCAGGAGAGAGCCAACGCCAGCCTGCCATGAATGTGGCGCTGCGGAAGACACGGCCCAGCACACCTTCGAGGTGTGCGATCGTTGGGCCCATCCTCCGTATTCCGCTCCGCCGGCGTGGGACGGGAGTGCGGAGGCATTGTTACGCGAACCTCCAAACTTCCGTTTAATCCGGGGCTCCGGGCAAGGATGGGAACCTGTCCGGCTTAGCTAGTGCCGGCGCCGAGGGGAACGCTTCAGTTTGCCGGAGCGTTCCCTTACTCTGGTGGAAGTCCGGTCCCCTTTTGACGTAGACCGGCCAGTCGTGGAGGGAGTCCTGTGTTAGACAGATCGTCCTGGATCTGTCTAACACCGTATACGGTTGAAGGACCGCAGGTGGTTTTAGTGGGTAAGAGTCCCACACAAGTCCGGGGTGCTTCAGCTTTTAACTGAGGCACATCCCCAACCCGGGGCACCCATGATGGGTTTCCCCTGCGCAACAAAAAAAAAGGTCTAGGTGCCCGATATGTCATTATTCTGTTTTCACCAGCCAATAGTCGCTTTAAAAAAATTCCGTTTGTCTCGTCAATCGCCATATTAAATAGTAATCCAAAATAATATTATGTAAAATCGTATACAGATGCAATGCATAATATGATTTCGTATTTTTTATTTGATTCATTATATAAACCAAAATGTATGAACATTTTGATATAAGTTCAATCAAAATAAAAAAAAAAAACAAAATCTATTTTGTTGTTGAAAACCGAATTCTTCAAAAGTGGTCTCAAGATAATGGTATTTAAGGTGACGCCTTGATAATTTGGCTGTAGCGATGTCCATTTTTCTCAGCAATGACTAAAGCTAAGAAATTAAAGTTCACTGTCAGTATTCATCATGTCTTTGTCTTTGAATTACCCATAGCATAACACGATTGGTCAACTTTTATAACACAGAATAATCAATCAAAAAGACCTCTGTAAAAAAAGGGATTCCTATTTTGCCAACAGAGGAGAGTGATATAAGCTTCCAAAATTTGTACATAAATTGGTTCTAGTATACACTTTAATTTGTCCATAGCTTATATGAAATGTATTTATGGTTTTTAAATTACGCGATAAAAACCATTTTGTCGCTACGCCCTTTCAATTTTTTGCTGTTCCATTGCTTGTTTTCTATGAGAGGCCGGGCCAGCCTCGCATAGAAAACGAGCAATCTCAAACACATCCAACACGGTTTTTTACTTTAACATGGCGTCACCTTAAAGTAGTTTTCTGTTAAAATTGAAGACATGACTAGATGAAGTGAGTAACATTTTTATAACATAACGATAAGTAAGTAATTAATATTTTTTTCCTTTATGATTTGAATTTTGTACAAACCTTGTAACTCACCTACTTCATAATCTAATATATCTGGCTTTACATAAAATCCACATATTTTTTTGATTTTAAATCATTTTCCGGTCCTAAAGCCTTTATGAAAAAAAGGACAATTTTCACATTTTTAGTTACCCACTTCTTCCACTCGTGTCCTCAATTATGCAGTGTCTAGACATCGAATATCGCTGGTGTTATAGTCACAGTATCCGGAAGCCCCTTCACGCGAGTGTCCGGTCACGTGATACGTCCTCTGCTGTACCCTCGCCTTCCGCCATATAACATGGATACACGACACATCCTTACTCCATTATTAATAATAATAATATAATAATAGCTCCCACACCGGTTTCGGTGACGGTGGCCGGTTTCATTGAAACCAGGCCAGCTACGCACGAGTAATTTCATAGTGCCCAAGCGTGTGCGCAGTACACAAGAGCCACTCTCTATTCCTTTACTCTCATAACCCAGTGGGACGGCAGACCGACACGACCGGCGAGAGATCAGGCGCAGGACTGACTTTTTACATACCCATCCGACGCATGGATCATCTTACTTGTCAGACAATCAGGTGATCAGCCTGCATTGTCCTAACCAAACTTGGAAATAACAACGCGGGTACAACGCGGGAATCGAACCCACAACCTCCGAGTTAATAATAATAATAACTATTTATTTCAGATCATGAAAATCCATAGTGTTAGTAAAAAATACAATTGAAATTTAAATTATGTTAGTAGTTATATATTCCAATTCTTATATTTTAAAATAATTGGGAATAGTAAGGCATTGAAACTATTAATCAGTCTACCGCCAACAGCGTAAGCGACTGGTCGGATTGTACGCGCGGAGTGATATAAACTATGTTAAAATGTCTAATCTAGTGAAATGTTCTACGTGCAACATAGTGATTAACGAAGTGCTTGCTTTTATTTGCAATAAAATTGACATAATGGATGAAGAAAGCATTAGTCGTATTTGTGTAACTGCCTTTTCGGAAAGTGACATTAGCAATGCAAAACGACTGCTGTATGAGTCGTTGTCGAAAAATATGAAATCTCGTAGGCGCGATGGAAAAAAGAGTCGCGAAATTGATGATGTCATTTCTACTTTAAAAGAATACGATCCTGAGAACCTGCCGATATTTGTTGCGAGAGATTTACAAAAACTCCCACCCGTCTTGTACGACCATGTGGATGTTACGCAGATACTCAAAAATCAGGTATTGATGCGAGAGGAGATAAATAGATTTGCTGATATCTATGCAACAAAAAAGGAGTTGGAATTGCTTCAAAACGATCTTAAGAACATAATGGAATCATCTTTAGTAAATAACAATTTTACTGGATATATTAACTCAAAGAGAGGGGCCAGTAAATTTGACGATTTAGAATGTAATAGTGGTCCTATGGGTTTGCCGCCTGTGAATAATTACAGGGATATAGAAACTATGTCAAGTAGCTATTATTCACCAAAGATGCAAAAAGATGATAATATCGGGAATCAACAAAAAGTGTTATTACTCGAGGGTAGTGCGAAAAATAAATCAGGTGTAGCCCCGACCTTGGAAACGGCCGTGAATGTATCGACCGCACAGCTGATAACGTCCGAACCGGTTAGCGACTGCCATATGATTTCCGATGGCAACCTGCCTGAGTATTTACCCAATCACACGACAAGCGAAGCGCCAGCGCCGTTGCCCGCGACTTTACAAAACCGTAATGAATGTAATAAAAATATTATGGTAAAGTCGTATGCAGACACTTTAAAGGATCAAAATTGGACTTTGGTACAAAGAAAGAAACAAAAAAATCGTTTTATCGGTACTAAGGGCAAAGCTTTGGTGGAAGCAAATGTAAATTTCAAGGCCTCGGATACTATGATACCTTTATATATTTATCACATTGCCAAGGATGTAACTGAAGATGATATTCATAGTTACATACTAAAAAAATCCGAAATGGATGTTAGGTTGGAGAAAATGAATATGAAGGTTGAAAAGGAATATAATGCCTATAAAGTATTCGTACCCAGAAGCAAGTTATCTTTGTTTATGAAAAGTGATTTTTGGCCGGAAGGAATTTCTTTTCGCCGCTTCATAGATTTTAATCGAAGACTCGGAGACAAGAAAATCAATAATTAGAATTTATGGATATGACCACTACCACAATAATTAGTTTTAATTGTAAAAATGTGAGTCGCTCAATGGACTGTGTGAGGGACCTATGCGTTGAAGCTGATATTTTGGCGCTACAAGAAACATGGCTATTGCCGCAAGATATACCTCTTCTGGGGAATATACATCATGACTTTGCATTTCATGGGAAATCAGCTGTGGATACCTCCAGTGGAGTGCTACGGGGAAGACCACACGGAGGTGTGGCACTGCTGTGGAGAAAGTCGGCGTTCCCCGATGTTTCCATAGTTGATTGTCATAGTGTTCGTCTTTGTGCTATTAAAATACATCTCAGCAACAACAGTTCAGTGTTAGTGATATCTGTATATATGCCTACGGACGACATTGACAACCTCCCTTTGTTTGCGGAATGCCTAGGTGAGATAAGTGCTCTGATCGACACGTGCAACAGCGAATACGTGTTTGTTCTTGGAGACTTTAATGCCCACCCCGGTGAGTTGTTTTCGCATGAACTTTATAACTTCTGTTCAGAACAACTGTGGACTTGCGTTGACTTGGATATGTTACCTAGTGACACCTATACATTCGTTAGCGAAGCTCACGGATGCAGGCGATGGCTCGATCACTGTATTGTAACTAGTGCCGCTAGACATGCAATTGTTGATATTTCTGTATTGTATAATGTTTTTTGGTCTGATCACTTCCCGCTGAAACTAGTGTGTAATATAAACAAATTTGTTACCAAAATTGAGGCACCCTCGTTTACTAATAATAAAGTAATATGGGGTGAGAGAGACAGTGATCAAATAAAAAAGTATAATAATTTATGTAATGATAGGTTAAGACTAATTGATTTTCCTTCTGAATTGTCTATGTGTGCCGATAAAATATGTACAAATGTTGAACACAGATTAATATTAGACAGTTTGTATAGTAGTATTGTATGTACCTTAAGCAAGTCTGCTGAGAATTGTTATAGTGGGAAAAAACTTAGGAAACTGAATTATGTAACGGGGTGGAATAGACATGTAAGTAGTGCGCATAAGGAGGCTCGTCTATGGTTTCAATTCTGGGTTTCACTGGGCAAACCTAGACATGGTTTTGTTTATAAAAATATGTGCGAATCCAGAAAATATTTTAAGGCTAAATTAAAATATTGTCAAGATAATGCATTACAAATTAAAATGGACATGATAGCTAAAAATCATTCTGAAAAAAATTTTTCTAAATTTTGGAAAAATACAAGTAAGTTGAATCCTAAGCCGAGCCTTCCAATGTCTGTGGCTGGTATTAGTGATCCTGCTGGAATAGCGAGTGCTTTCCAAAAGTACTTCAAGATATCCTCCCTACTTCCTCGGCAGAATGGAGTGCTATGTGGCCCAAGTGCCGCTGAGGAAGTAAAGGTTAGTTTCAGTGCTAAGGAGGTTGCCTCTATTATTAAAAAAATGCGTCGAGGCAAGTCTCCAGGACACGATAGTCTCAGTGTCGAGCACTTGAAATATGCTGGGGTGCACTTGCCGCGAATACTTGCTATGCTTTTTAATTTGTGTGTGAGTCATCAATATCTGCCGCAGGCGTTGATGTCTACAGTTGTTGTGCCTATTATAAAAAATAAGACGGGGGATGCCTCCGACCTGTCCAACTACAGGCCGATATCACTGGCTACTGTGACTGCCAAGGTACTGGACAGTCTGCTTGACAAAAGGCTGGAACTGCATACAGATATAAACGATTCTCAATTTGGGTTCCAGCCGGGCCTGTCCACTGAAAGTGCCATTTATTGTCTTAAGCAGACTGTACAGTACTACACATCCAGGAAAACGCCGGTGTACGCTTGCTTCCTGGACCTGTCGAAGGCATTCGACTTAATGTCATATGACAAATTGTGGCAAAAACTTGGCAACGAAACCACTCTGCCCAATGAACTGATTGGACTCTTTCAGTACTGGTACGGTCATCAGAAAAATAGTGTAAAATGGGCTGGAGTGTTTTCGGAGGTATACGGTTTGGAGTGTGGGACGAGACAGGGGGGGTTGAGCTCGCCCCGCCTCTTTAACCTGTACATGAATCGGCTGATAGGTGAGCTCAACAGCACCTACATAGGATGTCACGTTGACGGCGTCTGTATTAATAATATAAGTTATGCTGACGATATGGTGCTGTTGAGCCCATCGATCAGTGCGTTACGCAGGCTTCTCCGTATCTGTGAAGAGTATGCGGTGGAACATGGGCTCAGATATAATGCTAATAAAAGTGAATTCATGGTTTTTAGTGCAGGCGCCGACAGGAGTCGCAGAAGTGTACCTCCTGTGACTCTTGGCGGTGTGCAGCTGAGAAGAGTCGACCGATTTAAATATCTGGGTCACTGGGTCACTGCCTCTCTGTCAGATACGGAGGACATAGAGAGGGAGCGTAGAGCGCTGTGTGTGCGCGGTAATATGCTGGCACGTAGGTTCGCACGATGTAGCAGGGACGCAAAAATAACGCTCTTTAATGCATATTGTCAGTCGTTCTACACGTGTAGCCTATGGGTCAGGTATACGCAGCGCTCATATAGCACGCTCAAAGTCCAGTACAACAACATATTCAGGATGCTGTTTGGTCTGTCGCGTTACTGTAGCGCCTCATCTATGTTCGCTGAGGCACATACAGACTGTTTTCAGGCTATTATTAGAAAGAGATGTGCCTCGCTCTGGTCGCGTGTGCAAAACAGTCCAAACAGACTCCTGAATGTGTTGGGTAGCAGGTGGGATTCCGTATTGTTGAAGCATTGGGTGCAGCTCCATGCTCCGATAGCCCGGTTCCCATATATTTAAGAATTTAATTATTAATTTTATATTTTTACTAACACTAGAATAAGGACCTATTGTTGAAACTAACACTATGGATGAAAATCTGAAATAAATTAATTGAATTGAATTGAATTGAATTAAATGAAACTTAATGTCTATGTAACATGCACCTCTATCCAATGCCTTACCAAACCATCAAAATTATCAGTTAATACCCTTAGAATGCTGTTATGACTACTTCTGACACGCTGCATCAATGACGCCACTCGTTTTCTTATTATGGCGTTAAAGCCATCAGTGCGCATTTCGGCAAACATTCCTGAGGCACTACAGTACCTCGGTAGTCCTAAAAGCATTCTAAAGATATTATTGTACTGAACACGAAGAGCATTTATCGCGCGCTGGGTGTAGCTCGCCCATAGATTGCATGTGTAAAAGGACTGGCAGTAAGCTTTAAATAAAGTCACTTTCACCTCTGTAGAGCATCTTGCAAATCTACGAGCTAACATGTCATGTAAGAGCCGCGCTCTACACCACTAGACCACGGATGCGTTAATGATATAAGTGATAAAGTGTGTCTGTCTGTTACAACTTACACCTTCACGCTTAAACCGCTGAACCGATTTTGATGAATTTGGTATGAGGATACCTTGAGTCGCGGGAAACGACATAGGATAGTTTTTATCCCGGAAAAATGTACAACACATTTGCGCAATAAACGATTTCGGCGCAACGCTATACTATGTCATTCCGGGACTTAAAATATCTTCATACCAAATTTCTTCAAAATCGGTTCAGCGGCTTAAGCGCGAAGAGGTAACTGACAGACAGACACACTTTCACATTTATAATATTAGTGTGAATTATATTATTAGTAATTAAGGATTTCCTAGTTACTAGGGCAGGCAAACGGAGGACTATAACTGTTGGTGATGTAAAAAAATCGGCCAAGTGCGAGTCAGACTCGCGCACAAGGGCCAAAAATTGGCCAATATTTTAGTTTTTTGTATGGGAGCCCCCCTTAAATTTTAATTTTATTTTATTATTCTTCATATTCTTCAAGTGGTGTGCTTCTTATCTGTGCCAAATAACATAAAATTGCTCCAGTAGTTTGCGAGATAAGCCCTTTCAAATAATTTCCCCCGTTTTTTCCACATTCTCCTATTAGCCTTACCGTAATGAAATATAGCTTAGCCTTCCTCAATAAATAGGCTATCTAACACTGAGAGAATTTTTCAAATCGGACCATTCCTGAGATTAGCGCGTTCAAGTTAATAGCCCTTTCAAATAATTTTCCCAGTTTTTTCCACATTTTCATCTATTTCTTCGCTTATCGTAATAAAATAATTTAAATAGCCTATAGCCTTCCTCGATAAATAGAATAGGGGAGGGTAGGAAAGGAAATAAAGGAGGGTAGGGGAGGGAAAAGGGTAGGGGATTGGGCCTCCGGTATACTCACTCACTCGGCGAAACACAGCGCATGCGCTGTTTCACGTCGGTTTTCTGTGAGGATGGGGTATTCCTCCGGTCGAGCCGGCCCATTCGTGCCGAAACATGGCTCTCCCACGTCACTTTCATTCATATGAAAAACGAAAGAGGTAACGTGTACGCGACCACGCGATTTAGAATAACCATACACGGTTATTACATTTTAATGGGCAAAGCACAAGTATCCAGACGTCTTCCAGCCGCGTCATCTGGCAACACAAGAATGACGCTAGCAACACCGGAACTTCCCGACATATTCACTTTTTTCCCGTCCTAGGCCTAGGACGCAACAACCCATATTTTAAAACGTAATAATTTATTCTTATTTTACATTATACCATAATATACAGTCCATAAGTTGAGTGATAAGTTCAAGTTATTAACACGAACATAACGTGTTACTAATTCGAGCATTAACTTTAACAGTCGTTGGTGAAATTGGGCCTTAGGCTGGCCACGTACACAAGTTTTCCAAATTCGATTTTCTAATGTGGAATTTCGATTCAGAATTCCATGAGATTAGCGCAAACGTTCGTTTTTCATTACGCTCGAACGCTTGCACTCGAAACGTACGTGCAGAATTCGTAGAGAAAAACTAACTGATTCCATGCATTCGGATGTCGGGATACGGAAAACTAATTCGGAAATTATTTCCGAATGAGAATCGGTCCAATCCGTTCTGCCTGTAGGCTGGCCAAACAGCGCACAGTCCTGAATCGCACCGCTCGAAATTTCCGAGAACGGTATGACATGACAATAATTATTGACAATTGACATTTGAATTCGGGATTCCTCACTCGTATGGATCATCTTACTTTAGTTTGAGGCTCTCATATTCTCAGGATCCCAAAGGCCACAACGTATATGGCAACATTTGACAGATCAGCTTTATTTATTTAAGTATTTCATAATTCATTATATCAAAGTTTTTTTAACGCCTCCGCGGTCTAATGGTATAGAGCGCGGCTCTTGACTCGGAGGTCGTGGGTTCGATTCCCGCGTTGAAAACATGTTATTTTCCAAGTTTGGTTAGGACAATGCAGGCTGATCACCTGATTGTCTGACAAATAAGATGATCCATGCGTCGGATGGGCATGTAAAAAGTCGGTCCTGCGCCTGATATCTCGCCGGTCGTGTCGGTCTGCCGTCCCACTGGGTTATGAGAGTAAAGGAATAGAGAGTGCTCTTGTGTACTGCGCACACACTTGGGCACTATAAAATACTCCTGCGTAGCTGGCCTGGTTTCAATGAACGGCCACCGTCACGGAAACCGGTGTGGGAGCTATTATTATTATATCTAAAGTTTATAGTTCTGACAGAATATTGTCTTTTACCCGTAACCGAGTTGTGTAAAGTGCTAATACCTAAACATTTCAGAATGTAATTTCTACGTAACAAACTTCATGGTCAGACGTAGCTGATAGAAAATTTTATATCAGCGATTGCAACTTTGTCTACTGATGTATGTCATAACTCAAAGTCATAACTTATAACTGAGTGCACAGTGATTAAAGCACAAACAGCACTTGACTGATTAATTCTATTCAATAACAAAAGTGAAATGGCATTTCTTTCACAAATCATTTGATTGAAAAAAAAAAACAAAAAGTGCTAGGATACTCGCGCCAGGAGATCTATAAATAAATCGACCTTCAGTTTAAAAATAGAACCCTCCCGAGCGAGGTCAGGAATCTGGGTCAGAGCGCTATCTCGCTCGCACACGCGTGACGCCCGCGCGCGCGACAAGGACGGGGCAGGCTGTGACGTAGGAGCGTTCATTGAATCTCGCTAAGTCAAACTTTTCGTGTATTATTTTAAGATGACATAACTTTTATTTCATAATTAGTATAGTTTTCGGTCACGCTATATTTTAATCGATATAATTCCTATTCTTGCGTATACAGTATGGTATTCTTTTATGTAATTTACGTTTACATTAATTTTGTAGAAAATCCGTTTCGTAATAATTCATGGTAACATAGTGATTAATGATTCTTTAAATGTTTTTTATGCATATTAAAATATATTATACCCCCATTTACTTCACTGACTTTTTGCCTCAAATTCTGCACTTTTATGAGAGAAATAAATACTCTATTCTGTTCTGTGTGACGTCAAACGCGGGTGTGGCTGGGTGCTATGACGTCACGGGAAGGCTTTGACGTCAAACGACCCCCCCCCCCTGCCCTCACTTAGTACACACCCCCATCGGTGTATCCTTTATTGGTATTATTCCTTTTTGTTCGTACAGAACGTTCGAGAATATTTCGAGAACGCGTTTAATTAATATTTGAAATAGAATAAATTCAAAGATAACTGAAGCAAAGACCGGAATATGAGTTTAGTAATTAATATCGTCATGATAATAGAGGGAAAAGTGAACACTGATGGGCGCCAAAAACCAATTGAAAATACTTTTCCAATAACAAATTTTTATTTTCTTTGATACGCTTAAACGGCGAATGAAGTAACAAGTAAGAAAACTTCAGATTAAATTCATTTATATGAAATTCTGTGACCAATCTATAATACAGGACACAGGACGATATCAGTATTAACTAACAAAGATTAGCGAGGGACTAAACTATTCCTGGACACTTCCAGGAAGAAAAAGTTCTTCTAAAGGTGCTCTTGCACCTTTACACTTAACTTTGTCTGAATTGAAGAAACTTTAATATGATTATGATGTTGAATTTATTTTACGAGTCACATTATTTATTTTTGGTTTTTACGTAAAACACATAAGACAAGTAGTTAGTCTTGCTAGTATTATAAAACTAAAAGCGTTTAACAATGAGTTTGTCTATAATAAAAATAAAATATATTACAAATTTTTAGGGTTCCGCACTCAAAGGGTAAAATCGGGACCCTATTACTAAGAGTTCGTTGTCTGTCCGTCTGTCCGTCTGTCTGTCTGTCTGTCTGTCTGTCTGTCTGTCTGTCCGTCTGTCCGTCTGTCTGTCTGTCTGTCGCCAGGCTGTAACTCAAGAACCGCTATAGCTAGACTTCTGAAATTTTCATATATTGTGTATATCTGTTGTCGCTATAACAACAAATACTGAAAATAAAATAAAGTTAATATTAAATGGGGGCTCCCATACAAGAAACGTGATTTTTTTGGCCTTTTTTGCACGTAATCAATAACGGTAACATCTAGGCACTTGAAATTTTCACAAAATCCTTAGTTATATTTGTACTTTAGTAATAAATAATAAAATTAAAATAAAGTAAATATTTAAGGGAGGCTCCCTTACAAAAAACACAATATTTTGTCTACTTTCGCTCTATACCGGTACGGAACCCTTCGTGCGCGAGTCCGACCCGCACTTGGCCAATTATTAAGCTGTAATCATCATTCATGTTTCTTATTGATCGAAAAATATGGCATACGAAATGTTGAACTGCGCTGCGGTCACATTCCATCAACTGTTTTTAAAATGGTGGTTGTTGACTTGCCAATTAGTGCACCTGAACATATACCGTCGAGGAAATTGATTCCCAGGCAGTTGACGGACCTACGTCATTGGTCGGCGTATGTCAATTCAATGTTGGATGTGATGTGTGATGTCACCGGGACGTCACCGACAAAAATTAAAATAAAATGCTACTTTATGTCGGCTACAGGTTTACCGACATTGGTTTAGCGACTATTGCCGCCGCGCCGCTGCTGTACTGGCGTAGAGCAAAATGAAACTCATAGCCTAAGTGCCAACCCACACGTACCACAACCACACGACAACCACACCACGTGGTCGGGCCGCGTATATTTCGTATTGTAAATGAACTGGACCATTCACGCGTACCACATTTTGCAGTTGTTGTCCACCACTTGTCAAATACCGACCACATCGAAACCACGGCCAACCACGTCGCAACCACGTCACAACCACGTCGCAACCACATTGCAACCACAACGTTGCGTCGATGCAACGACAGTGCGCGCACACCGCCCGCGCTCTTCCCCCCTCCGTTTCATTAACTATCGTACGTAACCACATCGCAACCACTGGCGACAACGCAACCACGTCAGCATTTTGTCGGTACCACAACGCAACTACATAAAGCTGCAGCGACACCATTCACACGTAACTACTGCTCGACGACATTTTGTCGTTGCGATGTCGTGTGGTTGTGGTACGTGTGGGTTGGCCCTTAGTGTCTAAACACACTAGGCTGAAGTTACGCCGCGTAAATTCCACCGCGTTTCAAACGCATACAAAATACGGACGGAACGCGAGGAATGACACACTATTCCGTCGCGTTCCGTCCGTATTTTGTATGCGTTTGATATTTGCGGCGGAAATTACGCCGGCTTAACTTCTGCCTAGTGTGTTTAGACAGAGACATATTATAGTGGCATTTTACTTGAATTTTTTCACAATTAAATTTTACGCAAAAGGAAGTTCTGACCTCTGATTTGACGTTCGGAATATCCATTGGCAGATGGAGCTACTAGCTACTAGCATAATATACAGTAGAATCCGACCATAATCCGACATGTTGCACACCTCATATCAGACTATTGACAGAAACGCTGTCAAACGCCGAACAAAACAGTAATATAATATATTATTATATCCTATTCAGATAGCTCAGCTATATTGCTAAGTACTCACACACGGTTTTGCTCGATCGAGCAATAACGTCGAGCAAAACCCGCGGCTCGGGCTTTCGTACGCACATTCAGCATTGCTCGATAGTTTTATTCTAAATCGATATATTTCATTCCATCAATCCGGCTCGATCCGGTTCCATCAATCCTTCGAGCGGCTCGATGCGAGCCTTCGAGTTGTCAGTTTTGCGGTCCACACAGTAATTATTACTCGATTTGGAGCAAAACTATCGAGCAAAACCGTATGTGAGTACATAGCTTATAGGAGTTATCATGCCTAACAATGATTAGTCGCTTGACTTCGGTATGGTTAGGTGTTTAGAGTTTTAGACACAGTATGTAGTAAGTTAGAATTATACTAAATGCATTAATAATTATTATATTGAAACAAGATAGGAATAGCGTTATAGGCTTTTTGTTGGTATGTAGTTAAGAGAAAATGACTTTGTTTTAAGCACGGCTTTATCCATACTAATATTATATTTGCGAAAGTGTGTCTGTCTGTCTGTCGATCTTTGAATGATTTCACTGAAATTTGGTATAGTTTGAATACCGGGAAAGGATATAGGAAACTTTTTATGCCTGAAAAATGTGTTATTCCTACATGATAAACGAATTTCTACGCAACGGAGTCGCGGGTGTTATATTATAGTCGTTTTATAACTAAGAGTAAATCATTCAAAGATGAATGGAGTATTATAATAATATAGCGTTTGCCCGCGGCACCGATATCAAATTGAAGTATTGCAAGAAATTTCTCTCAAAATTTCAATAATTATCTGTAGATAGTAAAGTATTTTTCAACAGAAAATCTCAACTTGAACAGAGTGATTAAAATATTTAGAGCAATATTCGTCTCTATAATGCCAAAAAAATAAAATTAACAAAGCAATATTCGTCTCTAATGCCAAAAAAATAAAATTAACAAAGCAATTTTTAGTTTTATTTTCGTCTTTAATGCCAACTTGCGTAAACTATGCTATTTTGATAATGTCACCTTCAATATTTCTAGAATCAATGTTTTAGGATCAAAGCTCAGCGTGGGCGAGTCTACGGAGCTACGGCGTAGACGGCGCGTAGGCGGCGTAGTAGCGTAGCGCTACGAGCCCTCTACGAATGTAACTGTTCATACAATTCTCACTCAAACTTTCAGATGTCAGAAAAAGTTTCCACAACTTTCTGATGATACATAACGCAGCTTCAAAGAAACTTTAAAAACAGTTCGCCGATTTCGTAACTTAGTAACTTACCCTTTAGGCTTTAATTCCCGGCATCGTGTGCATCGCGAAAGTTTGCGTCGGATGAGGCGCGGGTCGGACTGAGGGCGCGAGTCGACTGGCATCCGGCGAGTCCGGGAGCGGGCTGAATGGGCCCGCACCGGGATTGGCCCCCCCGCGTGACGTCAGAGCCCCGTGACCTCAGCCTGCGAGCATGAATGGGCCGCGGTGCCGCGCCTGCGACGTGCCCTCGCTCCCCGGGCCCCCGTGCCCCCGGCGAGCCCCCACCGAGCCCCTGACGTCACCTACATTATGCAACTTGCATTACTTATGAATAGGATGCGTCTCGGGCGATCGGATTAGGCTGTTTACGGATATTATGTTAAAGCAGTTATAGAACCTGTATAGACCTACCTATAGTCAGCATTGGGGTCAGCACTGGACCTGACTGCAAGTTGACAGGATATCATTTGAAATCTACACATCTGAAATATAATTGATGATTTTATGAGTATACCACAAAAACTTACAGATTAATATTAACCCTAGGATAGTAACAGGGGTGCCCCAACACCCCACGTAAGCAATCAAGCGCTGATTTTTTGAAAATTATTGGGTATGTCGCTCTAGCATTTTGTGTATTCTTTTTTTTACTGTAAGTTATCAGTAGCCTTGCGCCGTGGGAGCAGCAACACGTCAATTTCGTTTTGCAGGTATGTGTGGGGTGATGCGGCACCCCTGTTACTATTTACGTAGGTATTTTTTTGTTAATGTAATTTATTTATACATTATTTTCTGTTCACAATAGCGTTTAGTAATGATGAAGGGCTTAAGTGGTACTTAAATACAATATGCTGGAGATGATTAGAGTTAAACAGAGCCATTAGAGGCCGAGCAACCTTCTGAAAATGAAGATATCGACGTCTTTGTGCATTCCGATTTCCGAACAAGATGGTCAAGCAAGAATCAATTCTTTGATTATCTATCTAGAAGTAAAACATCCAAACACGGCAGCTAACAAATTTAGTAGCAATTGCCTTAAAAAAACTAGGAATACAGCTATCCCGAGCCGCACATGAAACGACGTTTGGAGCCCAATTTACCTCGACCAGTATCGAGAAATATAAGGGTTATTCTGAACGACCCCGAAGAAGTTCTAGCTAGCGAAATCCCCGCTAAATTACGAAAGCAAGCTCGATGTGCATTGTGTCCTTGAAACAATGACAAAAAGGAAAGTTTTTTTTTGTTCCAAATGCGAAAAACCTGCGTGCCCTGAATACCGCTTGGAAATTTGTATTAATTGTGTTTATTTTGAAAAACTAAATAATTTTTAATTTTATTACGTATAGTTACTGATTAATCTCAAGAAAAGTGTTCCTTTATTTTGTTTTTATATTAAAAAGTTTTATTTTTCAATAAACACAAGTTTTTTATTTATTCATAGTAACTGGGGTGACCTGGCACCCCTGTTACTATGCGTGTTCGTGTAAATTATGTTACCATCCTAGGGTTAAAACTATAATCCGACAATTTTTTTAGCCTTGATTACCCGGGGCCGGGCCATTATCACAAACAAAATATAACCCAATCGTATAATATAACCTTTCTGGAATATTTCGAAACCTTCGTATCAGGTTTCGAAATATTCCAGCAAGGTTTTATTTATTGTCAAATATTGAAAGATGCACAAAATATGTAAATACCAATTATCAAACTACATACACAAAATGTCAATTATTATCATATCGAAATGTTTGTCTTTCTTTCTGTCCGCCTGTTTTGCATCATCATTCATCAACTGATTTAGATAAAATTTTGTTTATTTACGAAGACACATTAAGTATCGGTCGTCGGAAAAAGTCATAATATTAATAGAAAAGTACGGATTGATTAATGGTGCTCCTTCACTGGAAGCATTCGCTTGTAATGTAACGTTACAGAGTCGAGCATTACATCAGTGAGGGAGGAGAGCCGAGCATTACAATGCGCACCTTGTAATGATACAGCACACTGTCTGTCTGTTACCTCTTCACTTCTCAAACCGCTGAACCGATTTTGATGAGATTTGTAGTAAGTATAGTAATGAAAACGCGCGATAAATGAATTTTGACGGAACGGAGTTGCGGGTGTCATCTAGTCCTTTATATTTTATACTTTTTGGCTATACACACTGTATGACTCAGGTAAATTAACAACGTGCTAACCACTGAGCTATAATAGAGGTCGGTAAAATTATTCACTAGAATAAAAGCTATATTTAACACCGTAAAACTAATCGAACCGTCACTATTTTTAGTCATACTTGAAAGCCTCAACTTAATAATACTAGCTGCCTCGACAAACGTTATTTTACAGCGTTATTTCAGACTAGATGACGCCCGCAACTCCTTTGCATTTATCGCTCAGGAACCGTACACATTTCCGGGATAAAAAGTATCCTATGTAATTTCCCGGGACTCAAAGTATCTCCATGCCAATTTCAGCAAATCTGGTTAAACGGCTTGGGCGTGAAGAGGTAACAGACAGACAGACAGATACATTTTCGCTAAATATAATATTAGTATGGATATGATAAGTAGACCAATTCTCAGACCTACCACAATACTTTCCTATACCAGTGTGTGACACGAAAATTTTCCATATTGGTGTTACCGCAGAATTTCCAGAAATCACTGGAATAAACATAAATACGGTTTACTGGGAAGTTTATATTAGGTGATCCAAAAATAGCCTTACGAATGCAGGCACCAGGAATAGCCTGCATGCGGTCGTTCACCCCCCGCCCCCGCGGTGACCCGGCCGCGCAACAAGTCAGGCTATATCGACTATGGCCGTTTGACATTTCGCCAAGGACGGCAATATGGCGGCAGAACTGCGAGCGGAAGGAGAACTGCGTCTGTTACCTCTTCAGTCTTCACGCTTTAGCCGCTGAACCGATTTTGCTGAAATTTGGTATGGATACGTTCAGTCCCGGGAAAGGACATAAGATAATTTTTATCCCGAATGTACGAATTCCGTGCGATATTATACTAATTTTAGAATTCAGGTAATGGGTTTTCATATTATAAAGTCATTAAGCAGAACACATTAAAGCCTTATGAATATCTTCAAAATTATTATGAAGATTGTTAGGTACATACAGAAATAGTTGAGGATAAGGCAAATTCTGAAAGAGACACTACTAAAGAGTAAGAATTATTTAATATTTTTTAGTTCATTTAAGAATAAGTAATGTTATCGTTTTCACTTGAATGTCGGTTTCAATTTTTTTTAAAATATTTATTTATACTGCCATGTTATCTATTTTTTATACCTATTTCGTATATTAGTAGATTTATTTGCGAGGCCTCTGCAGATCCGCAATACGAGCAGTATTATAAATGTGAGAGTTTGTCTGTCTGTCTGTCTGTTACCTCTTCACGCCCATACGGCTGAACCGATTTTTCTGGAATTTGATATGGAGAGACTTTGAGCCCTGGGAAAGGACATAGGATACTAATTTTATTCCGAAAAAATGTACGGTCTGCGATCAACCAATTTTGACGCAGCGGAGTTGCGGGCGTCATCCAGTAGCCTGCAAATGCTTACATCGTGTAGCCTGAGCCCCTAGCCAACACGTTTTCTTTATCATTTCTAAGGCCTGTATAAATAGTCAGTACTCAAGATGCATCTCGGTCTCAAGACACGGTTCAGTAGGCCCACCACGAAATGGTTTTGAGACTCAAACAATCGGACGAGAATGCTGCGTCCTGCTCTAACAACGTCTTTTCACGTTTGTTAGAGTAGGACGCGGCATTCTTGTCCGATTATTTGAGTCTCAAAAGAGTTTCATGGTACAAGGCCAGGCTCTGTAATTGGTTGACTGTCAAAATTTGGACCAATCATAGAGCCGAACCGCCTCTTGAGACCGAGATGCATCTTGAGTACTGACTATATTTTATACCGGCCTAAAGACACTTCTTCGACCTGAGTCGAATGTCGACTTCATATTAAAGAATGCTTATGTCAATTCCATACATTGATCTTTTTTTTTATAAAATTAGGGGCAAGCAAGCAAACGGGTCATCTGATGGAAAGCAACTACCGTCGCCTATGGACACTCGCAACATCAGAAGAGCTGCAGGTACGTTGCCGGCCTTTTATGAGGAAATACGCTCTCTTTTTGAAGGTTTGCAGGTCGTATTGGTACGGAAATACTGCTGGTGACAGTTAATCCCAGAGTTTTACAGTGCGCGGCAGAAAGATATGTGATCGACGATTTTATAAAAAAGCAATAAAGGAAACATGTTGGGTTGGGGCTCTGTACAGTGTATATTATACTGTACATTGTATATATTTCAAGGCGGCAGTGTGCGTCACAACAGAAGGAAATGGCCTTACCGACCTATTAATGAGCTTGGATCTATTTTGAGAAAGATTTTAAACTAACATTTTTAATAATAGCTGAAATCAAATTTTTAATATGTATTGGTAATTATTTTCTCTGGGTTTTATGTACATAGTTTAATGTACATGTTCAATTATTATATTGAACATGTACATTAAACGAAAAGCGATGAATGTATTGCGTCAAAGTCTGTCCTCAGGAACCGTGGGTAAGAATGAACGCGCATCGCGGCGTGGTTCGATTCATGAATAGGCGCCTGCAACCCGGGTGACCCACTTTCCTCGACCTCGGCCCGGGTAGAAACGTCATATCCGCCCCCCCACAGTCGACGCAACATGGAACCTGCTGCGACGTATTATAAAATGTTATGCCACAGCCGGGAAAAATTACGTACGGCGGGACGCAGCCGAGGTCGGACTATGACGTCAGTCGGCGCGGGGGGCGTGCAGTCAGAATTTAGGTCAGTTTCATTCTGAAACAGGTTCCGCGGGGGCCCGAACACACCCCCGGGAGGGGCCACCCGCCGGATAACGGGATTTAGTCGAAACTAATTTATTTTATATAATTGGAAGAATTAGTGCGAACCTGATGATGATCTTCGATTTAATTAAATTCCACGAATTGAAAATGTAATCACTGCAATGCACGCGAGAATAGTTCTCTCGAATATCATGGAAATACCTGCGAAAGAGTTATGAAGTACAATTAAAATATGTCGAAATCTGCAAGACCATTGGACCGTAGAGTACGCAATGCACTATCGAGGAAATTGATTCCTAGGTAGATGATGGATCTACGTGATTTGGCTTATTGCCCGCCAGGAAGCACATGGTCGCCGCCGTCGGCTCCACGCCAGCAATGAAAGGAATGCTTGCGCCGACCGCCGAAAGAATCTCCTCGGTGACTTTAATTTCTAGGCCAGTCTCGTTGTCCACTAAGATATCCTTATCCTGTAAAGCTACGAAGAGATCTCGTTTCTCTTTACGCTCGATTTCCTCTTCTCGCCGATGGTTAATCGCTCTGACGAAAAACGTGTTGGGAGAAAATTTTTATTTTAAACTAAACGCCTGCAACTCCGCTGGGCCAAAATTTGTGTCACGCGGTACACGTACATTTTACTGGGATAAAAAGTATAGGTATCCTATGTCCCGGGACTCAAAGAATCTCAATACCAAATTACAGCAAAAGTGATTCAGCGGTTTGGGCGTGAAGTGATTACAGATAGACAGGCACACTTTCGCATTTATAATATTAGTCTCGTTATGAAAGAGCTGGAAATAGACACTGCGAATTTTAGGTTTTGCTAGAACGTCGTGAACCCGTCTCGCTACGCCATCCTCATGAGACGCGGAGTAGAACACCAACGAACACTGAATACGGCTGCGCCTATCGCCGCACTGCACAACGTACACAGCGTGGACTAGGCGCCACCTCTCCACAATCTTGGGTTACTTCTTATGTACTATCAGATCAGAGATTCCTAGGCAGATTGCGGACCTAGGTGATTTGGTCGCGTTACGTTAAACCCAGCTATTAACATATTGAATTGACATGATCCGACTAAAATGACGTTGGTCTGCCAACTGCATAACATAACAATTACAGTAGACATGGGAAAGAATCGACATACTGACAGATTTTATCGACAAAATGGCGGATTTCCATTGTCTAACTGTCACTTTGTCTATTCTTCCGTAGAAAGAAACCGTTTCTACGGTGATCATGCTACGCCTGCTGGTCTACGTCGTTTAGCTCTTGTTGTAGCATCGCTACGAATCTCGTAGACGAGCTACGAGCACGATCCGTTGCAGTAATTTCTAAGCGCAAACGTGAAGAATCGGAAGGAAACACGGCTTGAGAGCGGGGTTGTAACGATTATTCACTACTATGTAGATACTAGGTACTATAATAATAATTTATAAAAGTTAGGCATTTAACAACGTTGAAGATGTTAATGTTTATAATATTTTAATTTTATTCTAAAACAGATCACATTTTAATTAATTTATTACAAAAGTAATAAGTACAAAGTTGATGTTCTACTGAACAAAGTATATTATAAGTCTATGTGAACAACTATTTATAACTGCCATCTGTTAGGTATATTCATAACATTTTTGTATGATATATAAAAGAAACAATTAAAAATATTATAAAATAAAAAAGTCGGGTTACAATTATAATAATTATTCGTATGAATACTTAACGTGCGCCATCTATTAGCTTGTATCGTGACTAAAACGTGAGATTATATTGTTCATCTAGCGTGCTTGAAGTCTAACTAGATACAATACCTGCCGATAGATGGCATTAATTGTTTCGTGAAATAAGATTTTTTAATTAAAAGAGGATCAAAATAATTATATAAATTGCGTTATTAGGAAAATTATTATCAGTTTTTTTTACGCAGTGAAATTCTGTGACGAATTCGACGCAGGGGATGGGGACTCCCGCTGCGGATATGTGGGGCTCGCCGCGACGGGTGGAGCCGCGGCCCTACCCACTAAAACACTGCGATGTTCCCTCGACACGCTGGACCGAGTGCGACCGGTAACTGCAACATGGCTTCCGGGACTCGGTCGGCGACACCTGCTGTACGGCGCAGGCCCTTACACTGAGGGGGTTTATGGCCCCTCAGGCCCAACAGAGGCCACACATGGGGGGGCTTGCATAGGCCGTTCCTCTTCGTATGTCGCGATGCGCGGGAACATGTTGCGCATCGCGACCCTCTCGGGGACTCGGTGCAATGGGCAGCGGCATCCCCACACCGCTACCCCGAGCTCCCAGGCTAAGGCGGGATGTCGTGGCCATTACGAACTACGCGTCTTCGCCTCGGCCTTCTTCTTTGAGGTTCGAGCGCCGCCACCCTCGCGCGCTCCGCTTCCTCCTTCGTCGTGATTACGCTGTGTGCGTACGTCTCGACGGCTGCCCATCCATCTTCGCTCCTCACCATGGCCCTTATGAGCGCTGGGAGCGTTGCGTCTTCTCCGATGGCGGACGATAGTTCCGCTCTTTGTTCCGTCCAAGCGGGACAGGTCGTGAGTGTGTGCTCGGCCGTGTCCCGGTCCGCACCGCAGTGGTGACATTCTGCGGTCGGTTCGCTTCCTGCGATCTCACACAGATACCGACCGAAGCAGCCATGCCCGGTCAGTATCTGTGTTAGTCGGAAACTTAGTGCTCCGTACCTCCGTTCTGTCCACTCCCTGAATAGGGATCGGATCGCCTCAATTAGGTTGACGCTAGGTAGTAGGCTTCTCGAGCCGTTGCGCCCACAAAAATTATTATCGGTTAAAAAAAAACCTTTTTATGACAAACATGTTACCTACTTACTTAATGTAGTTTTTAAAATATTCTTAATTTTTTATTATTTTAATTTTTTTTAAATTAAATTCAATAAAATTAAAATAAATTTATTCTAATTTTAATTTATTTTAAATTACGCAGACCGTACGTGTGTCTTAATATTAATAAGTGATTTAAAATAATTAAAATTATTACGGTCTTACCACAAAAAACTAAACATCTGTTGAACAGTTGTTTTGTGACATTTTTGTACTGAATTTTTCTCTAATCAACTGTTCAACGGGTGTTTAAATCTTTTGTGGAAAGACCCTTAATTTTTAATGACATTATAAAACTATAATGACTTAAGTGCTGTCATAAGTCATAACTCATTCGGTGTTAATTATTGATTTACGTTTGCGAAAATCTGAGCAAGTTTTGACTGTCCATTGTCCAAACGGAACTTAGAATAGCTGACGAAAATAACTTCGTTACGTCAGCAGCAATTATTTATAATACAGCTAAGATGTATGGTGTGTGGTCGTAGGGTGGTCGTAGGTGTGTGGTACTAGAGAAATTCATAAATATACAGGGTGCAATTAAACCTACCGAGTACCAGCCAAAGTTCCGGGGCTTATCATTAGGAGAGTCCATTTAACCAAAAAAATTGTTTGCAAAACAGTCACTTCGCGGTGGTGGGTATGAGCAAAATATTCGAGCTATATAAATAGTAAATAACAATAATTGTTTTGAGATAGTAAAAACTCCTTAGTATTTTGAGATATGCCCAGAAACAATATTTAAAATTCTAAGGCACAACTGGAAAATATTTCGTGAATTTTCAACGTCGTTCTGTCTGTAACATCTGCGCTTGCTGCTCGCGTTATGAATACAGAATAATGCGCCTACTATTATTATTATGCTTAATTTTCTTAAAAATCCTAATTTAGGTACTGATAAAAAGTTATGCTGGATCTTCAGACAATAAGTCCGTCTGTTTTTGTCTGAAACAAATAACTATTTGAAGTTTTATAGGGGCCTTGACCCCTATAAAACTTCATAGTAATGTAGGTAATTAGTAATTACTAATTACTAATGCAAATTATTCACACAAGTACAATTATGAAAAAATGTAGGTATAGCTATAGCTACAGGCTACAGCACATTACTGTAAATATAATATATTTAATATTATTATGGTAGTCATTATCCAAATAATAAATACTTAATAATAGTTTTAAAAAACCAAAAAAGACGCTTCTTATATAAATAAAAAAAATACAAATTATTGCATTTTCATCATTGGCTCATAATACGTGTACAAAGTTACGAATTAATTAGACAATTGGAGATAGGTAAAAATCGTGTTCAAAGATTCCGTTACATACGTCATAGTTACATACTGCCCAAGCTTCGTGTTAAAAATCGCATTCTCCTTTTCAGTAAAAAAATCCAGTAATATTTTTTTGGATCTCAATAACTTTCTAATGATCTTTTCAATTCCACTAATCAAAACAGCTATTTGAATTCGGTATTCGAAAGTACTTACAGCTTAGCTTTCTATGGCAGGCCTATTCATGGAAATGTTTACGTTTTAAAAGTGTCCTCAATTTAGAACTCTTTGTATAAGTCAGATTGCTGTTTTTTGAGTTTCGAATTTAATCTCATTCATTGAATATTCATTCAAATTGACTACCATTCAAATTTGATTTGAATAGGATTGTTCTCAGAGTTTTGAATTAAATTAATTCGAATACAATTTTAGTCCTGAAATATTAGCGGAAGTGATACAGAGTTCAAAAATTGTATTCCTTAGACATCGATATCTAAAAGAGTCAAGCATAATGCTACTAAACTACTGATCTCTATTATACAAGTAGGTACGCTAGATAGTTTAAGGTGTGTACGTGTTCCTCGTAGAGAGTGATTGTAGCAGCGCTGAAAGACCAATATTTTTTTTCACTTTTGTATGGGAAAACTCGTGACGCTCGGGCGCTTGCCTTAGATACAAAAGTAAAAAAATATTGGTCTTTCAGTGCTGCTGCTTTCACAGTGAACTCTCTACCGAACACATTCCACACCCTAAAGTATTATCATTTAGTTTTGTTACACTCTGTTAAAGATAGTATAATTATTGTAGTTTTTGTATAGGCCCGGTTTAGGTCTGACAGAGTTATGGTAAGTTTCATCGTTCCCGTAACTTTGCCATAAGCGACGAGTGGTGCACCATGGAGTTTTAGTGGGTAAAACTAAAACTAACACCCAGAGAGTCATACCCGCGGATGGTGAAAGAGAAACACCAAAGGAAGATCTCCCGACTAAGCGAGACTTGCTCGGTCAGGCCGAAGCCCACAGACGTCATTTCAGACATTCGTCTTGTCGTTCTAAAAACACTGATAGTGCGATGTAGGATTGTGGCGCTAGTTGTGCGTAGCGCCACAATGGGCCAAGAAAACGGAGAGCATTTTTCCTGTGTAAAAAATGCCCGGTAGATTCCAAAACGAGCTATCTAGGCTCTAGTCTAGTCTCTACCCATTAGTGTCATTAATCATTATATCCCTACTTATCTAGGGATTTACGTTTGTGGAAGGCAGCAGAAGAGCTAGCGAAAGTATACGAGTTTCTTATATGATTTTAAATAATAATTTAAGTTATAGAGGATGACCGATACTCCTTTGCGCCAAATATCGATTATTGCGCGGAAAACGTACTTTTACCGTGATAAAAAGTAGCGTATATGTCTACCAGGACTACCAAATATCAGCTAAATAGGTTCAGTGGTTTGGGAGAGATGAGGTAACAGACAGAGACACAGAAGACAGCCAGACACATTCACATTTAGAATATTAGATCTTGAGTAATCAGTGTCAAAATTATTTTTACTTATTTTTAAGTGTGATAAATGCAAATTGTTACTTCGCGTTATCGTAAACAATTTACGTCGAGTGGCCCTAAAGGAGCGTCGTTAGAGCAAAGCGATTCCTGAGTAGCCCGCGCACAAGCTCCAATACAGATAATAATTATTATTATACAGTGTGTAACAAATATAAGTGATAATACTTTAGGGTGTGTACGTGTTCCTTGTAAAGAGCTCACTGTGAAAATAGCAGCTCTGAAAGACGATTTTTTTTCACTTTTGTATGGTCAAGGGCCCCAGCGTCACAAGTTTCCCCATACAAAGTGAAAAAAAATTTTGCTCTTTCAGCGCTGCACTTTCACAGTGAACTCTCTACAAGGAACACGTGCACACCCTAAAGTATTATTACTTATTTTTGTTGCACCCTGTATATTGTACACAATTTTTCGCATACTACTCCTACTAATAAGTAATTAATATAAAAGATCATTGTATAACCGCGGGGACATATTTTTAACTTTGATAAAATATTTAGAAGTTATTGCTATTACATTTTATTTCATTTTTAGGGTTCCGTACCCAAAGGGTAAAAACGGGACCCTATTACTAAGACTTCGATGTCTGTCCGCTTCTTCTCGCCTGGTTAGTTCCCGAACCGGTGGTAGACATCAATGTAGATCCGACGTTCAGAGAGCATATTTTGAAAAGAGTTTGAACAGATGTGATCGCTGCAATAACGACGTATTTCAATACAGCTGCACGATTATGCAAGTTTTCGATTGTCCTCATAAGAGTCAGTTCAGATTACAACGCGATGCGAAGATGCATTTCTAAATTTGTATTGAATTGACAGACTTGCATGACGATTGCCGTCTCATAAAATTTAGGTCTGTCAAATCCATGCATCTATTATATTCTACTCTTCGCGTTGCGGTCCGAATTGGCCCTAAATTATCCTATACGATATTATACAGTGCATTAATGCTTGAGTCCACTGTTTTTAGGGTTCCGTACCCAAAGGGTAAAAACTGGACTCTATTAGTAAGACCTTGATGTCAGTCCTGTCTGTCTGTCTCCAGGCTGTATCTCAAGAACCGCTATAGCTAGACTTCTGAAATTTTCACAGGTTGTGCATTCCAGCACACGTAGCATGGCTACAGTAGAAATACGAAAGTATAGAAACAGCGGAGATAAACTGAAGGTGCCGCACCGATCTTTACCGCGGCTAGCCGCGATCGACAAAAATTCAATTAAAATGCCACTTTATGACCTCAGACCAAATAAAAACTCAAGACAGAGCGCTGCGAACAACAAAGTGAAGCAGGTTTATTAGCATGTGTGCGCGCCGCGCACTGTATGGGCTAGTGTCGCAATGTTATTCAAATTACTCTAAAATCGATGAAATAAATATAATATAATATTTACACACTTTCACGACACAGCTCGGCATTTTGAAGTGTTTACAAATTATTTTCTAAACGCGTGCTGTTGTCACGAGTCGCGATATATACGACGAAAACTGGCGTACTTTCGTTTTGCGTATCTGGGCGTAAGCGTGTACATACACAGCTGGCGTACTTTCGATCGGCTTCACTTTGTTGTTCGCAGCGCTCTGTCTTGAGTTTTTACTTGGTCTGAGTTTATGACATAGACTATAGTCCTAAAAATTCAAATAAAACCCTACTTTATGACGTAGACAATGTCAATGTCATAATATTTTATATGAAAAATGCGTACACATTTATTCATTTACATATTATTATTATAGAAGATAGAGCAGATACCTCGACCCATCACCATATTCTATTTCATGATAAAATGTTGGTTTTCAAAAAGCTTTTATTTTATCCATCGTGTTAATTACTAAACCGTATCAGTAGGCCGATTCACGATTCGGGGGCCTTGGCATCGTTGCTCCCGAACCTCGGGGGCCCAAGTTTGGTATGTCGGCGCCTGTACATGGGCGTTATTCGCTCCATGTCCATGTACGGAGCTCCGTTAAGGGCTGGAAGACTATCGGCCGTCAACAGGCTTGTACTGGGGCGGTTGCAAAGAGTGATGGCGACGCGAGCGGTGCGCGGTTACCGTACCATCTCCCGCGATGCGGCATGCCTACTCGCCGGGAGTGTCCCGTGGGATATTGACGCAGAAGCTCTTGCCGACGTTTATTGGCGTTGCACAGTGGTCCATGCGGGGGGCAGCAACCCCCTTCCGGATGCCGTGCGTCGGTGGAGGGCTGAGGCGAGGGAGAGGTCGTTAGACCTTTGGGCGGAGCGTTTGCAGGAACCGCTGGTAAGCGTCGCCCTGATAGAAGCAATCCGCCCACTCTTTAAAGAGTGGGTAAAACGGAGACACGGAGCACTCTCCTTCCATCTGACACAGGTGCTGACCGGGCACGGCTGCTTTGGTCGGTACCTGTGCCAGATCGCGAGGAGAGAGAGTGACACAAGGTGTCACCACTGCCTCGACGAAATGGACACGGCCGAACACACATTATCGACCTGTCCATCTTGGATGGAACAACGCGCGGCCCTTACGGCTGCCATTGGAGTGGACCTCTCCCTGCCAGCAATAATCCGGGCAATGCTGAGCAGTGAGATTGCGTGGCAGGCGGTGAATGACTTTGCCCAGAATGTCATCACTGCAAAGGAGGAGGCCGAGCGCAGGAGAGAACGGGAGGCGTTCGACCCCTTGAGACGGCCAAGGAGAAGACGCGCACCACGGAGTGGCCGCAGCGCCTTGCTTTAGCCAGGATACTCGGGGTGGCAGTGTGGGGACACTGCTGCCCATTGCACCGAGTTCCAGAGAGAGCCGTGATGTGCATGGTGCTTCTGTACATCGCGGCACCCGTGTGGGCTTTTCTAGGCCGCCTCGCGAGGCGACCTAGAAAAGCCTGCATGTTTTGACGAGTCTGGCACAGACAACCGTTGGCAAAGTTGCGGTGGGTTGATCGTGCCCGTAACTTTGCCTAGCGGGGAGTGGAGCACCATGGGGTTTTAGTGGGTAGCTCCCGGAGAGTCCCACATACCCCGGCCGATGTCCCCAATCCGCCGGGGATGCGCAAAGCATTTCCCCATGAAAAAAAAAAAAAAAAAAAAAAAAAAAAAAAAAAAAAAAAAAATGCCGATTCACGATTTACGTTCAACACGGATTCGGAAACTTTACCGTGCGCTCATTGGTCGGTGCCTAGCGCGGCGAGGCCGAGGGTCTATTGAATGCAGCGCGATGAAGTTTCCGAATCCGAGTCGAATTGCGCATGGTGAATAAGGGCCCAGAACCCCAAGCCAAGAAGTTTTCTTTATCGCTTCTTTATACGCTCGCCGATCAAAATGCATGAAATTGACATTAGGCGAGTCGAACGTCAACTTCATAATATCGAATGCTTATGTCAATCCCACATATTATCGGCGATTCTATAAAGAAGCGACAAGGGAAACGTCTTGACTAAAGTTCCAGACTCGATATACGCTTTTAATTAAACTCGGCGGTATTGACAGCGGCCATGTTGAAAATCTGAAACAGTTTCATGTCACTTGGCCTTTGAGGCCCGTTGTTCACGCGCCGGCTACAAAACTTTTCATTTTGGGAAGGCTCTTCTACTCTATGAAAGAGTATTGTGAAGGAATGGTTCCACGAATTGCATACCTATTAATTTACTTTTAGATGATTGACATACATTGTCGGTTACGCTAACTACGTTTTTGTGATATTAACTGGACCTATATTTGAACGGACGATACTATACAATGTGTCCCGACACCGCAGTGTCCGAGCCGTTAATGTTAAGATATATAATATGTCATCACAACTTGACTGAGAGCATAGAAGTTTAGGAATTTATTCTAGCTAAAAACCTCCTCTATCATTAAACATAGAAAAAAATACCCAAAAAAACTAACTTTTTTCCTTTAACTTTTGTTTTTCGTGTTTTATTTCACGAAAGTTAAAACATATTTTAATGTTCGTGTAATTGTAATCTCCGTGTTTAGCTATCAAATGCGACCTTCTTTGTATTCATAGAAAAGAGCCCGAGAAAAAAATAAAATGGCTACCATTTTACGACTGTGAGGGAGAGAAAAAAAAATTTGAGAGCAAATTCGTCGATGAAAAAATATGTCATTATAGTTTAAATATGCATTAAAGGCTCGGACACTGGTGTCGAGACACATTGTATATTATAGTTGTATGCGTCAAAGTCGATATTTAAGATTTTATTATTGTTTGTAAAAAAATGATGTTAAGAAGATTTTTTAACGAATATTAAGCATAAAAATTGTATTTTCAGCTCCGTACCTACATCATTCAAATCCGATTAACTTAAAAAAGATAATTGTAGAGTCATTGTCTTTTTCCACATACGTAAATTCAGAGACTCAGAAATTCAGAGAAAAGAGATTTAAGTTTTAAAACTAAATTTTGTAGAGTTCCGTGCCCAAAGGGTAAAGACGAGACCCTATTACTAAGATTTCGATGTCTGTCTGTCTGTATCTCAGCTCTCTGTCTGTCTCCAAGTTGTATCTCAAGAACCGCTATAGCTACTAGCTAGACTTCTAAATTTTTCGGAAATTGTACTGTATTTCTGTTGGCGCTCGCTATAACAATAAATATATTTTTAATGGCCTTTTTGCTCATAATCAATAATGGCAACATAGGCACTTGAAGTACTCATAAAATTTTTAATTATATTTGTACTTTAATTTTTGATAGTAAAATTAAAATCCTCCTAAACAAAAAACACAATAATTGTTTGACAACTTTTGCTCTATAACGGTAGAGTTCCCTACCGTCGCTTCGTGCGCGAATCCAACTCGCTCTTGGCCGATTTTTTTTAAATTATCCCATCTAGTGACCTACTTCGGTCTATCTGCTATCAATTAGTGTGATGTCACAGTATGCGTCACTATATTCAGTAAGGCAATCTGTGTGACCGCTATTTCCAATGTGACTCATCAGTCACGCCCGAAATTCACCTGTTTCAGTAGAAAATGATTATGTAATGTAAACCACGCAAGTACCCAGCCTGAAAATATTAATTACTGTGGCCTCAGCCTGTGTTGAGCCACAATATGATTATGTAGAGTAGGCCATTTCTCATTTAATTCACCAGGCCCCAAGCGGTCGCATGCAACCGCGATAACAAAAGATATTAGCTGTGTCTCGTTTTTCCACGATCGACGGGTTATATTGTAAATAATGGCCTACTAATGTAAAGACAAGCGAAACCGTAGTTTTGCTTAATTTCACAATAAACGTGAAACTTGTCTCCGTGTTGAGCGATCATCTTGCTTCTCTGAAAATCAGGTGATCCGCATACTTTGGCCTAACCAAATTTGGAAATATTAATATGTTTTTCAACGCGGGAATCAGTCACATGCGGTCCACGTCTTGAAGAGTCCACTCCAAACCACTAAAGCGTTACTCTAACTCTACTGAATGGTATATTAGATTGTGGTTTAGCTTTTATTTAGAATTATATTATGCCATCAACCGGTGTTAGCAGAATGATAGTATGTTTTAACAGCAATAAAACTGTTTCACGGAATATTTTTCGTAATAAAAGGTAAAAAAATGTTTACATTAAATATTTTAGTAACACAAAAATGAAGCTCTTTTGCCGGGTACGAAAAATAGCCCAAATACTTAGCAGTCAATGTGTAGCATAAACTTTTTAAGGCCCACTTGCGCAGATCTGAGTTAAAGTTAACTCTGAGTTAAACATCATATTGTCATATCTGTCACTCACCAAGTGAGTGATAGAGATGACATGATGTTTAACTCAGAGTTAACTTTAACCCTGGTATACGCAAGTCCACCTAAGTATTTTTTTGGGACAAAAAATATCCTATGTCCTTTCCCGGAACTCAAAGTATCACCATACAATAATTTCAGCAAAACCGGCTTCACGATTTGTGCGTGAAGAGGTAACATACAGACAGACAGACATTAATTTATTGATGTGGTATTTATACGGACTTCCGGGGTTAATACTTTAGTATTAACCCCGGAAGTCCGGTATAGTCCTCGGCAACTATTGTATTGTGGAAAAGTTCGTTGTTCCCAACTTTGAAGCAGTGAAACATTAAACATCTGTGATCACAGTTACTTTGTAAAACTTAAAGTGCACTGTCAAAAATATATAAAATAAAATCGTTTTTTAAGTGAGGAGCAATAAAATTGCAAGCATGCAAAAGCTTTTGTCATAAGTCAAAATATATAGGTATATTAATACGCAAATAAAGAATTACATAATATTATATATGAAAATAATATAATAAAACAAATCGACGTCGCGTAACTTTTAGACTGTGCTATTTCTACAACGTGAAATTTTAGTGGTTGTTTTCCCGCAGCAGAACGATTTACCTATAGTAGTACTATCGAACCATGCATGTTATTTTTTGAAAATACAAAATATTTTTTATGACTTACTATGGAAACTTTATGCCGATAGGCGCGAGTTACTATGGACCCGACCGAATTTTATTTTTGATTTGAACAAAAAAAACTTTACAAATCTATTGTACTACTAAGATAGAATCATTTTACTGCGGGAATACAACCATTAAAATTTCACACTGTATATTCTATGTGTATTGTACGATGTTTATATTATTTTAAATACAAAAGTGTGTCAGGTGTCTGTCACTTTTCCTGTCGCTGGCTCGAAAATCGCAGTTGCAGTTTATCCTTTCATCTTGTTAGCAAGATGAAAGGATAAACTCTAATTGCGATTTTTTCACTAAACATTTTCGATTCTCAATAAATGAATCTCGAGCGAACTTTTAACATCGTTATAAGTTCGTTATAGTATTGTTTTGGAACCATTAAGCATTTACATCTCTCAAGTACATTTTTCATACTAAGTGGCCTCATTTAACTTAATATCATCAAATTTAAGCTCTTAGCTCAAGCGGAGCTCGGCTGTAAAAGAAAATATAATTTTAATGTTACAATTTTCCGTTGGCGAAATGTAAAAGTTTAATTTTAACCGTGTCGTAACGTGGGAACTATTAGGAGATAAACATCTGTTACCCACCTACCAGGTATAGGGCATACCTCACGGTAAATATAATAATTAATTATTACTATAGTTAACTATAACTGGACACCATGAAGCTAAGGAAAAATACTTTTTAAAGCTGTCCGTCGTCGTCACTCGTTTTGAAAAATCTCTTTAAGTTTTTACTTTGTATTCGTTTCAAAGTTCGTTATTTAATTAATTCCTTTCGCACAAAGAGAGCTCGATGTTTGGGATTAAAAAGAAACTCTCTTTGAGATATTAAACAATTCAATTATCTTTTAATTCTCAACGGAATTCTGTTTTATAAAAACAAATAATGCATGTGCAGATGTTAACAGAAGCGTAGTGTTATTTCGGTGTCGGTATCAAAGCGGGACTGGGCTAAAAATGTCCGCGGCATATTATCTGGGGGAACGGGGAAACTCGGCACCCGCAGGGTGGCGCGGGGGGCGGGCGGCGCCCACGCAGCGTCCGCCGCGCCTTGCCGCCCGCCCAGCGCCAGTCAGCAAGTGTGGCTCGTGTTGGCTGAACCATCTGTAGGGCCAGCCTATTTTCTTTCCGTAGGTGAGTTCCGCGACCATTTTATTCCATGTCGAGTGCATTAGTTCAGTGTGGTGATACGTCAACGTCCAAAATGATGGATCGAGCCCGTGGTGTTTAGTGGAAATATTCTTCGGTATTAAATTTTAAAGTGATGGACTGTACAAACGATGCGAGTTGCGATAGAATGTTGGCTGTCCTTGAGTTTCAGTACTCAATATTTGCGGACGTAAAGAAATAGAACATTTGAGTAAAACAAAATATTATCAATAGTGCTATTACAAACTAGGAAGTGGAATTTTATGATTGTTCATTTAACGTGGCTAAAATTTTTACGTTGCAAACTTGCAACTCAGCAAGAATGCATTCTTGCTTAGTTCTGGATACGACTAATTAAATTTTAAGTTATTATGTGATAAAATTGCTAGAACAATCCTAACTTAACTTTAAATTATAGCAGTATTACTTAAGAAGATTATTTCAATGTAAAAATATTTTAAAGTGACACAATTATTTTATCAAAACATTTATCAACGTCCCAAGTCCCAATTTGTATTCCACGTACGTCCACTGCACGCGGCGTCTCGTCTGCGTGTGAAATCGATCTGCGACCAAATTAGGATGCGCCTGAGCGGGGACTATTTCAGTCGCCAGCCGGTGACCGGTCGCAGGGCCCCGCGCCTCGCGCCCCGCGCCCACTCGGAGCTAATTACGGCCCTGCTTTTCAGCGCGTAATGAAAAATGACCACTTTTAAACATCTTAATAACTTCCCGACCCAAATTACTCTAAGTGCACGTTGACATTTCGCTAATGAATTTTTGAGCTCCAAATATTTCCAGGGCGGCTTTTAGGGAAAAAATATATCTGGGAGATTTTCTGGGAATCCGTCGTATCGGATATCAGTCTACGCCGATTGGCGGCCGGCCAAAGTTTACGTCAGACCGTTCGAATAACCGCGCCCGCCCGGAACTTTTCACGTAAAACACACATTCATCATATTCTATAGATTATAATCTGAATATAATAATACAGTAGTATGCTAACGAGGAATACGAACGAAAACATTCAATACAATTAACTACATTTAACTACATAGTAATATGTAAGAACATTCTAGCAATTTATGCAATTTGACAAGTATACTTTTTAAAGAAAATCTGTCTGATAAATATTCACTCTTTTCATAAATCACCTCTTATGACAACATGATGCAAGCCACATTATGTAAACCGCCCTGGGTAAATAAACTATGTGTGTGTATGCAGCCTCGATGCAGAGGTAATAAGGACTTCGTTTCATACCGCGCGTTGTATACTTCTGGTCCCATTTAGATAATATCAAGTAGGAACTTTAAATCGCTATGAAACTAATAGGACATTTTCTTCAATTTAAAATCTAAACGCGAAGACATACTCAAAATATGCAGACAAATATAATTATTTAAATGCGATGGTGTGTCTGGCTGTCTGTTACCTCTTCACGCCCAAACTTTGTGACCTGGGAAGGACGTATGACACATTTTTAGGGTTCCGTACCCAGAGGGTAGAAACGGGACCCTATTACTGAGACTTCGATGTCTGTCCGTCTGTCCGTCTGTCTCCAGGCTGTAACACAAGAACGGTAAAAGCTAGAGAGTTGAAATTTTCACAGATTGTGTGTTTCTGTTGCCGCTATAACAACAAATACTAAGCCCTCCCTCTTAAATAAATTAAATATTTAAGGGGGCCTCCCATACAACAAACGTGATTTTTCAAGCATTTTTTGTTCGGTATCATTGATGACAACAGGTAGGCTCTTGAAATGTACACAAATACTCAGCTGTATTTATAATTTAATAATTAATAATAAAATTTAAATAAAATAAATAATTAAGGGGGCCTCCCATACAAAAAACACATTTTTTACTATTTTTGCTCTTCGCACTTGGCCGATTTTCCCATTTCATTTCTCATGCCATTCGTCCTTATCTATTAGTTATTACGGTCTACTAGATGACACCTGCAACTCCGTTACGCCAAAATTTGTTTATCGTGCGGGACCGTACATTTTTTCGGGATAAAAAGTATTCTATGTTTATATTTATGTATACCCGAGACTTAGAAGTTCTAGTGAGAACCATACCGAATTTCAGCAAAATCGGTTCAGTGTGAAAAGGTAACAGACTGACAGTCGGACACACAGCATTTATAATATTGGAATCGATTATAATATTGAAATAATATGCGTGTAGCCTGTGTATAGTAATCAATCATCTCAAACAGCCTTTGGAGTAAGCCTGCGCTTTCTAGACGAAGTTTAGGTCATACGTCAGAAATTCCACCAAAGCGGTCCTAGCCCTATAACTTTCAATAGCTATGTTGATGATATTGTAACCATGTCTGTTTCTGTTTCAGGACCTTTAACAAAACTACAGAAACACAATGGCGGATGATGAAGTGAGGTAAGACGTCATGTTATTTGTTATATTTAAAAAACAAGACGTTTGGATCCGTTGTGGATGATTTATTCAGTATTTTTATAGCGAAGTAACCACTCTTCGAATACTGTAGTTCCTGGACAAGTTTTCAAATGTCCGTGTGGTTGCCCCAAGCACATACGGCATACTTGCAACATTGGTACATAGGTTCGGTTTAAGTTTTTAAAATCTTTTGCGAAATGAATTGGTATAAAAATAAACAGTCAATCATTAGATCTTCATTCTTTTTCTCCTATATATTAAATTTGGTAAGTATTTAATGGTGAAACAGTCAAGGTAATATTAGATTTAAAACTCAAGTTCTCAATGGTATAACTTGTATCTAAGCACTAATTCCTTACAACTTAGTTTTACTTCACAAGCTCTGTTAGTAAAATGTTGAGCTAATTCAGAACGTTTCATATTTCTTCCTTTTTTTTGCGCGAGCATCGTAAAAGTTTATGAAATTAATCAATTTTTGTTTGTTTTCCTTCGTTTGCCTTCGTCTACGTCACCTGTGCCACCGTCTGTGTCAACGGAACTTCGCGCTCCAGTATAAACAGTCATATCCTCCTTGAGACAGGTAAGGCTTTATATTAACACAGTAACAAGACGCACAACACCGCAGCAAACAACACAAACAACAACAAAATTAAACAATTCAATGATTAAAGATAGAAATTTACATTATTTTATTTATTTTGTGCTTTATTTTTTAACGGTTTTTTTCTGAAAATGACACCCTTGAGATTTAACATTAAATATGAGCAAATATTTTAAGTTATTTCAGCAATTTTCAATCAGTTGTCCTTTGCAAGGTGTAAGTTTCAATAATACGTGATTTGTGTACGTCTATAATGCTATGAAATGCACAATATTAAATCCACTTAACACAAAATACAATAACACTTTTAATACATAATACACAATGATGTATGTTGAATGACCTTAATAATATTATAATTACAACACCGTACCTAACACGACTATTGTTCACCGTTTACTATTTAACTTTAAACACTACCACTTTGTAATAACACAAGGTAACATATTTTAAACATCCTACATTATATGTTCATAACACACGTTATTTTTATTTTAAAAGTGTATGCTACGAACTTGACTTTGCACACAAAAACTATAACAATTTTTAATAAGGGAATAATTTTAATTCTATAAAACTTAATATAACACACAAAAGCTCAATGTGAAGTTAATTAGTCAATTAGTAAAATACATAACTTGATTGAGTTTTAATCCAATTATGAATTAATTAGCTTCACCATTCAAAGTATATTAATATTCAATTGATTTATTTCAAAATCTCATCATTCCTTTTCTTTTACAGAAAAGGCGTCTCGAGGAGGTAATACGAAGAAAAGAAGAAATAGTGCTCAGAATAGGGATTACGTAGATTTAATTAACTAATTGAACTAGAATTTTATTCAAAGAATAAATGGAAAATTAATTCTACCCCAAGTCAAAGAATAAAGTAGAAATTACCGTTGAAGTAAATTAATTAGATCCCTTAAAACTTAATTTACAACATTTTGTTCTTTGTTAGAATAACACATTACTTTTCGATATAATTTCTGTAACCCAATTAGTTTTCTTATCAAAGTAAAATTTCGCTTAATTTTTTTAGATATTATGTTGGCGAATAATGAAAATTAAATTATTTCTACTTTTTTATTATATTCCTAATTACTCGTATTTAGGCGAAGAAGGCCAAACAGGCCGAAATCGACCGCAAGCGCGCTGAGGTGCGCAAGCGCATGGAGGAGGCCTCCAAGGCCAAGAAGGCGAAGAAAGGTTTCATGACCCCAGAAAGAAAGAAGAAACTTAGGGTAAGTAGTCTATATTTTTATCTTCTTGTTTTGATAATAAATTAAATCCCAAACATAATCTTATTATTATTTGGCGATCAGTAAATTAAACTTAATAAAATATATTTTTACTTTTGATTGCAATTGAGGTCAATTTTTGTTACAAATTTAATATAATAAATAAAATACTTATAACAAATTCAATACGATATGCGATGTTTTGAATATATAAAATTAACTAAAATTTTACACGTCTTCTCCAGTTGCTCCTGCGTAAAAAAGCCGCTGAGGAATTAAAGAAGGAACAAGAGCGTAAAGCCGCGGAAAGAAGACGCATCATTGAAGAGAGGTGTGGTAAACCCAAAAACGTTGACGATGCTAACGAAGGTAAATATACATCTTGTAATATAGTCACAGTTATTCATAAAGTAAATGAAATTGTTTGTTGTAAAATATAGGATCAATATGTTCACACTACACAGAACGGTGATTTACATAATGGTTAATGTGCCAGCTGTTTAAACTGACTCTATCGAATTATAGATGCTCTTATGAGAGTGTGCAAAGAATATCACACCCGCATCGCCAAACTTGAAGATGAAAAGTTCGATCTGGAATACATCGTTAAACGAAAAGACATGGAGGTAGCGAACACGCCTTCGTGGGAGTCCTCTCTCTTGACAATCTTCCATAACCTATTAAACATTAATTAATGCTGAATATTTAATCATACAGTGCCGTCTCTATTTCTCCGAATAATGTTTAACCTATTTCTGTATAATACCTACGCTATACCACAGGATTTTCTATCAAGTCTACCCCTCCTTCTATATCTTCCGTTTTACCGCCGTTATTTTCTGAGATGATACTTATTTTCCTCATAATTTTTCTCGCATCTGACATGCTTACCGCCTAAAGATTTTGCGTGTCCCAGTAGAGACTTAGGGCTAGAGACTAAATTGTCCAGGCTTAGCTTGTAGTACTGTAACTGTTCGTTGATGTTATAGCGGCTCTTACGAGTATCATAACCGGTTATCATCAGCGTATCATCAAGCTCGAGGAGGAGAAGTACGATCACGAGATGGAAGTGGCCCGCAGAGGATTCGAGGTTTGACCTGGTTTGGGCGAACCAAAACCTATAATACGCGTTTAAGTAGCTCATGCCGAAAATGTGACTAGTGAACAATACGTTTTGTTTGAAGCAGACTCATGTATCATTATAGGGAGCTGAATATAAATATATAAAAAAATTATAAATAAATCCTGAATACACCTTAACTAATGTGGATAACAATACAATAATACTTATGTAAATCGCTGAAATAACAAAGCCCCATTTTGGCGACGTCGGAGCTGCGAGAGTTACTACTGTAGATACCATCATCAAAATTATTAACGACATAATTATCTGTACTTATTATGTTGTGACGTTCATTTTGACCGAAATTAGATTATCATGTAGCTTCGCTTTGCTTCAAAACTCCCAAGATGTACACGAATAGGAGAAATGAGAGGAGAACGTATTCGTGGTCACACTTCACACCCTAAAAATGATTATGTTTTTCTTTAGCGGAACTGCAGACGTTATGTCAAATGTACTGGCACAGAATATACAACCTTGAGGGGGATAAATGGGAACTAGAACGAGCTATTCAAATTAGGAAATTTGAGGTAAACTGCATTAGGATTGAGAATGCACCTGACGTGAGATGAATTGATTAGTTGTTACGACATGATATGATAGTTGTCGGCTCATCGCACACATGCACACGTCGCTCTGTCGACAAACGCAGGCCACTCACACAGATGACCATGCTCATACTGCTGGCTAAATAATTTGTATTTCCTTTTTCTATAGCAATGCTCAAGAAAATAATACAGGAGTATTATGACCGCTTGTATGTGTGTGAGGGCCAGAAGTGGGATTTGGAACATGAAGTCAGAAAAAGAGATTTCGAGGTATTGAAAAATACATTACGAACATTGTGAATATCACAGTCATTTATATGTAACATCCGAGCGCGTGTGAGAGACGTGTTTAGTGTTTACACTCTGTGATGCTTTGTAAGTTTTCGGTTGTTTGCTGTTCAATTATTGTAAATAACGGCCGGGGCGCGGGTTAGAGTTGTATTGGTATTGGTAGAGCGGATGTGTGCCTGTGCGTGTCGCTGTCGCGGTCGCGGTCGGTCTCGGCGGTCGCGGGCCACGGTAAGGCATGCGCGTGCGGTGCAAAATCGATTGCGTTGCATTCGTCAGCGGCGTCATCCAACATGGAGCTTACATGATTAACTACACTAACGACAATAACAATCGTCTTTGCTGAAACACTGATGTCATTATCACAATGAGACTGGCTTGATGCATGCCCGCTTATCACTCATCGATCATTTTCATTACGTCGTTCATTTATTTTACTATTGCGGTCGAAAACGATACATGAAATATGTTAAATTTTATAGAAAATTCAACAAATGAGACTGGCTATTGCATGATTTAGATATTAATTTACCTGTAGCTTCATAATCCTGATTAATTTATTCCTTGCAGTATGGCACTTTAATAATTCTCAACATCGATGTAAGCGACAGCCTCAATCGAGTACTTACAAACCGTCGCTGCATCGGACGTGTGACGCTTCATGTGTGATGGCGAGCTTAGATCTGAATACTAGTTGTACCGTAAATGACTTGGAACTTAGACGCGTTCCTCCATTGGCACATACAAGTGCATAGTGTAAATGAAACTTCTTGTTCCAAATCTCCAACTTTTCATGTGTGTCGTTACACCTCGCGCGAACTGTATGCGTGTTGAGTTACTAAGATGTTGCCTCATACCTTTAGTTGATACCCGAATAAACGATTAGAGCCATAAGTGTACAGACTGAAAGTGCCATGCTCCGGTCAAACCCTTTCCTTGTCCCTGCCGAGGACTTATCGGCCTCACTTCACCATGCACAGATATATCACACAAATTACATTTAGCACATTAAATCTACACGACACTCACGAGCCAGATGAGGAAAATATACTGATGCGGTCCGATCGATTTTGCACCGACATTCAGTTGTACACATTTGCGATAATTTAAAAATTTACGGGTTATAACTGTAATATACTTGTATTATACACTAGATGTCAATATAGTGTGCTCAATATATTATTATAAAAAAATGTCAAAATTAAAGCTAACGAATAAGCAAATCGCAAAGAAGATAAAACATTTTGGATAAATAAGTGAAGCTGAATATTATATTGAAAACACTAGTCTTCGCGCACATGTAAAATATTCCGCACAAACTGTTTTGTTAGTGTATAGGAGCTGCTAACGACCGGCTTCCCAACACGGACCAACTGCACGAATTAATGTAATATGATGTTATATTAGAATACATTTTGACCATTACCATCAACGAGTTGTCTAATGTAATAGAAGATTTTGTATTGAAAATGATATTACAGACGTCGTATACAAGTTCGCAAATAACACCGCCTAATACATGCTGATCTTTACCTGTCTAGTTCTTTGCTTTTACTGTTTTAACTTCTGGTATTATCTTTGTGCTTTCTTTCACACTGTATTAAGCTTTAAATGTTTTTTTTCTGTCTGATTTGTATTTTTATGTGCATGCATAATATCATACTTAGAAATTATGAATTGCGCAGTTACTAGTAGTTAAAAGTTAGTCTTTTCTATAAATAAATTTTTCATTTTCTTTTCTATCTAAAACTAAATTTTAAGAATTTACTTTAAATATGTACGTAATATTAACAAACTTCGTGATATCTACTATAATAATCTTTTTTTGTTAGATCTCCGACCTCAACTCTCAAGTAAATGACCTCAGAGGCAAATTGTAAGTATATTTTGCACTATCAATCTACGAAAGAAGCAGTTAATAGGCAAAATACTTAAATAATTACTTAGCTAAAATTTACTTCAGCTTTGATCAGAATTCAGAGTATTTTTTTTAAATGTGCAGGCTTACAATTATTATTGGTAAGTGCAGTGGTGGCAGTACAATTTTCATAGTGTCTTCTTTAATATCCACAATGACACGAAATGTATGGTTCCATAAACGATTTTCAAACAATATATAACGATTTTCAAAGTTTTTGTTTTTAGATAAAATAATTTAAAAAAAAAACGAATGGCTTTTAATTTCAACATTTTATTTTAACAGCGTCAAACCAACACTAAAGAAGGTATCAAAATACGAAAATAAATTCGCCAAGCTCCAGAAGAAGGCCGCCGAATTCAACTTCCGTAACCAGTTGAAGGTGGTCAAAAAGAAGGAATTCACCCTCGAAGAAGAAGACAAGGAGGTAAGACTATGTTTCCTTTAGGAATCTTATATCTACCACAGTAATTTATCCTATAAACTTTAGGTTAACATTAGATAACATTGTTATTCTTCTTGAACACAATAGTATTTAACTCTTATTATAACTTTTATAACTTATTTCTTTACATATTTTTCCTGTTTAAATAGTTTTAATTTTTTAGAATTCATCATCTTGATTTAATTTTCTTCTTATTTTAATGACATTAACATTTCCTTTCTTGCGTTCTCTATTTCTTTTACCACATTTTCATCTACTGGGGAAATGTTAGAGAAAATTTAATAATTAAATAAATTTACACTTAATCATATTCCTACAGGCTAAGAAAGCAGAGAAAGCTGATTGGGCTATTGGGAAGAAGTAACATCGAAAAATAGGTTTATTCATCTATTGCAAAACATCGACTGACCGATGCGATAATTTAATTTTATCAATAAATTTAAATAAATTACTTTTATATTTGTGTATTCTGCATTTTATATTTCCAATGAAAGCTTTCTAAATGAGAATAAAGGTGAGAATCATTTTAAAGGCGCGTAAATATGCTTACCTGCGACGCCATCTTGTGTAAATAGTAATCAAAATGGCGCCATCCATACTATAAATATCCCGCTGAGGCTTTGGCTGGGGGCTGCGATGTTTAGGTCTTAAAACTACTCATACCGCTTTGCAATAAATGTAGTTGTTGTAGTAAATGGGGAATGCAAAATAGTTCTAACGTTACATATATTATTTACTTTACTAACATCTTAGATACATTTTATAATATAAAGACACTCATATGGATTTGCGCCAAATTTTTATCAAAGTATCATCAAGGCATCGTCATGTTTAAAAATATATTAATTTTGTTTATGTAAATAATTAATTTGGCGCAGATCTATCCACAATATTTACTCTCAAGTAACTCGTTTACTAACTTCTTAATGTAATTAGCATATTCTGTAACAGTTCTTGCTATTGCAGGGTGGAGGAGCTGTGAAGGTATTTTCATAAATGTTTCATTAGCACTTGTTATTTCTTAGAAACTTTACAATTTTCTGCTGGAAGGCACCTTTTTATTAGTACTATTGGTCTCTAAATACTCAGTAAGACATTGAACTCTTCAGTTGCATTCGAATTCTATTTGTTTTCAATTTAAACCTGCCGCTGTATCACGATATCCTCTATCGTTTCTTCTTCTAGCTCGAGGCAATCCTACAGCTTTTCAAATAGTGTGCTCCTTGCTTAGGTTTTTTAAATTTACAGACACTTATAGTCTTTGCAATTATTGAGATGTTATAAAATAATGATTATAAAATTCAATTTTACTGTAGCTACCTGAACAAGCTGGAAAATAAACAAGACTATTTCTGCTTTATTGCAAATGCATTGTTGCACAAACGTTATTAAAATTTACAAGTTATACGATATTATTGAAAGCATAATATATGCTTATTTTCCCAGGGTGATGCAGCGGCAAAGGTAAAATTATATCTTTAGCAAATAAATATAAATGAGGTGCAAACATTTTGCTTTGTTTTGCACAAGCACCAATTTTAAATATTTGAACCCTGCTTAAACTGCTTTAATTAAGGTTTTAATTTTGCTAAATATTTTTTTATAGTTATTTAAAATTTTTGAGTACCACCATCGTCTACCATAAAACTATACTTTCGAAGTAGTTAGACTCTCACGTATGGAACACTTCGTGTGCGCGTCCAACTCACACTTGGCCAATTTTTAATTCACACGCTTATAGAAAGGTTTTGAGAAGTTTTCGATTTTACCTATTCAATAGGTTGTTTTTGGGTCGCTTTCTTGTTTCAACATTTTTCATCGTTCACGAAGAAATTGAGTTTATATTTTGTTCGCAATTGTCATTCTGTTGTTATTAATTTCTGCAGCATTTTTAATTGGGAGCAATTATAATAATTGAGTTTCCAATTTCTGTTTTTAAAACATCATCAATATTATATTAATTATTATTATACAAGTCGACATGTTTCTCAACTGATAAATCAATTAGTTTTCTCATACATATTATTATCATCAACGTATTATTTAGCTTGTTGGTTTCAAATAGTTTTCACTTCACTGGCAGCGTCACCTCATTTTTTGCAGGATTATTTATTTATTTTACAAAATGTTGTCTGTTAATGAGCACAAGGTGTTTTGCATAGTGTTAAGAACACGCTTTAATTTTTATGTTATGTGCAAAGAAACAAAGGAATTTCATTATGATATTCTGCAAAATTTTTAGATTGTAATTATTATTTCTTAACTATGTTCATTCAAGTTCATTTGTTTCTTCAAAAATTAAGCTTCCACGCTGTATTATGTTAGTTATTATGAGCACATTTAACTCTAGTTTAATTTTAGTCAATTTTCTTTATGATAGTGACCTTAATTTTATTTTATTACATAATACTCCTCTAGAATAATTGTGAATACAAATCTTACTAATTTTTGTTATTTTTCTATCTCGAAGTAGTAAAAATTGATTTCTATTACTCTGATCCAACAAATAACAATATCTAGTAAGAAAAGACAGAATTTCACTGGCAAATTGGAATAAAATCCACTGGCAAATTAAACAATAAACCTTTATATCGCCAACGAATATTGTAGACAGTTAATCTTAGGTTTGTAGCTGAAATTGAACATGATAATTAACGTGCAATTGATTTTTACAGAAAAAACCAGACTGGTCAAAGGGCAAGCCAGGCGACCAGAAGGTAAAAGAGGAGGAGGTTGAGGCATGAAGTGTTCCCTCATCTCGTGACACTCGCCGCAACACCAACACACCACGCCTTAAGACTTTCCGACACGGTGTACACAAAACACCATACATTTTTATATCATTAATTATTGAATATTTTTTGTAAGTTAATGCGATAATAAATTAATTTGTCTATGTGATTTGAAGTGATTTCCCTCGGCCCTTTGCTCCTATGTGTTTAATCGTTCGTGTGATTGTATGTATCTGTGAACCCTTATTATATTAATTAGTCCTGTGTAAACCCCTTTTTGTACTATGAATTCCCAGGATGATGTTGTGGTTAACAAGACGTATAATCACATACAGTGTTTTGTGTTTTACTTGTATGTCTATAGAACACTCAATTTTGTATGTTAAACTTTGACAATCCCTCAACACAAAAGTCATGTTATCTGAAAGAAAAAAGTTTATTATGATAATATTTATCAAAACGGCTAATTTATAATTTAAGTGCCGGCGTTATTTATCTATATTCTAATAATTAAACTTTTTTAACATTGCACATTTAAGTTTAAGGTATGGAGTGTAGATGGAGGAGAACTATCTCTGTATGTAAAAAGTGTCCGCTGAAATTCGTTAAATTAGGGTGGCGCTACAGTAGCAACAAGGAAAATGTTAAATCATTTAGCAGCTTTTATTTCAGCTATTTTAGGTTATATTTTTCTTCAAAATATATATTGGTATTATTTATTATGTTATTTATTTTATTTATTTATTATTTATTTATTAAGTGTTTTGTCACCAACGGCTACATTCATTCCATTATACCCTTTGCTGCAGCTAGCCCCACTTTCAACTGTTATTTACTGCGTACAGCTGGACACTTTTTCAAATATCCCCCATATAAGATAGTTCTCCTCCATCTACCCTCCATAGTTTACGGGTATAGAATTTGCGCCACCCATGTGGGTAGGGTAGTAGGTAGCAAACCAAAGTTGCACCAAATTCTCCGAAAACAGTTATTATGCAAAGTGACATGTTAGGGCGGGATTATGTAAAGCTGGAACTTTATAGTTAGCGCGGTATATCAGAACTGTAACTTTAATGTAAGTTGTGTTTCAGTTCGTATAGCTCAGCGAGACTCCACTTTAGCTCGCTACGAATGTATGATAAGAATTAAAATAGTCAGGAGTACTTATTTAGTACACAATTTTATTTAAAAATATAACATTTTATCGTTATAAGTTAAAATAAAAAATACATACATTTTTGTAGCGTGTTTATCATGATACTTCTGCAATTAATTTATCATGGTAGGGTACATTTTATACAAACCTGAAACAGCTCTAAACGGGGTCCCATTACTAAGAATCTACTATCCGTTTGTCCGTCTGACTGTCACTGTCCTCGTAAGCCGCAACAGGGTAATCCCCACTTTGGGAAGAGACACGATCCCCACTGGGCGGACATAAGCTTTGCTTATGTCCGCCCAGTTTATTATTCAGAACACCAAAAAATAGACAAAAACACTAAAAAAATATAAATAGTAAATTTATTACAAAATATTTGAACTTTAAAAAATATTTTTTATTATTTAAATATTTTGTAGTAAATTTACTATTTATTTATATATTTTTTAGTGCTTTTGTCTATTTTTTGGTGTTTAAATATTTAGTAGTAAATTTACTAAAAAATATTTAAACACAAAATTTTTTTTTTAGTATTTAAATATTTTGTAAAAAAAATTTGTTCAGGACCCTAGGTAATTACTATCTTAAGCTGAAAAATAACTCAAACATGTTAAGTATTTTCGCATGAGAAAATGATTTTGGTATTAAGAATGTATGAAAATTTCGAGGGTAACCCGGGCCCTTAAGTGCTGTATCATGAGGTTAATATTATATTGTATACTATCTGTCCCGGTGAACTTCGTGTCACTTTAAAACTTTCCATGGACTTCTACAAATATTTTATGACTAAAATCAGCCCGATCCGTTCAGCCGTTTTCGAGTTTAAGCGCGACTAACACATTTGAAAATCCATTTTTATATTATGATTAGAATAAGTACATACTTATATTAATTCAAAATGTTACTGTTTTGATATCAGACAATCAAAATAAATAAACTTCAGTTGAAAAGCCTAAGGCTTGACCGCTGTAAAGTCGACCCTCGTAGCATACTCGTAGCATACATTTTGTACCGAAACTAACAAAAATTTTGTTCCGAAACTAACCCGGCGAGAAGCGCCGGGTTAGTTTCGGAACCAGTAATAGGTCATCAAGTAGACTAGAAAGTCTTGATGAGGAAAGATTTGATTCTACTCAGAAATAAATAAATTTTTTATTTTACAGTGTTTCACATATTAAGTTTCACATAGCCCCTAGACTAGAAAAGTCAATGACCGCTGGTGCCACCTTAATCCATTTTGACTTTAGTTCAATCCTGCCAGTACAAACTGAAAGCATTACGTCATGTCACTCGACTGGTGAACGGAGTTTAGTTTCAACAGTAGAGGGATAACAAAGCTTTGTCTACATTAAGCTAATCGAACAGTCATTGCTGTTTACCTGTTGCGATTTAGAAGGCTTTTCAAATAAATTATTAAGGGCCTGTTTCACCACTTTCTGATAAAGTGCCGAATAGGCTATCCACAACTTTTTTGACAGATTCTCCATACTTCATCTGTCATGTTATATGTGGTGGATAGCCTATTCGGCACTTATCAGGAAGTGGTGAAACAGGCCCATCTTCATATACAGGTTGTATACAATTACGTGGATAATTAGAAAATTTGAGAATACGAGGTAACGCTTTTGAAAAATTGAACTTCATAGAGATGACGGGACGACGTTGCATTTTTATTTTTTCACAAGAGAACATGCATAAAACGCTTCTAGTTTTTTAGGAATCAGATTAAGGGTGTATTTTGACAGCCCATGGTTTTAATTAAATCGTTATATTACAAGTCCCACTTTAAACTGTAACAATTAACTGTACAAAACGTTAATTTTCATTGAAAGCTGAATAATAATGAAAGACTTAATTAGTGAAAAGTGAGGCCTGAACAGTGAACTGAACAATGAGCAAATTACTGTTTGAAGTATTATTCACTTACAATAAGCATCACTTGAATGCAGGTACAGTCTACTGGCTGAGAGACTGCGAATTAAGACTGTGAGAAATATTAATAAATTAATATTATATTAATAATACTTGTTACTAAGCCGTAAAGCCCGTATATTTATTGATACATACATAATATTACATTCGGATGTAATATAAAGATTAATCATGTCCTAATAAGGCACTCAAAATATATTTTGATTGTAAAAAGTAAAGTATTTGTCTTTGCCTGTATGTCTTCACGAGTTCACGCTCAAATCGCTCATAGTCAGAATTGTTAAAATCTAATCAGATACCTTATATTCCGAAAAAGGGCATAATTAATATTATGATAGTTTCTGTGGCGATGAACTAATCTAGTAAGTACACTGTACCACTTATTTTATTAGTAATTGACTTCTTTTAAAATATGATTGGTCTTATAACCAGACATATTGTATTTAATAAAACATGGAAGCACACAAAGTACAGTGCAATATAATATGCTAATTATGATTTTGATAGTCAATTTCAGCGAACGTGCTCAAACCCAGTTGCCACATTGCAAAATGGCGGCTGGTGTAAGTTGAATTATGCAGTTATAGAATGTGCTGGAACTGTTCTAGGACTTACGAGTTCAGTCTCAAACAAATGTTTGAAGTACATTTATAAGTCTCAAGGACAAAGTTCATTTATACTTGTTAAATTTTATTATTACTGTTGATTAAGAGGAGATTGTATTAAAATAATTAACATAGAATGTTTCGTAACTAAATTTCGAAAATTATATACGAGCTGAATGTTATAAATCCAATAAGAGCAATTTTATTCGATATTCAAATAATATATAAAATAGTGGGACCCGTAATAGAAAGGATATTTTAGATGAGTATGCCGTATGACATTATCGCGGACAATTCATACTTATTCTGTTTTACTCCAGTCATTATATTCATTCAGAATTTGGAAATGCAAATGAACCGAGAAAGCCAAATTTTGGATAATACATGGGGATTGGATAGAAAAGCTTATGTTTAAATTGTCGACCAAAATAACCTTGTGAGTTTTCCGCCATCTTGAAAAAAAGGTTAAATTCAGTTTTTTCATCATAACTCGGTTCCCGTCGAGATACGATTTTTTACGTATCTCGAAGGACCAGGATCCGAGTCTATCATAACCCGGTTCCCCGTCGAGATACTTACATAAAAAAGCATAACAGCTGATGTCTCACAAGTGAAAATACAAGATGCCGATCTTTCAAATTACGGCCACGCGCCAAAACTTCCTTACTTATGGGATTGTTTTTTTTTTCTAGTATAGCGCGGCATCTATATTATATTTTATTGAAACTGTGTAATTCTATACTTCTCGAGAAATATAAAGAGGTGGTAATACACAAATTTCAGCATGTACACACACTGAAATACGGTAGGTAATTATGTCGACTATATTTTTGCTTCTCATGCATGTGTTGAAAAATGCATGCACATGTTATATTTTAATAGACCCTCATCGCGTTATTTAGTTTTAAACCGAATTGCAAATGGACTGAGGAAACAGTTCTAAAACTGCTAAGAGAGACCAAGGCCACATTTTTTAGTTTGCGTTGTATTGTCGCTTCGTTTCGCCGTTGGTCGCTTCGCAAACTCAAACTCAATTTTTTTAATTCATAATAAAAAAAAAACTCTAAAAGTCGGGACTATACTCGTGCCTACCACCAGTTACATAATAAAATTATAACCAGCGTTTACATACTAAAATTATAACCAGTAGTTAATGACATTGATGTGTTGCGAAGGTTGCGTCGTGAGATTGATTGGAGGAGAAACAAATCGCGAAAAAACAAAACAGGAACTATCAGTATCAGCCAATACTATTAGGGCCACGCACCGATAGCTGCGGAAATGTTTATCGACGTTCGTGATATTATGTTAGGGTCATTCCAGTGCTAATTTGCAGAGTTTTCTAGGCTGCTTCACTTCACACTTTTGAGAGCCAATTCGTCGATACAAAATGCCATATATCATAACTTTTATACATAAAATATAGGCTATGTCACTCAGGAACACACCAGCTTTCTATCGGTGTCAAAACTTTTGCAATCAGACCAGTATTTTCAAAGATTCTGCGACCCACAACTGACAAAAATACGCTTGTATGGTTTCATTGTCTTGAACTCTCGCTCGTGTGCGTCCTCGGAGCGTCAACGCAACGCATGTAACACCAAATTCGTTATTCATTTGCGACAACGCAACGGAGCAATGTGGCCACGCTCATAGGATAAATAATATAAGCTACTGCCCGTAGCCCTAAAGAGTTAATTAATTTTGATGGTCTTAAGGCTGTCAGGGCTAATCCTTCGGGAACTTTGGGGATTACAAAAAGCCTTTTCCGCTTTGCTGTCGATCTACATAAAGTTGTATTAAAATATAATGAATTAGATATAACAATTTAAACATAATATACATAAATAACATTTGAATGGTACTAAGGTGTTCATATTTAGGCATTTAAAGTTAAATTTGCTATTAGAAAAATTGCCTACGAATATTATGTACAGGGTGTAACCACATAATATAATATGATAATAATTAATACCTTACGGTGTAACAAAACTAAGCGATACATAATACTTTTTGGCGTGTATGGTTCCCTATGCATATAGGGACACACAGCGGACTCTATAGTCCGCTGTAAAAGTAGCAACGCTGAAAGAGTAGCTATTTTATTTTTTTATGGGAAAATTCTCGACGCTGTGGCCCTTGCCAATACAAATTACAAAAAAAATGTTTGCTCTTTCAGCGCTGCTACTCCCACAGTAAGTTTTGTTACGCCTTGTTATATTATTATATTTATCAGCTGAGATCAATATTATAATATTTATATTAACATCAAGCACGCTTAAGCACAATTGCTATACGATATAATGAGCTACGCTTTTGAGCTTTTAACAATCATAATATAGCAACTAAAAGCAAAATAATGTATATAGCGTGCTTTATAAAAATAATACATAATAAACATAGCTTCTATGTATAGCTCCTATAACAAGAATGTCTTATAGGAGGGCGAGGCGCCCGCCGCGGCCCCGGCAGAAGGTGCCCCCGCCGCGGCCCCAGCAGAAGGTGCACCCGCTACGGCCCCCGCGGCCCCGGCTGAAGGGGCCCCGGCCCCCGCACCAGCACCACCTGCAGAAGGTAAATATCAGACACACATCTCTTAATGAAGTGCGGAAATCGTTATTTTTTTCATAATTTAAAGAGTTTTTTGTCCCTTGCCGAAACCAAAATCACTTAAAATGCTGCATCTCTATACCTATGCTAGATCTCCATAACAGCAGTGTAATCACTGTTGAGCGACTAACATACTCAGAGACGAATGTTAATTACAGTGTGTAACAAAACTAAATGATAAGACTTCAGGGTGTGTACGTGTTCCTTGTAGAGAGTTCACTGTGAAAGTAGCAACGCTGAAAGACTAACTTTTTTCACTTTTGTATGTAGCGCGGCGTCACGAGTTTCCCCATACAAAAATGAAAAAAACTTTCAACGAAGTTACTTTCACAGAAAACTCTCTACAAAGAACACGTACACACCCTAAAGTATTATCACTTAGTTTTGTTACACCCTGTATAGTAGTGGTAGTGGCGGACCTAAAATATAATTTGGTTGCGTTAAGTCAAACCCATCCGACCGATCATAGCTAACATTGAATTGACGCCGACCAAAATATGACGTAGATCCGTCAACTGCCTAGGAATCAATTCCTCGATGATGCATTAGGGAATAGGGCTTCATTCTACCGCGGCGCACGGAGAGACTACGCACGTGCGTCAAGTTTCGCTTTGTAAGAAAATATATGTGACTGTGTCCACTGCAACCCACGGACACGCTACGCACGAATTGACTCAAGTCAAAGAAATAAATCCACGCTGCTCACGTCCACGCGTGCGCGTGGCCGTGCACAGCGTGCGCCGCGGTGGAATGGAACCTTTACATCAAACTCATCCTGAAACATTCAATTTGGGAGTTTTTTATTTATATAAAATAAAACTATTGTTACAGCGGCTCCTGCGCCCGCGCCGGCACCGGAGGCGGCACCGCCAGCACCAGTCGAAGGTAGTAATTGTTTGACCTTGAGTTCTTTCTAAGCCAGTCAAATCTGGACGTAAACAGGGCATTATACAGAATGTAACAAATTTAAGTGGTAATACTTTAGGGCATATAATATGTATTGGAACCGAAAATGCTACTGAGTTTTTTTGCAAATAAATTAACGCGAACTTTAGCCCGGCCGCACATTGTCCGAATTCTGATCAGAAACAGTTGAATTCCGCCGGACCGCCACCCCGCACATTATCCGAAATATCCTTCCGGCGAGTTCTAGCTCACTCGGCTCAGTACAAAATGTAAGGGACAGCGCGGACGTTCAACTGTTTCTGATCAGAACTGTCGTACAGTGTGCGGCCAGGCTTAAACCTTGATTTGTCGTCGTTGTCTTACATCTTCTGGATGCTTTTAGTGGACAAGTTTATACTGATATTGTGTCGATCCAAGCCCTTATACTAATAAATTTAGTTTACTTAATAAAAAGGCGGTTAGATGTTATAGGAACTATTGTATTTATGTTTGCTCCTTTAAAATATATGTTTCTTTTCAGCATCAGCTTAATTCCATCCAGAATGAAGTCATCAGTTCATCACAACACTACGCTTACAGCTCAGGTTCAAACGGCACAAAATACTATAAAAAATAACGTTTGTAATTTTTTCATAAAATAAAAATTTACATACATATTTATTGTTATTTTATTTGAACTATGATTATGTAAAAATCAGTCATCATAATAATAAACACCACCACGTGACTTGCCATGCTGTTGTATGATGGTGGAACTTAATAAAGAGAAAAACTTTCATATTTATAATGTTGGCGTGGTTGGATGGATGTTATTTGTTGATTATTGTAACATATTTATTTAGAAATTGATTATCTACTTGAATTGACTAAACAATCGATCGATATGAGAATGGATGTAATATACCTCTTATAAAACTACACGGCAACAACTAAAATCCGCCTACAGTTGTAAGTTTCAAACTTTTGTACAAGTTTGCAAAGATTTAAAGGATCTTATGTACGAATACGACGGCGCGGGCGTACTGGAAGAATAAACATAGTACTGAAATATTTATTCAGTTTACTTAAGTCAACAAAGGTTATTGGGAATTGGGAAATAAATACCTAATACTTAAAAGAGTGTTTAGGTATAATAAATCTTAATATTAGAGGTATAGAAGGATAAAGCTGGAAACAAATTATCAGACGTTTTCATCGGATGCGGCTTGTTTCTATCTGATTAATACAAAATACACTAAAGCTAAACTGTGCACATTGTCTGACATAAGTCCTCGACGAGGACCTTGAGCGTTCGGACGTCCGAACAAAATTGCCCCCTGAATCAAGACGAATTCGTAATCGCTTCGTTATAGAATCGCCGATCAAAATGTATGGAATTGACATAAGCGTTCGTTAATATGACGTTGACGTTCGACTCGTCTTGTTCTGGTTGACTGGTTCGCTGGATGTTTTTGCATCCGTGGACGTCCGCGGATGAACCGTGCACATTGTTAAGCCGCATCCATCCGCCGCGACTTATGAAAACGTCCGATAATTTGTTTCTAGCTTTAAAATTTAGTTAAGCTGCATGGTGTGTAACACGGTTGAGGGGACAGCTCTCTCTTGTCTCTAGCTGTCTAAGGGCCAATTCAGAATGCAACGCGACGCGAAGATGTATTTCTAAATATGGATTTTACAGACTTCAATTATGTGAGACGTCTTGCAAATCTGTCAATAGCTTTATCCACATTGTGCCTTTTTTTATGAAGGGCATTAGTTATATCGCAAACAGCAGCGAACGTGAGGCATGCCCGTGACGCGCGCTGAAATCGTAACGCTCGCTATGACACTTTTCTTTCAACGCAGGTGGATTTTGACGCATTCGATTATTGAATATGCCAAACGAAAGTTGAATAAAAAGAAGATGACGAAAATTGAAGATGAAATTGCATAACGTGGACATAGCTAATTCAATGCAAATTTAGAAATGCATCTACGCGTCGCATTGCGGTCTGAATTGACCCTAAGATGTGAGGCGCCGTATAAAACTGGATGTTTGGCATACGGGTAGACCATGACTTAGGTTAGGAAGCGCATGATATTTTTTTCCTGAAATTATGTCGTACTGAGATTTCCTCGCTTAACAATTTCACATTGGAAACCGCCACAGATATAGATGCATGTCGCATGTCGCTCTATTTGTATGAAAACGAGCGTGCCACTTTTTTATAGCTGCTGTGACGTACCGATGATAAGAAAAGGCCCATTATATAGGCCAACGTTTATAATTGAATTTCTACAGCTCAATACGGCACTTTTAGGCATTTAGGCATTTTTCAAATTCCGATTGAACTATGGAACAGACTTTCAAAAGACGAGCATTGCTCGTCGTTTGGGAGTGCGATATGGCACGCGAAGTACATACACATACGGTATCTATCATGATCTATGTCTGTGGAAGCACCTTTTGATCTACTACTACTACTACTATTAAAAAAAAATTATGTTCTTTATACAATTTTTATTTATATTGTTTGATCGAGCGAGTATTAAGTTTTGAAGCTTCAGCTACATTCAAGATGAAATTAGTCAAAGTTTTCAAAGTTTTGATTAACTCAAGTTAATGGCTACTCTGTAAGCAATAGTGCGCGCTTTGTTTGAGTGTTAATTATATGACCTATAAAATGCAAATTGTTCTTTGTTATCTACGTTATTTTATGAAAACGTACGGCGTATTTGAAGAAACTTTTGTTTTTTCTACAATTCCATGAAGAAATATAATATATTTTGAAGGATTTTCATAACAATTTTATGTTCTGACCTTAAAGAAGTGATAGCAATATTCCCTCATAAAAGAACGGCAACGCACCTGCAAGTTGCAACTCTTTTCATTTTGCGAGTGTCTACGGGCGACGCGACGGCCGTAGTAGCTTTCAGATGACCAGTTTGCTCGTTTGTCCCGTAATTAAAAAAAATAGGCATCTCTAACATAATCAGTGTTTTTCCACTATGTTATGTGTTTTCCACTTATAAACCTTTTCTCTTAAATCATTCTATTTATCCAAATCTCATCAAAATCGATTAGTCTGAACAAAATACTCAAAATAGGAACGAACAGGAATACAGATAATATGGTCTTGTAAAATAAATACAAAAGTTCAACTTCAGACTTTTATAAAATACTGGTGTGATTTAGATAAAGGACGTGCTAACTGCAAACTGCGGTCCTGCGGTTCCGTATTCCGTAATGGTTATCATAAAAGTCATAATACTGCGGCTGCTCAAGAAATATTACATCTTTAGTTGAGATAGACCCGCGAACTATATCCTACTTTTATTTATTATCATTCTTTAAACCCCCGTTTATTATACTTTGTTAGCTTTTACTGGGAGCTTAGAACACGCAGATAGACCGTGTAGATTCAGAAGCTTGGCTCTACATGAGATCTGATATATTTTTCACAGACACAAACTCTATGTGGTCGTCTTGGCAACATTTTACATGAAATGTTTTTGGTACGTTAGTATTCTACATTTATAATGTTCAAAAACTATCTTACGTCCTTATACCCAGTACTCAAAGTATCTGCATACCAAATTTCATAAAAATCGGTTCAACGGTTTAAGTATGAAGAGAGAAAAGACAGACAGACACACTTTTGCGTTTATTATTAGTAAGTATTTAAGAATGGATATCAGGTAAACGTATTATACAAAACCTACAAAGCCCTGGACCCGTATAAATAGTCAGTACTCAAGATGCATCTCGGTCTCAAGACACGGTTTAGGCTCTGTGATTGGTTGGCTGTCAAAATTTGGACCAATCGCAGAGCCGAATCGCGTCTTGAGACCGGGTCGCATCTTAAGTACTGACTATTTATACGGATCTTAGTATCAGTTCTATCAAAATATGTTCGATTCAGGGCGAAAAAATGGTTAGCTTTACTTTGTACTTCAAGATCCGGTAAAGAAGATCTTTATCTTATTTTATTTCTCACCTTATGTTGGACGCAACAAAGATAAGATGCCGACAATTTCCATCGTCTTTTCTCCTGAATGTTATCTTCGGGAAATTCTTGAAAAGATGATCGTAAGCGAAGTGCCGGCGAAGATTGATACAATCAACTCATTTGAAGTTACTCGAGAAACTCAACTTTCATCGTTTTTCGATCGAAAGTTAAGAAAAGGAATATTATATCCTTGCCTTAAGTGAGATCGCGCCGTACTTTTATAAGAAAATTCTTTTTCACCGATGAGTTTGGCATTATTAATTGATTATTTTATTAAACTATTTACTTTATAGGTAATCTAATAATAATTGCTAAGTTCCTCCATTGTTTTAATGTTTATTTACCAGTCACAACATGCACTAATTATTATAAAGAACAAAATATAACAACATTAAATTTTTTTATCGAATGCTCCTTGTCTCGTTTTCCTGCAGCTACTTATTACACAATAATTAAAGCATATTTTCTATCTAGACACGCGGTAGCGTGTCAAGCCAAGTTCAAATAAAACAGAACTGGCGAGCAGCACCGTGTGTAATATACAGCTATAAGCCTAGCCTTCCACGATAAATGACCTGTCTAACTATTAAATTCTTACTTAAAACTTATTAAATCTGAAAGAATTTTTCAAATCGGACCAGTAAGTAGTTCCTGAGATTATAGCGCGATCAAACAAACAAACTCTTCAGCTTTATAATATTATGGATATAATATTGTTAACAGCATGAAAGATTAATAAAACTTAGCTGTAATAGTAATAAGTAATAACTAATAATCTAAAAACTGAATGGAGCGCTTTTAGATAAATTACTAATTTACGAGTTTCTATAGTTAATAGTAAAGTTGACGTGAACTCTATTGATAAAACATGATAGTTGAATACATAATATTATTACAAACTATGGCTGGAATAGTAGAAATATAAGAAGATTTTGTCATGAACTCCATACATTGATTATTTATATGCTTTATCATACTAATAATATTATAAATGCGAAACTCCGTTTGTTTGTTAACTACCTTTTCACGCCCAAACCGCTAAACCGATTTTGCTGAAATATGGTAAGGCAACACTTTGAGTCCTGGAAAAGGACGTTAGGATACTTTTTATCCTGGAAAAATGAACGGTTAATAAATATAATGATAGCGCAAGGAGTTGTGGGCGTCATCTAGTATTATTATTATTATAAAAATGAAAGAGTGTCTGTCTGTCTGTTACCTCTTCACGCCCAAACCACTGAACCAATTGCGGATAATAAATAGCGCGCGGATGTTAGAGTGGTAAGTATAGTATATTTTGACTCAGATTAAAATATAAAGCAAGGTACATTATGAAGTTATTTAAAACTTCAATTATTCAAGTATTGTAGTACTTACAAGTTACAATGAACTGTCAGTACCATACTAAGTTTAAGTAGATATTACTTGCTCAATTTCCGGTGTATCAATCGAACTTTTCTGCCGCCCCGAAATAGTATTTTTGTACAAAGTCGATTGAAAGCAAACTAGTACCTCGATTCTCGAGTTCTCGTCGAGCATGCAAAATACGATATATCGCCCTTAGACTCACTGTCACTTTATTGTCAATCGCGGCTTATATACATAAGAAGACGAGATGACATAAATATCCCCGCGTTCAATTTAGCGTTAAAAACGATCAAAACGCTCAAAATGCCTCCTATTTTGAGCGTTTTGATCCTTTTTAACGCTAAATGGAACGCGCGGACAGTGACAAGATTTTTGAAAGGGGGTCAATGACCGCTAACAGGTCAAAATCATAACCCTGTGCTAGTCGCTACACCGTTGCGAGTTTCACGTGAGTCTCAAAAAATATCCATTACAAGGATATTTGTAACACATCCGCTTTAAAAAATTTGAAAAAATAGTTGATAATGATATTTTCAACGCATGGCGCATTCTTGGTCTTGACACATTTCTTACGAAAACGTAGCAAGGTTAGGTTATAAGTATTTTTACTAAATAAATTATGTAATACCGCCGAGATATTAATCTGTTCTGGAATTTAAATGAACGCCTGAAAACTTTCCCGCACGACGACGGTTTCAGTGTCGAAAGGATTATGATAATAATATTGAGGAAAACTCATGCGCTGTTGTATCTCGCACTCGCTTGTCGACTGCTGGTATTGTAGGCGAGAACTTGGGGAGGAGTATTTTGAGCGAGCAGTGTACCGCGTTATTTGGGAGTATAGTTGAAATACACGGCACAGCTTTGAGAATCAGGCAGTGTCGGTTTATACTCTGTGACACCCGCACGTGTACGCGCGTCTTCCAACTCCGAAGTTTTCGTGGTTCGAGAGACGTTGTTTTCATTGTGATTTCACCCGACTTTTAAATAAGGTGGTGTTTTGTGTTCAGTGTTGGATTGCTCAGTGCATTTGTGTGTTCGAGGTATGTATTTTGATTTTATGTGTGTAGGAAGTTCAAAACATTTACATTTTATAAAAAACCTATATTTAAAATTAAGTGAGATATTATGATTTAATTATGTTACTCAATTTATGTGTTATCACCCCTGAGAGGGACTGCACAGACTAGAAAAACCAGCCAAGTGCGTGTCGGGCCACGCGCAATATAGGGTTCCGTAGTATCGCTAGTTTTTGAAAATTTTTATATGGTCAATGAATGTATATTTATAAATGTTTTACACTACTAACAACATCATCTCAGTTACTTTCAAAGGAATTTGAACGAAAAGTTCCTTTATACTTCGCCGAATACATTTTTTTAGTTGATTGACTATTACTCAATCACTTATGAAGTCTTCTTAGTCGTGATAGTTTTCCTTTTAAATTCAACATAATATTTCCTACTCCCGTGAATTTTTTCACATTTTCAGAAGCAACCGTTTAGCTGGTACCTAGAAGGGGATACTGCACTCTAACGATTTTTTCCACTTTAAAACTTAATATTTCACAAATGGATTCCTAAATCGAAAAATGATCTATGAATACTTATAATATTTTTAAAAACCCTATCCAACGACACCGCACACGATGGGGTGGGCGCGAAAAAAAAGTCAACCCCGCTTGATGTGTAGGGGAGGTACCATAAAAAAAATATTTTTAAGTATTTTATGTACCATTTTGTTGGCATTATTATTATGTGTATTCATGCCAAATTACAACTTTGTAGGTCCTATAGGTATCTCTGAGCAAAACCGCGGACGGACAGACAGACGGACAGACGGACGGACAGACCGAAACTATAAGGGTTCCTTGTTGACTACGGAACCCTAAAATATCTAAGATCCAAACATTAAATGAAACTGTAAGTATTTGGTCATTCACTTTAGTTGGAGTTGTAAATATTTTTTTCTCAGCTGAAAAATAAATCGTTGTGTTGACTGTTATAAATGAACCCCGTAGGGTTGGGGGGTGTTTATTTTCTTAGCAAGAAAACATATCTCTTATCTTTAATTAACACTGTGAGCGATAAAACTTTTAATGTAGAAACTTCTTTACGGGCATTTTAGTGTTGGTTGTATTTTAACAAGATAAGGTAGGGTCGCCTAAGAGCGGATGTGCCACAAGACCGGATACATAAAATTTTGCACGAAATAAGCGACATTTTTCACGGCTGGCAACATAGTTTTGTTCTCCATTTTGTTCTGCCCCTCCCTTCATACCGCGAACGGCGTTGTTACAGACAGGACGCGTGCAACGGAGCTTACAAAAAAATGTGCCATTTTTCGTAAATTTTTGGCGATCCGGTCTTCAATCCAAAAGTTTTTTGGAAAATTATGGTGAGTATTTATCATTTTATTGCTTTTTAAGTAGAATCCTGTGTAGAATTAGCAAGTGCTCTCCAGGATTGTTTACTTGGTTTACGCCTAGGACGTCTGTAAGCAAAGATCCGGTCTTTCCTCCCATTGCGAAAGTACGGACTAGATAGTCCGATCTTAAAGCACTAAATAAAAATGCAGTGGTTCTCAAAATTTTCAAATATACAATTAATTTAAATTATTATCCAGTTTATTAAAATTAGGTCGATTCATTATAACAAATTGTTTTTAAATTGTCGTTTTTGGTAAGTACAGCAAAAACTTATTTACCAACGCATAGTATCTTCTTTTCTTAACACCTATTAAGTATAAAACTTCTTAAAAGGACAATTATTTTTTTATTCAGCTATTGTATGTTTTTGTTACTAACGCAGTTCACTTGAGGCCAATTTTAATATCTATCCATAATAAAAGATAAACTTATCCTGGTTACTTTATTCGCTACCATATTTTATAAGAATGAAGTGAGATTAAGAATATTAGGTTAATTTTTGGTTACAGATTAAAATATGCCTGCAAAATATCAGAGGAGCACACGAGCGACCGCCTATATAACCGAACATGATTTACGAGAAGCTGTGCAAAAAGTTAGAAGAATAATAAAAGTTTATTCAATAAAACCTTCACTTTTTATTTCATTTTTTATAGTATGGTTTGTGACAAATTTTAATTAAGTACCTACTACCTAGCAATAACCCACGCAGGTAAAGAATAGCACTGGAATACTATACCTGTCAGGCAGCCATTTTTACTTCCAGCATTTTTAAGCATGGGTTCTAAATTAGGTATATATAGGTAGTGTAATTTATCTATGAGTTTAGTTCAGTTCAGCCCTATTTCAGCACATAAGTAATTATACGTCCGGTTTTAAATCTCTATCTTCCGAATGCTACATTGCTACCCGAGGCTGACTGAATGAAGTTTGAGAAACTCAATTTTGCTCACATTAGCCTTGGGAGGGAAGATCGGACTAAAAAATGCCAAAAAAAATAAAATTACCTGTCTTTGCCACACCACGCAAATTTACAGAACGATTTTGTGGTATGTTTTTTTCAATTTAAGACCGGATATTTTCCTTTTGTGCACTCTAATGCCACAGCTTCAAGGGCGAAATTAAGCAGTAGTCCGAACTTTGGCTTTGCCAGGTTTTTTTGAAAAGTAGTCAAGAAAACTATTGTGTCACTTTGAAGGCGTGTCTCACATAATCTACAGCGTGTATCGAATTAAACGAAACGTGACCAGATTATTTGTTTTGTTGCTAATAACTTCTTCTAGTAGTCCATTTGTGAAATAGTTATAGGAAATGATAAAAGCAATGTTTTTTAACACGGTCCGAACTCAACAAAAAAGCGTCCGATCTTAGGCGACCCTACCTTACGCGATAAAAACATAACCCTTTTGGCAGTCGGGTAAAAAACAACACGAGACACTTTCGGCCGCTCTCAGAGACGAATAATAATTATTGCAGATTTTGACATAACCCAATACATCATATAATTGTAATATTAAGTTAAAATTTTTATCTTATTACAAATTCATCAAGCCCCAAGCGGTCGCATGCAACCGCGATAACAATAGATAAGCTATTGTGTCTCGTTTTTCCACGATCGACGGGTTAAGTAATCAATAATTATTGTCTCTAGCTGTGGCAGTTACTGATACCCGGATAACCGGTCCGTTTCATGGACCAAGAGCCCGCGAGGGCCAGACCTTCCTTCGTTTCGTAAAGCTGAAAGTTTACCTGTTTGTGACATGTAAGAACGACCAGCAACTAGTTTCAGTCCCGGTTACTTTAGGAGGTATCCAGTTCTGAAGGGCTACCTGACCTTCGAGAAAGAGTAAAGCTCAATTTCATAGCTCATATTCTTCGCGGTAAGTGCAGGACGGATCTCGTCTTCCAGTGCCGGACATTTTTGACAGTTGTTTCCCACTGCTAGACACCGTCAAAGTCTAAAAATTTAAGAAAAACGTGGGCTCTTACTCTATCAGGAGAGCTGGGCGGGCGCCGGGCACATCGCGCGCCGTACGCTTGCCCGTGCGCCCTTGGGCGGGCTGATTTGTCCAAGTTGCTCATTCATACTTACTAATATTATAAATACGAATGTGTATCTGTCTGTCACCTCTTCACTTTTTTTCTGTTTATGGAGATACTTTGAGTCCCGAGAAAGGACATAGGATACTTTTCATCCCGGAAAATGTACGGTTCCCGCGCGATAAACTAATTTTGGTGCAACGGAGTTGTGCATCTAGTAAGTAGATAAAATTGTATTATGAATTAAATATGATTGTTTAATATATTTTAAGCTTTATACTTAGCTGTTATCTAGTAAGACTCTATTTTGAAATAATATTAGTAGCCATTTTTAGGGTTCCGTACGCAAAGGGTAAAAACGGGACCCTATTACTAAGACTTCGATGTCTGTCCGTCTGTCCGTCTGTCTGTATGTCTCCAGGCTGTATCTCAAGAACCGCTATAGCTAGACTTCTGAAATTTTCACAGATTGTGTATATCTGGTGCCGCTATAACAACAAATACTAAAAATAAAATAAAGTTTATTTTTAAGGGGGGCTCCCATACAAGAAACGTGATTTTTTTGGCTTTTTTTGCTCGTAATCAATAATAGTAACAGCTACGCACTTGAAATTTTCACAAAATCCTTAATTGTATTTGTACTTTAATAATTAATAATAAAATTAAAATAAAGTAAATATTTTAGGGGAGCTCCCATACAAAAAAAACACATTTTTTGTCTACTTTCGCTCTACACCGGTACGGAACCCTTCGTGCGCGAGTCCGACTCGCACTTGGCCGATTATTATGTAAAACGAACATGATGGAGGAAGTGTTGTTGATGTAATAAATAACAATAGTACATACATCCGTATTTGACATAGAATGATTGAACTAACTAAAATATAATGAATTAATTATTATCGAGCTCTTGCGGCGCAAATACTGATATCAAAAGCAGTTAATTATGGTACGGATACTGTAAGTATAATGTTACGTTTTTACACTTGTTTAACTTTGTATATTTTTTGTATTTGCATTTAATTTCGTTGACATTTTCCTCGTCTACGAGTTAGTTTAAAATGCTTTAATAATATGTTATCTTATAAATTGTATATATAAAAAATTCTAATGTTAAGTACGGAGTACCGATATAATAAATGGGAAGTTTCCTATCTCTAATTGGCTTTGTCCACATTATGCCTTTTTCTGTTCGTCAAGGGCATGCGTTATAGTGCAGTCAACAGCGAACGTGAGGCATGCCCGTGACGCATGAAATCGTAGCGCTTGCTATGACACTTTTCTTTCAACGCGGGTGGATTTTGACGCATTCAATTATTGAATATGCCAAACGAAAGTTGAATAAAAAAAAATGACGAAAATTGAAGATGAAATTGCATAATGTGGACATAGCTATTAGACTTTAGAGGAATTTTTGTTTATTTAATTTTTATTTTAGCGAGGCTGATGATGATGACGTTTAATTATTAAAATGAACAACAATGCCGAATATATTGGGCTCCTACAATGGTTTCCTAATTGTAATAGGTAACGCCTTCGACTTACCGCGACGCATGACCGATTGTCAACACGAGTACAGTCGCGAACAATATCATATCATCAAGGGCATGCGTTATAGCGCAGTCAACAGCGAACGTGAGGCATGCCCGTAACGCGCGTTGTTTTCTTTCAACGCGGGTGGATTATGACGCGCGTCACGTGCATGCTACACCTTCGCTGTTGACTGCGCTATAACGCATGCCCTTGTTGAACAACAAAAAGGCACAATGTGGACAAACCTATTCGAATCCCCTTGACGTGTCAAAATCATCACTTAATTACAGTTCAGTAATTAATATTCGCTTCTGAGTGAGGAAAATATTTCCAAAAAAATAAATCTAAATAAAAACAATTATTATTTTTACTCTGACTATTTAATATCAGTTTTTACTTATTAGTACTGATTTATAACTTTTAGAATTTATTAAAAAAAAAAGAAATGACGTGTATAACTATAACATTATAAATCATAAGAACAATAATTACTCATTTTGTCCCTTGCTATTTGAATAAATCTTAATTGTAACTTACTTACCTATTTCATCATCGAGCTAATTATATATAATATATAACATATGCCGGTCCTGAAGCCGTTTTTTAAATTAAAATTTTGTGCAAAAAAACTACAGTTTTCAAATAGTTAGTTACCCACTTTATTGACTCATGTCTTCTATTAAGTGTTAGCTACAGAGCTAAAGCTACTTCATTTAGCTTGAAATTTTCAAATTAACATTCTATAATTTACTTTTCTAATCAAAGCACTAACTGAATTAAACCATTAAACATAAATCCAATACATTGGAATGGAAAACGCTTCGCAAAACGTTTCACAGCTAAGTTCGATTTCGTAATACCGTAACAATAATAATACCGTAGAACTCACGAGCTGCGAGCTATATCGTTTAAATTTTATGGTAATAGATATTGGCTGAAGAAATGGCTGCTACAAAGTTATAGCTCTTATAGCTCTTATTCTAAAAGTGTTGGCTTTTTGAATAAGAAAATATTCTTGCACTGCATACAAAAATTGGGTTTTTTAAACTAGTTAATATTATGAATGATAATGTGTCTGTCGGTTTGTCTGATACATCTATGAAGATGTAATCAGATTGACGGATACATTTTACACAACAGCTGAACAGATTTCGATGAAAGTAGATAGGTACTTTGGGAGAGGATAAAGGGCATACTTAGATTTTAACTTTTTTTTGTAAGTTACTAAAACATGTTTGTGAGGGCTCGCGTCGTCACACCTTGACTGACTAATGAAAACACATCTACATTTAAATAAAAGTTACTATGTTAAAGCACAAATCAACAGGCGTGATAGTTTTTCTGTAAAGTATGGTTGTGGGATATACTAGGGCTTGCTTCGCTTGCCCTGACCAGCATACAGTCAGTCGGACACTTTTTCCAATCCATACTAATAATTAATAATAATATAAATGCGAAAGTGTATAATATAATATGACTTTCTGTCTGTTACATCATCACACCCAAAGCACTCAACCGATTTTGCCAAAATTTTGGTATGAAGTTACTTTAAGTCCCGGGACAAGACATAAGGAAATTTATAATTTTTTTCCAGGAAAAAATGTACGGCTTCATGCCATAAACGAATTTTGGCGTAACGGAGTTGCGGGCGTCATCTAGTATTACTAATTTACTACACAATATCATCAAAATGAATTAACGTAACGTACGTTGTGGAGGAGTGTACTCCAAGGTGCGCTATGTCGGTCGACCTTGTTCTCCGATTATTGCAGCATCGTGACTCACATCACACCGCACATGCGACTAACACCGTGCTATGACATAATCAACCTTATGTATGCGGGTGTGTGCCATGATCTAACATCTGGTTGGACTATGAAACATTTACTATAATATATTATGTAAAAGTATGTTAGTATTTGGTAAACAAGTACGGTAGTGTCGGAATTATTTCGTACTGAAAGACTTTGAACCAATATCTTGCAACGTTGCACTTATTTAAAACAATGCAGGTACCAAATAATATTATGTACTAACACCTAACCATATTAATATATTACTATACCCATTTAGGTATGTGATAAACAGTCAGATAAGGCTCCATCATCTCTAGACTACAAGCGGCGGACAAAAATGTCGTCCGACTTGATGCACTATCACGAGAAAGTGTTAATTAAAGACTTAAGGACACTATTACAAATATCAGCGATTTTCCGGTACCATTTTAAAGAATTAGGAGTCAAACTGCGAGGATATTTTGGTTTCAAATGAAAGATAATATATTCATCTCCACGACTGTACCATAAAAATTCCATAGCCGCATACAAAGTTTTCACACAAAATACGTTTTAACCATCACAATAATCGCAAAATATGAAAAAAATGGGGTCTGATTAGATACCTTAATATCTAAATACACTGAACTGAGGAAAATAAATATACAAAAAAATTGTTGCTTATTTAGTCCTCTATGAAGTCCGCTAAAAATTTTATATAAAAATAAACAACTTTTCCAGTTATAAGAAAAATAAGAAAATTTCTCAAATTTTTTCATACATTTTCGCCATATCAAGAACACGGCGAGCATCGTAACCGCCACTGTACAAGGCGCGCTAATATGAATCTTATTTTAATGTCATTAACGTCGATATTCGTACTGACAGACATCCGACCTGCTAATTCTCCGGTTGGAGCATCCGTGGATGAAGTGGGTAAGTAACAAATTGAAAATTGACGGTTTTCTTGCATTTTATATGAAAGCTTATAATTATTATGACTAGCTGTTTAAATCAGCTAAATGATGAAGTAGGTAAGTTACAAGGTTTATTTTACTTTATTTTACAATCCATGTACACACAAAATCAAATAAAAAGAAACAACTTAAAACTAAAAATATGTTACAAACACTGTGTGAAGCGTCCATAGATATTATTCTTCAAAAATGAGTAATGTTATGTTTTAAGATGCTAGTTATCCAATTCAACCACCGTCTTCAATTCCATGTTCGGTCACGTGACACTGTTATCGCATGTGAAATTATCGAATTACGTAAAAACGTTGTTTAGGTTACCGTAAATGGTCCCCAGTCCCTTTATAGTCGTGTAGTACACTTAATGAAGACCAAAAACTGCCAAATAGGGGAAATAATTCGTGTAAAGCCAATTTTTGGCATAGTTGTTTGGAATGGTGTCTGAAGCAATATACTCAAAGTACTGATGGGTGGGGGTGAAGCTAACGGGTAGGGGGGGGTGTAAAGGTCCCTTTTTCAGGTTTTTTTTCAATAACTCGAAAACGGTAGCTCACAACAAAAAATGATCTATTATTCAAATAATCTACATAAAATTCTCTCCAAAAAAGGTTATAAGCATTTTTTCGCTAGGATCAATAATTAACGAGTTTATGTTAATTATGATCAATTCTCACGTTTCATTTAACGTCTTGGCTCAATGGCATGCGTGCTACCAGTTTGATAACTGGTAGCACGCATGCCGCGCTCCTGTGGCGTCGTCGGGCGGCAAGGTCACCGCCAACCAATCACGACGCACCGGTGGAGTGGCGTGAGCGGCTCCTCGCACTGTGATTCGCGTATAGCGCCCAGAGTATGTTTACGCGGGAAAGGGCAGGTGGCAAAATGATAGCAGCAGGGATTGAAACAACTGTTGCAACAGGAGATGCTGATGGTACTATTGTCAGGTGCGGGTTGGATAAGGCTGCCGTTCATCCAACTGTCGTAATAGTTGGAGAGGATGTCGATTTGATAGTCCTTCTCATGGGATTAGCTCCACCAAATATCAACGTATTCTTTATGAAACCAGGGCGTGGAAAGTTGGACACCAAATTGTTTTCAGTGCAACAACTTCAACAGCTTCCATTTGCCAAAACAATTCTCCTTCTCCACAGCTTTTCCGGATGCGACACAACCTCAGCAATCCATGGCAAGGGCAAAGTCGGAATTACTAAACTGTTCACGGCTAAACCAGACCTGACCCAAAAAATCTCAGACATTTTCAGTGAGCTGTCAACATCACCTGAGAGTATTGAACAGGCCGGCGAGAAACTGTTTCTGGCTATTTACCAAGCGCCTGCCGAGGAACAAAATCTCAATAAATACCGGTACTCAGCTTTTTTGAGAGCATCGATGAAGCCGAAATCAGATCTGGCCACTCTTCCTCCCACCAGAGGAGCTTCGAAGCAGCACTCGATGAGAGTCTACCTACAGGTAATATTAATTACATAAGTTGTTAAAGTTAAGTGTTAAGTAGTTTGTATGTATGGATGGATGTTTGTTACTCTCACGCTTCAACCGCTGAACTGATTTCAATGAAATTTAGCACACAGATAAATCATGTCCTGGATTAACATAATATCTATCACCGTGAAGTCTACGCGTACAAATTCAGAGGCGGCCGCTAGTACTGTAATATAAATATATATTTGAGCTAAATACTTACGTTGGTCTTATTACTAACTTTTACAGATACAACAATGGCTCGGCAACCCCCTACCACCCATTCAATGGGGCTGGGCCAGAGGAGACGATGGCATCCTAAAACCAGTGACAACTAAGGATCCTGTGGCACCTGACTCCATTCTCAACACCATATTTTGCCGATGCACGACTGGGTGTGGGGTGCGATGCGGCTGCCGGAAAGCGGGAATTGCCTGCTCCAGTGTCTGCGGTGTATGCTCCGGCTCGTGCACTAATGGAACTCCCATCGAAAACATCGTCGACGATGATGATATTTTAGATTTAGAAGATAATTAGATTTTTTTTAAAGAAATATACGTTCATTTTAGCATTGACCATTTTCTTTCCTTCATATCTCATCAAATATTGATCCCAGCAAAAAAATGCTTATAACCTTTTTTGGAGAGAATTTTATGTAGATTATTTGAATGATAGATCATTTTTTGTCGTGAGCTACCATTTTCGAGTTATTGAAAAAAAACCTGAAAAAGGGACCTTTACACCCCCCCCTACCCGTTAGCTTCACCCCCACCCATCAGTACTTTGAGTATATTGCTTCAGACACCATTCCAAACAACTATGCCAAAAATTGGCTTTACACGAATTATTTCCCCTATTTTTCCTTCATTGAGTGGACTAGTGGCGCGGCGGCCGGTGAAACGTGACGGAGCGGTTTTATGGGATAATACCGGCGCCACACATAGCACAAATGTTTGAACACAGACTTTGTCACACATTTGAACACTTGTATGTTGAACCTGCCAGACATGTTTCACAGAGTTTCACATACATTTTCACTTCACAGTTGTTGCAAGAACGTCAAACAAGACGGACGACTGATTTGACGTGACAACTGACCACAGACAAGAATTTTTTTTTTCTTATTATGGCACTTCGGCTTTAGCCATGGCCAGTGTCGAGCATAATATATGGCAGGAAAACAATATTTTTTATTACAATAATTTTCAGCATCGTTTTCCATATTATTATCAGGTCTAATGTCTAGTCAAAGTCTAAGTAAATGTCATTACAGTCAGAAAGTCAAGTCAGTCGATTCAGTAAAGTGGTAGACGCTTTACTGAAACTTTTGATGGAGTTTTGGAGGGAACACAAAATAGCACGTTTCTGTTTATAATATATGTTTCTGTTTATAATATTTAATAGTTTCGGAGAAAAGTGGCTGTGACATACGGACGGACGGACAGACAGACGGACAGACAGACAGACATGACAAATCTATAAGGGTTCCTTTTTTGCCATTTTGGCTACGGAACCCTAAAAAGTCACTGACTTGATTCTTTGACTGTATCAAAGAATCAAGTCAGTCGATTCAGTAAAGTGGTAGACGCTTTACTGTTTTGATGGAGTTTTAGAGAGAACACAAAATAGCACGTTTCTGGATATTGCATCACTTTCCTACACTTGTGCACGATAAGGAATATTGGTTAATACTCTACTGCCGCGGCCGCATATAAGCGTAGTGCTTCGCGCTAAAACCGATTCTATTGGACGATCTGCGTATATCGTCCAATAGTATCATCTCATAGCACGAAGCTTCGGACGATAGACGCAGGTGCGGCCGGGCCGTACCAATATTACACAATAAAACCCAACTAACACAATTTTAGGAAAATAATTATACAAAAACACAACATCACTCTTTTACATTCCCGGCAAAACTCCAAATAATACTTATTACTTCGATCAACCACAGACTACATGTATATATTGTATTATCTATGGACTACACAGAAGTGTCAAGTGAACTTTGCGCATATGTGTAGCAGGTAAGCAAACATTTGAACATAGATCTTTGAGCTCTTTGATGTGCGCCAAAAAACCGACATCGAAGGGCAAAGTGCAAATGTTTGTACAAAGCTGTGAACAAAGTCTCAAAGTCCCGTGCTACACATGTGTACAAACAAGTGTTCAAATATGTGTTCAAATGTTTGTGCTATGTGTGGCGCCGGCCTTAAAAAAAACTGTTATAAGCAAAGGTCTGGAAATCGTATTGTACACTTCATAACGTTATCGAATATCAGAAAAAAATTCGTTACGTACCGTTATTTTCATAATGGTAATTTTTTTAACGATACCTAGTAACATAACGAAAAAATTACGTTATAATAATAACGGTAAATATAATATTTGAACAAAGCATTGACATAAGAATTTCTTATGTCAATGGAACAAAGATACTGAGTAGTGAAATACAGCTGACCATGTCATTCTCATTAAACGTCATCTTTCCTTTTGACACCTACTGGTCACCAGACACGTCTAGACAATTTTGTGCATGCTGTATACTGAATTGACTAATTAAATTAAGTACCTACTTATTTTACAAAAGGTAACGTTATCAAAAAATATATATTTACCATTATAAATCCTGTTTACCGTTATAACATTTACCGTTATTAATGTCAATTTTTACCGTTATTTCTAGTATCGTTAAATTTTCATACCGTTATCTATGCCCTTGAAGCAGTAACGTTATGAAAATATAATATCGGTATTTGAGATTTAAGATTGATGAAATAGGTACTGACCGTGTTATTAATCCGGCGCCACACATAGCACAAATGTTTGAACACAGACTTTGTCACACATTTGAACACTTGTATGTTGAACCTGCCAGACATGTTTCACAGAGTTTCACATACATTTTCACTTCACAGTTGTTGCAAGAACGTCAAACAAGACGGACGACTGATTTGACGTGACAACTGACCACAGACAAGAATTTTTTTTTTCTTATTATGGCACTTCGGCTTTAGCCATGGCCAGTGTCGAGCATAATATATGGCAGGAAAACAATATTTTTTATTACAATAATTTTCAGCATCGTTTTCCATATTATTATCAGGTCTAAAATCTAGTCAAAGTCTAAGTAAATGTCATTACAGTCAGAAAGTCAAGTCAGTCGATTCAGTAAAGTGGTAGACGCTTTACTGAAACTTTTGATGGAGTTTTGGAGGGAACACAAAATAGCACGTTTCTGTTTATAATATATGTTTCTGTTTATAATATTTAATAGTTTCGGAGAAAAGTGGCTGTGACATACGGACGGACGGACAGACAGACGGACAGACAGACAGACATGACGAATCTATAAGGGTTCCTTTTTTGCCATTTTGGCTACGGAACCCTAAAAAGTCACTGACTTGATTCTTTGACTGTATCAAAGAATCAAGTCAGTCGATTCAGTAAAGTGGTAGACGCTTTACTGTTTTGATGGAGTTTTAGAGAGAACACAAAATAGCACGTTTCTGGATATTGCATCACTTTCCTACACTTGTGCACGATAAGGAATATTGGTTAATACTCTACTGCCGCGGCCGCATATAAGCGTAGTGTTTCGCGCTAAAACCGATTCTATTGGACGATCTGCGTATATCGTCCAATAGTATCATCTCATAGCACGAAGCTTCGGACGACAGACGCAGGTGCGGCCGGGCCGTACCAATATTACACAATAAAACCCAACTAACACAATTTTAGGAAAATAATTATACAAAAACACAACATCACTCTTTTACATTCCCGGCAAAACTCCAAATAATACTTATTACTTCGATCAACCACAGACTACATGTATATATTGTATTATCTATGGACTACACAGAAGTGTCAAGTGAACTTTGCGCATATGTGTAGCAGGTAAGCAAACATTTGAACATAGATCTTTGAGCTCTTTGATGTGCGCCAAAAAACCGACATCGAAGGGCAAAGTGCAAATGTTTGTACAAAGCTGTGAACAAAGTCTCAAAGTCCCGTGCTACACATGTGTACAAACAAGTGTTCAAATATGTGTTCAAATGTTTGTGCTATGTGTGGCGCCGGCCTAACAACAAATACTATGGTCTTATGGGTTTGAGAGAGTGCACTGGGTAGGTATATAAAAAAATACTGGCACTCAGAGAGTGCCGTGGTAAAGCTATAACATAGCATTTTTCATCAACTTATTCAATTATAATTCGCATACATCTAGTCGCATGCACACAAAAAGGTTGTTTTACGGTCGATCGAAGTGTTTTTTTTAAGTTTAAAGGAAACAAAGGGACATAGGGACAGAAAAAGCGACTTTGTTTTATATTAAGTAGTGATTCGCATATCTTATAATATTAGTATGGGTTCTAAGAGCTAACCAAGCGTGTCCTTGTTATTAGCACATAGACGTGCGTAGACCCTAATACAAAATAAGTACAATTTACACAACCAATGTTATCGACAGAAGGTAGGAAAAGGTATTTTGTACCCTTTTAGGGTTTTGTATCCAAGGATGAAGATCTAAGTACTTTCTGTCTTCACTATGTTTTTTTACTAGTACTCACAGTGATAAAAGCATTTTAAGACAAAGAACTCGTTTTAAATTGAATCTGTTTATAGCGAACAAAATATACTTCAAAACATAATATAATTAAATACCTTGTCGCTTGAAAGTATCCTTTTATGCCATAATGTAGCTTTGAAAGCAAGTGTTTTAAAACACTTCTCAGCAATTTACCCTCTGAATTTAAGGAAATTTTGTCATTATTAAATCCTCTACGTACAATTTTCGCTTTTTCATTTCGACACATTGTCTAATGCTGGCTTCACACGGCGCGTAATATCACGAGCCGCTCGAGCCTCGCCTTTTGATAAATTCAAATGTGATCCGACTCAATGGGATCGGACGCGCCTGCTCGAGCCCTTCACACGGCGCATGGCTCATGCTGGCGCGGCACGGCTCGTTATATTACACGCCGTGGGAAGCCAGCATAATAAAAGAGATGCTTCTAGCATTTTAAAAGTCAAGACTCAAGAGAACATTAAAGCATTAAGAGCGCGACCACCCCTAAATTGACGATTTTATAATTCATTTTTATACTTGAAAATAAGCCCCGAATTGTTTCATTTTCTAAACATAGATACCACATTATACTTCCGAGGATCTCAATCTAGTGAAATCACGATATCTTAAAATTTTCTTGCTAGAAAAAAATCACAAAGATGCATCTAATTTTTACGAATTTTTCATATATTGCCATAACCGTGCGTTAAACTGAGTTAATATTTTAACACATTGTATAAAATTCTATCATTAAGAAACTGACCTAGACGATTTTTAAAATGTTGTATATTTATCAAGTTATTAAGAAAAAAGTAACTTGGCGATGATTCCGCGTCGTCCTTTTTCACCTGGCATGTAAAAGACGGGCGTGAGTGTGAAGAGAGAAGTCTCTAATCAAACTTTACATTAAATTGAAGTTTAATCATCATTTAGGGTGAAGGCAAACGAGCGTAATTTGTGAGTCGTGAGCCGCAGAATGCTGAATTCTGCCGGGCAGAATTTCTTGTCATACAAATGACCACTCATTTTGAGTCACCGTGTGAATCAAACAGTACTTTTGTATGAAACTGAATGCAGCAGAATTATTATTCTGCCCGGCAGAAATTCTGCGGCTCACGACTCACAAATTACGCTCGTTTGGCTTCACCCTAAATATCTCTGAGTGCGGCAGTTACACCGGGTTATGCCTACATTTTATTAAAATCGACCAAGTGCGAGTCGGGCTCGCACACGAAGGGTTCCGTACCGTTATAGAGAAAGATTAGGCCAACATTTGTATTTTTTGCATGGGAGCCCCTCTTAATTTCTTATTGTATGTTAATATTATTATTAAATATTAAAGTATACATAAAACTAAGGATTATGTGAAAAATTCAAGTACCTACCTGTTGCTATTATTGATATAGAGCAAAAAAGGTCCAAAAATCACGTTTGTTGTATGAACACACCCTTAAATATAAATTTTATTTTGTTTTTGGTATTTGTTGTTATAGCGGCAACGAATATACACAATCTGTGAAAATTTCAACTCTCTAGCTATTACCGTTCTAGAGTTACAGCCTAGAGACATACAGACGGACAGATGGACAGACAACGAAGTCTTAGTAATAGTCCCGTTTTTACCCTTTGAGTACGGAACCCTAAAAAACAATGATCAAAAGTGAATGCATAAAGAACATATTATACAATGTACATACATATATTTTTCTTCGGAGGAACATTTAAAAATAAGTCTTTGATAAACAACGCGATATCTGTGTAAGATTTACGGCAGATGTTTCCTATCGTACTGCATTCACAGAGCTCACGTAACGATTTTAGGACAAACGATACGATATTGTTTTAACGTATTTAATTTTATTGTGATTTGTGAGACGTTTTGAAAGCTTAGAGATTGAAAAACATAAATTAAACATTAAAAAAGCGGCCAAGTGCGAGTTGGACTTGCCCATGAAGGGTTCCGCAGCAGCAATGAGGTTTATTTTTATGAAATTAAAAGGTTTTTGATTTATTTTTATATTTCAGTCGATTTAATGAAATTTAGATTAAGGTTTACCATTTATGACGTATAAAAAAACTACTGGCAAGATCTCATTCAAACCAATTTTCGTTGGTAGTTTTTATAGTAATCTACATCATATATTTTTTTTAGAATTATCATGCCCCTACTTTAGAAATAAGAGGGGGGGGGGGGGGGGGACGACACACATTTTACCACTTTGGAAGAGTCTCTCTCGCAAACAATTCAGGTTAGAAAAATATGATATGAGAAACCTCAATATGAATTTTGGAGACTTATCCATAGATGTGTGGGGTACACGCATAGGTTAGATGAAAAAAAAAATTGTTTCAGTATGGGGACCCCTAAAATTTTTAATAATTTTTCCAGTTTTGCATCAAAATCTTAATGCGGTTCACAGACTACATCTACTTACCAAGTTTCAATAGTATAGCTCTAATAGTTTCGGAGAAAAGTGGCTGTGACATACGGACGGACGGACAGACAGACAGACAGACAGACAGACAGACAGACATGACGAATCTATAAGGGTTCCTTTTTTGCCATTTTGGCTACGGAACCCTAAAAACTACCGAATGTAGAGCTATAAAATAGCTTTAAGCCATAATATTATCTATTATTACACGAGCGGAAAACTTTAGATCATTAAAATATTTAGAAAAGGACATAATCGCGGCTTAGTGCCTACAACGAGAGCCCTGGTATTCTGTGAGGCCTTATAAAGATCTTTGTGGCTGTACTCCAGTCTCTGAGCTTTAAAGTTTAATTACCATTCTCTGGTACCGAGCTTAAACAGCCGATGCAAAGCGGATCGACTTTGAAGAAAATCAAACCGGATAAGCCCATTCAACGGGCTGTGTCTCTAGAGCCTAGATCTAACTGCGATAGCGACGACGCAGAAGAGTCGTACGACTACGATCGGTCGCTACGACTACGGCGCATTCGCTAACGGCTAAATAATCTATACTGATATTATGTGGGCCAATTTCTCTATGAAATTCCTAATTTACGTGGGCGTAATTTGTATATTTTTAGTCGTCGTGCTATATTTTTAGTCATCATGACTACCTTGTGTAGATTATAAAGTACTATAGAGAACTAAAATGAGTTTTAATTTCGTTTTAGATGTCGAGCGTTATCAATTTCATTCAGGATTTTGCGGGGGATGAAATAATTTTTCCGGTCCTAAAGATCCATTAATGCAAAAAATTAATATTATCAAATTGTCAGCTACCCACTTCGTCTACTTACGTCTTCAATTGCAAATTTTCTTATAATTGTCTTCGGCATAAGTTAGTTCTAGTCACGTCGATAAAAATAATTTTCTTCGTCATGTTTTAATTACCAGAAGTTGTTATACACTTTCATAACTCTCATAACCTATTTAATTTATCGGTGCGATAACCGACATCGTACCGTGTAATATGAAAAGTTTTTTATGAAAATAATAATATATTTTTAAAAAGATAAAACCGACTTCAAAATTGTAGGCAATTGAGAATTAAAATTTCCTATCTCAAAAACTACTGAACCGATTTTGATAAAACTTGCAGTGTTCCCTAAGTTAAACAATACGGTCTACATAATACCTATAACAAGTACAACAAAAAAAGAATTACTGAAATCGGACTTGTAGTTCCGGAGACATGCGAACACAAACATAAAAACGTACATACATACATACACTTTTGAATTTTGAAATTAATTCATAAAAATTGGGCAATTCTAGAAATATTACTATGTATGTAATATTTCGAGAATTACGTTTGAATTGCGGGTCGAATTGATAACCTCCTTTTTTTGAAGTCGGTTAAAAATATGCAGCGTTCCTGTATAGCGAAGATGATGATAATATACCAAATCGAATCCGAATTTAGATCGGAATAATTAGAGCAATTATGTTGTAAAACATCGCACATGCTGGCATGAAATGTAATTATAGTTTGAGTGGGTTTTAGTTGGGCAGAACTAATTCGCAACGAGTGTCGTTACAGTCGGGGTCAACTTTATGTGGCCAGTTTCATGGGAAAATGGCATTAAACTAATTAAAAATAGCCGGCGGGTTATTGATCAGGACGAAGTTGGTCGCTATATGAGTAGACCGTACCTACATTGTGTTCAATGTTTCTGCTAAATGTTGCGCGAAAACTCGTTTATCGCACGAAGGCCGTATATTTTTCCGTTCTAAATAAAAATAGGAATCCTTTTCCGGGACTCCGAGTATTTCAACACGAAATTTGTTCAGCGGCTGCGTGAATATATTGAGATAGCAGACATACACACTAAGTATGGATCAGGAGGTATGGCCATATTGTTAGTAAGTTTCGAGGTAAAGTAACTTCATAGTAGTTAGTACGGGGACAGAATACTAATATCGTATTAAACTAAGGCACAAAGGATTTCCGACGTAATAACTCCGTCAATTTGCTCCCCACATTTCATATAATACTACGTAAAACACTTTAATGTTTTTATGAGTAACTTCATAATAACACGAAACTATTTTCGGGTACTCACTCTCGGCACGATTCTAGTCCATAATTTGGGGGACCCGTTTACGAGATTTAAGTGAAGGGAGGGCAGGAATATAGGCCCAATACCAATGTATAAGACTTTCATAGTAACCACGTACTTTCAGAGAAGTTGATTCTTAGGAAGATGGCGGACCTAAGCAGTTTGGTCGCATTAAGTCAAATCCATCAGACCGATCACAGCTAACATTGAATTGACAACAGCCGACCAAATGACGTAGATCCCTCAACAGCCTAGGAATCAATTTCCTTGGGCATACATTTTGTGGGAGAGTCATGTTCCTTGTGAAACCCACTGCCCTCTGCCTTGGTAACGCTAGAACGCTTCTTGGCTCGTCCAGACCAGTGAGCCGCAAAGTGCATACTGGTATATACCGTAGTCAGCAGTTGGTGTGCCTCGGAAAAGGTCATCGTAGTTAGTTCTAGTGCTAAGTGCCAAAAAGGGGACATCTCAGGACGATCGACGAAGATATTGTGGGTGCTCATTGTAAGCCCTATTACCCACTTATTAATTTGTGGTGTACCTGCACAGTGCAGGCAACTCCAAATATATTATTTATTTTCCTGATGAACACAAAATGTTTGCGGAACACTGGTCTAGATTTTAGACAACAGACATTGTCACGGGGGCGTGCATGAAGACAGGCGGATCTGATATAAGTTGCTGATCTTGAGCGCAAAACACAGTGATAATACTTCAGGGAGTTTATGTGTATTGTGTCTCTTTGTATAGAGATATTATGTATTACTGTGTAAGTTGCAGTGACGAATGACGATAGAGTTACTTTTGACTTCTTTTCTTCAACGCACCTGCAGCTCTTCTGATGTTGCAAGTGTCCATGGACGAAGGTAGTTGCTTTCTATCTGGTGACTCGTTTGATCGTTTGCCCCCTTATTTCATAAAAAAGGACTTATACACGTCATCCTAAGGTTTCCATATCCATCAATTTTGTTTTATTACATCCCGTGTATAAAGTTTTGTTTCCGTCAAGTACCTACCCCTTGCCATATCCATCTGGATTCAATAAAAACTTAATCCTGCTCTAGGTGCTTTTAAGTTGGAGAACTCCTAAATCAGCCCTACGTCAGTGGCGTATTTAGATCAATAAAACGAAGGCGGTGAGGTATCACGCTGAATAATTAAATAGTGAGCTGAAACGGTTAGGCACGAGTAGGACTCTATAATACGTTACAAAATACTAATATATATTAAGTACTCAATGAATTAGTATAAACAAGGTTTGCTTGATTTTGTTGAATATGTAACTTTGTAACGTTAAACGACAGACAAAGAGGGATACTATTTTATTAGTACGTATGGTAAAGGTTTAGCACCTCCATCATGAGCATCGCAGACACAACAGATTTTCAATTATTGTTATGCGGCAGCGAGCTGCCGCTTGGGGATTGATGGGTTAAAAGTGCGAAAAATAATATAGTATAGTACTAGATGACGGTAACCTTCGTATCGCTTCGATCCTAATATAAACCTTCTCTGGACTTCCACGAAATATTTCAAGACAAAAATCAGCCAAATCGGTTCAGCAATTCTCGAATCTTAGCGAGACTATCAAAAGAAATAAAAACCTTTTTGTTTTAAATATAAACAGATAATCTGATTATGACGTTCAGTAAGATCTTATAATTATTATTATTAATCTTATCAGCAAAATTGACCTTAGATATCTATGTCATAATATAATAAAACTGTAGAAATGAAGATTCTGTACATTATAGATATTCAAAAAATAATAAGCGGGGGGTGTCACTACATCGCTACATAGAAGCCAAAAATGTGGTAAGTTTTTTGTCTGTCTGTCTGTCTGTCTGTATGTTTGTTCCACTATCACACGAAAACTACTGATCCGATTTGAATGCGGTTTTCGCAGATATATTTGTCTTCTTCCAACTTAACATCTGGTGAATAAAAATTTTCCCCCCCACCCCTCTAAGGGGACGAAAGAGGGGGTCAGATTTTGTATCAAACTTTTCTCTTTAACACGAAAACTACTGATCCGATTTGCATACGGTTTTCACAGATATATTTGTCTTCTTCCAACTCAACATCTGGTGTATAAAAATCCCCCCCCCTCTAAGGGGACAAAAGAGGGGGTCAGATTTTGTATCAACTGATGAAGTAGAAATACTTTAAATGGCAAAACAACGTTTGCCGGGAAAGCTAGTGTACTATAAAATAGTGCTTTCTGCATTTTAAACTAGTTTCACTTAATTGGCGCTTAAGTCGCTCAACATTGCTAAGTGAATTCTTTAACAATAAGATTCCCGACAAACTTTTTTAATGTAGTTCACTGACTCTTCGCGAATTCCGCTTCATCAAGACTAAACTATATTAAGTTTTGACTACAAAGTCCAATATCGTTCGTGACTTCAACTATAACACGGCGTTAGTGTACGTCAGGGTTTCTCAAACTGTACATCGCGACTGCCCACATACTGTTGACAAGGGCGTTGCGAGATGACTGAGAATTTAAAAAGAATATAGTAGGAACCAGTATACCAACAATAATAATAATAATAGCTCCCACACCGGTTTCGGTGACGGTGGCCGGTTTCATTGAAACCAGGCCAGCTACGCAGGAGTATTTTTATAGTGCCCAAGTGTGTGCGCAGTACACAAGAGCACTCTCTATTCCTTTACTCTCATAACCCAGTGGGACGGCAGACCGACACGACCGGCGAGAGATCAGGCGCAGGACCGACTTTTTACATGCCCATCCGACGCATGGATCATCTTACTTGTCAGACAATCAGGTGATCAGCCTGCATTGTCCTAACCAAACTTGGAAATAACATGTTTCCAACGCGGGAATCGAACCCACGACCTCCGAGTCAAGAGCCGCGCTCTGTACCACTAGACCACGGAGGCGTTATACCAACAATATAACAATAATAAAACATACAACAAAAATAAAATACAAGCCAACAAATTGAATGCGTGTCTTCCACGGAATTCTCGAGAATTCGCCGGTGCCGTCTGTGGAATCCGCGGGAAGTGGCGCGAACATAGGCAAGTAAAAGATACAGACTAAACGATGGGATGTCCTCATGACGCGGGAATTCGTGGGAATGCTCGAGCATTCCAGCAAATTCCCCAGTCATGAGGTAAAATAATGTATGCTTCCATTCCGCGCCGGTGTAAATTCAGTATAATATATACTTAGGCCCGTATAAATAGTCAGTACTCAAGATGCATCTCGGTCTCAAGACACGGTTCAGGCTCTGTGACTGGTTGGCTGTCAAAGTTTGGACCAATCACAGAGCCGAACCGCGTCTTGAGACCGGGTCGCATCTTGAGTACTGACTATTTATACCGGCCTTAATAGCGCGGCGAGAAATGTAGTATGCTGCATACATTACCAGCTATTTTACGGACGCTTCCGTCTACAAAAACACGACGCCACTAATGTGTTTGGGAAGGGCTGGCACGGCTAATGGCAACATGAGCAGTCAAGTACCTGTGGCGACTGTTATTACATCTGGCAGAGCACGTGCGCCACCGAAATAAACTACCTATAAATAGGTATACAGGCGTGTTTCATCATTTTACTCATTTGCTCAGAAGCTTTTATTTATTACTAAATACAGGGTGTAACAAAACAAAGCGATTATACTTTAGGGTGTGTATGTATCCTTGTAAAGGTACATGTGGCGGTGCTGAAGGAGTTACTTTTTTAATTATTGTACGGGCAAATTCATGAATCATTGAGTCGTTTCCTATAGAAATACAGAAGTTAAAAAAAACTCTTTCAGTTTAATATTGTGCTTCTCATTCATTGTGTTTCTTTGACAGTTTTCTATATCACAGAATATAATATATTAGTAGTACCAATCTATATATTTTAATATATGAGGTAGATACATACGCCATGAAGTATTATAATTTATAACTTCATTTTGTTACAGCCCGTATAATTAAAGCTTTATCTTACTTTATAAATACTTAAAGAAACATTAAGTATATTCGTTCGTTTTATATAATGGATGTAATATCCAGTTACATATAAACTTAGAAAACGGACGCGATATAAGGCGAGAAGTGATGAAAGTATAAGTGACATAGTGGACATACCACCGCGTCGTCAGAGGCATGTTGCCGCCGCTCTCTCGAGCCAATTTAGTATCTAGCCTCCCTTTTCACTGGATCTAGACATTTTTTATTGATTGTGATTAAAAAGGAAAGTTTAAAGCACATACATAGATCAATATAGATACGCATGTGTATGTACTTCGCGAGCATATCGCGTTCCCAAACGACGAGCAATGCTCGTCTTTCGAAAGTCTGATCTTTAGTCTGCTATCGGAATCGGACGTCAATCGGAATTTTAAGAATGCCTAAATTGTGCCGTATTGAGCTGTAGAAATTCAAATATTATAAACATTGGCCTAGATAATGGGCACGTTTCTTATCATATTCGGTACGTCACACTTGCTAGGAAAAAAGTGGCACGCTCGTTTTTATACAAAATATGCAGGGACATGCGATGTCTATCTTGATGTATGTCTGTGGTTTAAAGCCTGTTGTACACATTGGGCCAACGCATTGAGCCAGCACATTAGGCCTAACGTGTAGTCTTACTTGTAGACCGTAGAGTACGGAATGTCGCTGCCACCTTATGGCCAAGAACTCAATGCGTTGGCCCAATGTGTACAGAGGTCTTTAGTGAGGTAGTATTATAGAATATAGACTTAAGACTAATAAGTACTAACCTTTCCCCCCTTACCGATACGATACATAATAGTATTATAATATAGTTTACCTATGCACTGCGACAGCACTTATTATTCAAGTCTTCATAATATATCTATACGTGTAACGCCTCCGTGTAACGCCTCCGTGGTCTAGTGGTATAGAGCGCGGCTCTTGACTCGGAGGTCGTGGGTTCGATTCCCGCGTTGGAAACATGTTATTTCCAAGTTTGGTTAGGACAATGCAGGCTGATCACCTGATTGTCTGACAAGTAAGATGATCCATGCGTCGGATGGGCATGTAAAAAGTCGGTCCTGCGCCTGATCTCTCGCCGGTCGTGTCGGTCTGCCGTCCCACTGGGTTATGAGAGTAAAGGAATAGAGAGTGCTCTTGTGTACTGCGCACACACTTGGGCACTATAAAATTACTCCTGCGTAGCTGGCCTGGTTTCAATGAAACCGGCCACCGTCACCGAAACCGGTGTGGGAGCTATTATCATATTATTATACGTGTAACCAATGTGCCTGAAAAACGAAAGCGCACCTTGTATACTTTTTATTTTCTACTGGTATTATTGGTTTAGCGACCAATGCCACCGCGGTTGCTTTGTAGTGGTCAACGGTGTACAGCAAAATAAAAGGCTACAGAGCCTAGGTCATAAAACTTGGTATTTTATTTGAATTTTTGTTGGTCGCGGTCGCTTGCGAGAAAGATCGGGTAAGCCACCTTAAATTAAACATTGAATCAATACAGACCTTCAGGCTACAAAATCCTTTGATCCAGAAACTCAACCCCCACGTAAAGGGTGAACAAAGAAAATACAACGTATTAGATCGACCAAAAAGCTTTCATATGAAATTGATTCTTTGCATGGCTCTTGCTCGAACTTCGCCAATTACTGAACATAATTTTACTGAATAATATTCAAGATATTAATGATTACATTGTTTGATAGCCATACTAACTTAATATTATAAATGCGAAAGTGTGTCTGTCTGTCTATATGTCTGTTTTTCTGTAACCTCTTCGAGCCCAAACCGCTGGATCGATTTTTCTGCAATTTGATATGCAGCTTTTCAAAAACTGTAAACATAAACACGAATCTTTCCCTTAATAGCAGGGGAGACGAGGCGATGATAACGCATCAGCAACGCGTCGCATCGCCGCGCTCCTTCGAGCGGAAATTATTGATACGCACTGATATTCTTCTCTTTACTCGACAGTGAAATCAATTCCAACAAAATATATTTACTAACATTATAAATAAGAAAATTTGTCTTTCTGTTATCTTCCCGCTTAAGCCGCTGCAACGATTTTGATAAAATTTGGTATGAAGTCACGTTGAGACCTGAGAAAGGACGTAGGATACTTTTTATCCTGGAAAATGTACGGTGCAATGCGATAAATAAATTCAAGTTTTGGCGAAACGGAGTTGCGGTCGTCTTCTACTTTGAAATAATTTCTATTAATGAAACACTGAAAAACTACATGGAAGAATTCAATCGCTCCCTCTCGTATTTAAGTTCAACGTGATCGTATAAAACACAAATAACCAATAAACAGTTTCACGGATAAACGAAATACAACTTTAATTTAGAAATGATTGAAACGAAACTGAGTGAAGCGTGGAACAACATCGCTGTGTATTGCGAAATCCCTAAATCAATACAAATCCCGTTAAATCTGCTAATATGTGATGCAACTCCATTTCGTATCTATGTTTCCACCGTAATAATAATAGCTCCCAAACCGTTTTCGGTGACGGTGGCTGGTTTCATTGAAACCAGGCCAGCTACGCAGGAGTAATTTTATAGTGCCCAAGTGTGTGCGCAGTACACAAGAGCACTCTCTATTCCTTTACTCTCATAACCCAGTTGACGGATGACCGACACGACCGGCGAGGGATCAGGCTCAGGGAACGACCTTTTACATGCCCTCTGACGCATGGATCATCTTACTTGTCAGACAATCAGGTGATCAGCCAGCATTGTCCTAGCCAAACTTGGAAATATTCTTGTTTCCAACGCGGGAATCGCACCCAAGACCTCCGAGTCAATATATACCACTAGACCACGGAGGCGTTCAAACAATTGTAAGTAGTGTTCGAGAAGACTTCGGCTCACGTTCGGTCCAACTGCCGCCCGAATCAGGACCGAAGCCACAACTCTGTTAAAGATTTTTAAGTTGAGAAGCATTCGTCGAAATTAAAGAAAACCCCAAATGGTTGTTATCATTTGTACACTTCTGTATTTTAGACATTCAAATTATAATTTTTAAGTCATTTAACTTATTAATTACTTGTTTTCAATAACATTATCTTTTTGTTAGATATGTTGGTATTTTAATATTCTGGTTTGGCTTCGGCTTAAGCCCAGGATTTTGTCAATAAACGAATTAATGGCTTCGGCTAAATACTGAACTTCGGTCGGACACTAAATCCGAGCGATTCCACCGCGATTCGATCATATTCTGTACTCTGTAGTCCTCGATTATTTCAAAGCATTTAGGCTGGATCTATATGCGGCGGCGCGATCGCGCGGTTTTGCCGCTACACCACGAGATCACAAGTAATAGTATATTGCAGGGGTGGCCAACCGGTCGGTCGCTACTGAGTCCAGTCAATCGTGGCCAGGCGAAAAATATAAATAATTAGACCAGACTACCAGACCAATATTAGCCAAACTATGCTGTTTCATTTAAGATTTAGAGAAGTATGAACTTTGTAGATAGCAAGGGTTTCGTTAGTAAACACTAGATCTTAGGTCTAAAAAAGTCGGGGCACCCCTGGTATATTGTAACGATTTATTTAAATACCGGCGTGGTCGCGCTGTCATTTAGATACATTGTCATCTCGCGTTGTAGCCGTAGCACAGAATATTATATTATTTAATATTTTATTTTTATTTTATTTTATTTTATTTTATTTGGGCGGCTTACAGCTAACAATATTATAATGTGCATAAAGATAGAATCAAAAAGCCAATTACAAGCCTCCACAGATAAACTTATTAACAAATAACAAAGTAGTGACATAGTATAATAGTACTCCGTCGCTGTAGCCGTAGCATTCATGTCGCCTCATATAAATTCAGCCTAAAATCTAAATGCAAGCGATTTCACCGCGATTCGATTACCTGTAGTTCTCGATTATCGAAGCATTTGGAAACATTAATATGATATTCTGTTTCGGTCAGCGCGCTGTTGGACTGTCAGTAACACGTCTCCCCTTTGTGGTTCACCTCATGCGGAATAAAAAAGGCACAAACTGAGGCCGGTCAAACTACACGTTAACTTGTCACGGTGTCATGTTATCTGATTACATTTGTGTTTGACACCATCATAATAACATTATGCATACGGATGCATTCTCTAAACGATTCGAATCACGATCTAAAACCACTGGATCACGGGGTCCAGTAGTTTAGATCGTGGCTCTTGATTCGGAGGTCGTGGGTTTGACTCCCACGTTGGAAACATGCTATTTCCAAGTGTCGCAAGAGCAATGCAAACAGGGGGTGTAGTGCGAGTTTTATTCGATCATACGCATCGAACATGTTAACGCGAATTTGTATGGGATCAAAGCAGCGCCACCTACTGGCTTACGTGGATACCGCTTTGATCCCATACAAATTCGCGTTAACGTTCTCGATGAGTATGATCGAATAAAACTCGCACTACGCACTCTGATCACCAGATTGTCTGACAAGTAAGAAGATTCATGTGCCGGATGGACATGTAAAAAGTCAGTTCTGCGCCTGATCATTCGCTAGTCGTGTCAGTCTTCCATCCCACTGGGTTATGAGAGTAAAGGAATAGAGACTGCTCTTGTGTACTGCGCACACCCTTGGGCACTAAAAATATACTCCTACGTTTCAATGAAACCGGCCACCGCCACAGAAACCGGTGTGGGAGTTATTATTAATAGTGCGCATCCATAACTGTTTTTTTTCTTTTTTAGTCTAAGCCCTCTAAAGTCTAAGGTCTTACAAGGTTACTCTGAGATTTTAGAGATTAAAAAAAATATGTGTGGTATTTGGGGACTGCCGCGGTAAAGCTATTGTATGCAAATATAATTCGCATACGTCTAGTCACATTCACAAAACACCGTGTCGAAGTCTGGGAACGCCGCACCGCTGTGCTGGACGGAGTGGGAGGGTGTTAGGTTTTTCGTTATGATATTTCTTTATTCGGACACCGACCCGCGATAAAAGCTGTGCAATAGCTTAAAAAAACTTAAAATGTAAATAAGTTCAATTTCATTGAGTGGTTCCGTTGGTAATTTCATTTCCCACTCAGTTTCACTTGGCTAATGCCGACGCGCAGGCAGTCAATTACGTTATTACGTAGACTCGGTTCTTCTGCACTCACTTAGAAAACGTCTTAAGAGGGCGAGTAAGCGGGTCCCTAGACCAGGGGTTCCCAATTTTTTTTCGCCAAGGAACCCTATTTGATTATACTTTTCCTCGCGGAACCCTACGGCCTACTTTGCTAACTCGAAATTTACCTACCTTATAAAAGGTATAAATGAAAAATTAAGTTTTTATGAAATCATTTTTATGCATTTACTGTGAATATATATTACGTAGGTCTTACTGCTTACCTAAAAATAATAAAACGTACAAAAAATTTTATTCGTCACATTAAACTTTTTAAAACACGTTTGTGAATTTAATGTGACGAATGAAATTTTTTTACATATTTTTTTAAAAATACATTTAAAATTAGGCTCAATGTCCGACAGTTGAACGCGAAGATCTGGTGCTGCATCCAGCCTGTTTCTATATTTGCTTTTGGTGTAAGCATATGCGGAAAAACCAGACTCGCATCGGTAAGTCGTCACAAACGGTAAAAGTAATGTGATGGCTCTATTAACAATTTCTGGGTATTCATCTTTGAGTCCAATCCAAAAGGCGTTTAAATCGAAAGTTCCTTCTTCAAACTTTTGTTTTAGCGTTGATGTCGGTGCGCGCGAGAACAACGTTTGCGTTGGTCACGAAACGTGTGATAATATTTTTATTTTTTACGGAACCCTTGCGGCCTTTCCACGGAACCCCAGGGTTCCGCGGAACACCATTTGGGAACCGCTGCCCTAGACGATCAATTTTATTGTGCAATATCATGGAACTATACATACATATAATAAAATACGGTTATCGACTATCGTTAAATATGGCGTCATTTGAACCATTGTTAAAATGGTGCAATACATTATTGAGTATTGAATTAAATATTTGATTTTGATTTGATTCGACTTCGACTTCGACTTCGAGAATTATATATATATATATTTATATTATATATAGGTATATTTTATAAGATATTTAGTATAGTATGATTTATTAGTGTGAAGTATAATATTAGTATGAAGTACTCTATGATAGTATGTAAACGGTATATAAAATTAAATTAAGAAATTTAAAAAAACCCCCGCCAAAAAACTTTAAAAAGTAATGAAATAACATTTCCTGACTTTAAGTTTAAATCATTCCTAAGAGTAAATAATATTTTAGTCCATAATTGTTGTCAAGGTGTGTCGGGGGACCGCTAAGTAAACTACCACAACAGCGACTTTTGCATTTTGTATCGCCATAATAGTCGCTGATTCTCTCGATTCGGGTCGCCGTGAACAGACCTTTAATTTATATTGTTATGTGAAATCAAACATCTACATTAGCGGTCCCCCGACACACCTTGACAACAATTATGGACTAAAATATTACTTTACTCTTAGGAATGATTTAAACTTAAAGTCAGGAAATGTTATTTCATTACTTTTTAAAGTTTTTTGGCGGGGGTTTTTTTAAATTTCTTAATTTAATTTTATTTTATGCTTTTTAAACTTGTGCAGAATAATTCCTATCAACTGGATCATATCCCAATGAATACCATCTATAAAATATGTCCTCTTGGATGAGGCCATCAATATGAGCCCAAACATGAAACCTCCGCTTTAGGTTCATACGGAGCTTGGCTCCTATAGAATCCAGGTGATGCTGCAGCAGCAGCATGCAAATATTTACTGTTTATCCATAGAACTACAACGTGTTTATCTACGTCTTACTGGTTGTCGCAATTGAAATGAGCCCAAACACGAAACCTCTGCTCTAAGTTGGTGAGGAGTTGGGTATCCTATTGATTACCAGGTGATGCTGCACCACCAGGTCAACTTTCCAATAATGTGTATATATTCATAAGTGTCTCGAACCAGGATGCAAAATATAAAACCCATCAAACGACTGCAAGTTGCTAATCGTCCTATCACGAACCAGATATACCGTGATATTTCAGCAATGAGCAGGCTGATGATGATGAACTATAGCTAAGAACACTTACCGTCATGTCAGCTTTCAAACAAAAAAAACTAGATCAAAATCGGTCCACCCGTTTGGATGCTACGATGCCACAGACAGACAGACAGACAGACAGACAGACAGACAGACAGACAGACAGACAGACAGACACGTCAAACTTATAACACCCCTCTTTTTGGTCGGGGGTTAAAAATAAATATAAATAAATATCGATAATAATATCCTGTACGTTCCTGCAAAGCCCAATAATCTGTGTCGGGGGTTTCCAGCGTAAGCTTCCACATACATCAATTGAAGGAAAGGCCGAAAAGTGAAAATATGAAAGATAGTCTACATAAAAAGTTCATAAAGTTTCTGTCTAGTTTGTGATTCAACGGGCATTTTATCACGGGCTCGAGGGTCGCCAGATGACGGGCGTGTAAAAAAGTACTAATAATAACGAAAATAGGATATATTACGGCAATCAAAATACCATGCACTTTTTTGTCACTTGGGTAACTTTTCAATATAATATTTTCCTTGTTAATTATAGTAACCCAACTGTTTTAAGGTGAGAGTTAAAAGGGTTTTCCTAATTTTATCGTTAAATCGACCCTCCCGCGAATAATCGGGTATTGACATAATATTACGGGGCTTTTCGTGCTATCAATGTAGAAGTCAAAATGCATCATGCAAATTTTTTTCACAATTTTTCTGTGGATATTTATAATAAAATATAGTAATAATATATCCAATCTAACGATGATAAAGGGAAGACAAACATTATTTAACGATAGTAAGAAAATAATTATATTCTACATTTCTCAGGCTTCGTTCCAACATTGTGTTATTGTTCCTTAAATAATAGGCCGTTTCGTCAATTTAAATTCTTCGTTTATTCGTTGAAATTTATTATATGGTAACTGTTAAACAGGTAAGAAATTGAATATAAATGAAATATACAGGGTGTCACAAGACTATGTGATAATACTTCAGGGTGTGCATGAGTCCCGTGTATAGAGTTTACTGTAAAAGTAAGCAGATAGCTGGTAGGTAGACTTTGGCGATAAACAAGTGAAGTTGAGAGGGGCAAGATAATCTAAAATGTAATAAAAAACCTCATTTTCAGAATTCATTTAAACTTCAATTATCTACACTACTATTATAAAGAGGAAAGATTTGATTTTTTGTTTGTTTGTTTGTTTGTTTGAGTCGAATAGGCTCCGAAACTACTGGACCGATTTGAAAAATTCTTTTGCTATTGGAATCTTACATTATTTCTGCTGAACATAGGCTACATTTTATTTTGGAAAAAAGTAGGGTTCCGTAAGATATTTGAGTTTTTCGGACGCAAGGTGTAAAAAATCAGCTAGAAAAGTTACTTATTTTGCGTACGCTGCCTAAACTATAAAAGATAGAACCATAAAATATTCTAAGTAATTGTAGATCTTATAAATGTCTACAAAAAAGTCCGCGACACACTATACCTATCTATGTCGAGTGAGGCACAATAACCATTTATTTATTTAAAAATCCCGAATTTTTTTTGGACTACATTTAAACGGATATATTTTACTCACGCTATTAATCTTTATCAAAATAAATTATTTTATCACTAATTACAGTTTATGTAGATAATATTTGGTCTTTGAATGATTAAAATTGGACGTTTGGTTTTGAAATTATGGCGAAATTAAAATATTACGATAGTGGGCGTCACCAAAGCGCGTGCGGAGGGAAGACAATATTCTGTTGTAGACATGAAAATTCTGTATTTATAAGATATGAAATGACACCCGAAATTACACCTTTGTCACTACATCGCTATAGAAGCCAAAAATGTGGTTAGTTTTTTGTCTGTCTGTCTGTCACTCTTTCTGTCTGTCTGTATGTTTGTTCCAGCATCACACGAAAAATACTGATCCGATTTGAATGTGGTTTTCGCAGATATTCTATTTATCTTCTTCCAACTTAACATCTGGTGTATAAAATTTTTTCCCCCCACCCCTCTAAGGGGACAAAAGAGGGGGTCAGATTTTGTATCAAACTTTTTTCTTTAACACGAAAACTACTGATCCGATTTGCATACGGTTTTCACAGATATGTTATATGTATTTGTCTTCTTCCAACTCAACATCTGGTGTATAAAAATCCTCCCCCCCTCCCCTCTCAACCCTCTCTGGGGACCAAAGAGGGGTCAGATTTTGTATACAACTTTTTTCTTTAGTGGACTTACTTCATATTAGGTATTAAATGTGTTTTTCAACTTAACATCTGGTGTATGACCTTCCCCCCCACACCCTCTTAGGGGACAAAAGAGGGGGTAAAACATGTATCAACTGATGATGTAGAAAATATACTTTAAATGGCAAAACAACGTTTGCCGGGACAGCTAGTTATTTATATACTTAATTAGATGACGACTGCAACTCCATTGCGCCAAAATTAGTTTTAAATAGCGCTGGAACCGTACATATTTCCGGGATAAGAAGTATCTTATGTCCGTTCCTGGGACTCTAACTATCTCTATTGAAATATATCACATACATTATCTTGATGTGTGTAGCCACCAAAGTCCAAACCGCGCGTTCGGGCGGACGCATATAAATCTACCGCTGTGTCGTCCGAGTTTGTATCGCCGTACTTAATAATATTATGTACTCTTTAATAAAAGAGGTTTATTTGTCGGTATATTAGCTATCGAAATTACATTAAATAGTTCTCGAAATTACTAGACCAGCCAACTTAAATGTGACTTCTATCAGGTACTTCAATAATTTTTAGGGCAGGCACTAACTTCAAAAGTTCAGAAAATCTATCTACTGCAAATACTAATCTAATTACTGCAAATAGCCTTAAATGAGATTGGCGTTTCATTAACCTTTAACGCCACGGTTTATTGCAATTGAAATGTAGGACACGGCGCGCTCCGGTAAGAAAACAGTAAGGTAAATATTCATGAGTGTCTCTACGGTCGCATGTAAAGGTACAAGGGCGGACCCTTTTCATGTCGTGCCCTACTCTAGCCCTGTGGAGCGCGTTACGCGGTGATGAACGAGTGCTGTCTCCGAGCCCTTTATGTTTCACTTAACTGATATTTTTACTCCACTTTATTCTGAATAACATCATATTCATACTAATATTATAAGTGGGAAAGTGTGTCTGATTGTCTGTCTATCTGTCTGTTACTTCCCACTTATACTGCTAGACCGATTATGATGAAACCTTGAGCGGATCTCTCTGTGTCAATCATCAAAAACATAAATGCGAAAATAATAGAAACTCCGCTAATATTAAGCACAAACGATTTATATTTCATGTCGACCAAAATGGGATATTAATGGGATTGACTCAAAACACATGAGCATCAGCTATTCAGGACAAATTCTTACCCTTGGGCCTTGGCTCACTGAAGATGATTCGAGCGACCACTCTACTTCGACCCGCGGCAGTCGACCAGCCAAAGGCCCTTCTTCTTACATCACGGTCTTTAATAAGCTGGTCCTTCGTCATTAAGGGATAAATCACTCTTGTATTGAATAGCCCATTGTCCGACGCTTACAAACGTTAAAACAATCAGATATATACTTCATTTAGATGATTATCCCGTACAGGAAATAAGGATCGATCAAGATTAAAGGCAACGCACTTACAACTCTTCTGATGTTGCGAGTTTGCATGGGCGATGGTAGTTGCCTTCCATCAGGTGATCCGTTTGCTCGTTTGCCCGCTAATTTTATAACAAAGCAAAATTCGGTTGCCTTTGCACTAACATAATAATAAAATAGGATATACAATCTGAGTAAAAAATTTGGTACTTTTTTTTACAAAAACATAAAGTGAAGACCAGCTTTGTATCCAAACATATTTCAAGCTCCAAAGTTTGTAATAATAAGACCTCTTGGGACCGGCCCCTCAGGCCTCAATGTACGAAGTACCTTATGTAAGGTGTCATACTATAGTCAAAATAGTTTAAGGTGGCACCAGCGGTTATTGACCTTTTTACTCTAACAATTATTGTGAAAACTGCCCGCACAGTATTCCGGTAAGTTAAGAAAAAAATAACGTAAAGACACAGACTAGCTAATATACATTCATCGGAAAACCTCTTGGTAACTTTTAGTGAGATAATATGATATTGAATGTACTGTCACTTCTTGGTGGAAATTCATGTTGAATTAAATGATTATACACTTTCCTTGCACTTATTCCACTTTATTTTAATAGATTTATTATAGAATTATAATATACACGACCGGTTTCGAAAATTCATCATCAGGTGTACTGTACTGTACAGTACAGTATCATTTAATAGTGAGATAATCTCCAATTATTTAAGAGTTCGAAGTAATAAACTCAATTCTCAGATCTAATCGAGTATGCAAAATACGATATCGCCGTTAGACTAGAAAATATATCTGTTACTTCATTTTCAATCGTATTTTGTATAGAAAACGATAACTTTGTATTAATTATAACTTTATATTTGTATAGAAACGATTTAAAATTGATAGTGAGTAAATGACCCCGCCGAGACGAGCAAAGCGAAGCGCAAGGCTTTTTGGCTGTTTCGTTACTTGCTACAGAAATATTCGCCTTACCTCTTCGACGGTAGCGAAACAGCGAAGCCATACATACTTACTGATACGTAGAATTTGTTGAAGTTAGGATCGGAGTTAGGCCACGTAGATTCAGAAGCTTTGCTCTACATTCAATCTGATGTCTTAAATGTGGTCGTCGAGGCAACATAATTATTTTTACATGAAATGTTTTTGGTGGGATTATTTTTTTCAGAAATGAAGAAACATGAGTGACTTTGAAAGTTAGCACAATTTTGCTTCATCTCGGGGCTCGTATGAACTGGCTCTAACTCTGTATGATTTACCGGGATCATAACCCCAAAGTTTATCGAATTGACTGGAAGTTTCCAAAAGCGCCCAATTTGTATGTGTAGCTACTTTATTCGCTCATAAACTTTTATGTCCTTTTAACTTCGTCGATAGCTCCTCGCTATAATTAATTATTCAATTAACATGCCTATTTACGACCATTATGTTTTGAGTACGGTCGTGGAAATTGAGTAATTAGTAGTTAGGATGGAGAAAACTTGTGATGGTTGTTATAGTAATGTTGTTACACATGTTCTTGCCGAGTTATAATGATAACGACTCTAAAATCATTATGAATTATTATTTTGTACAATGGGTAAAAATAACGAAAAATCATCGGTTTCCTTGCAAGAAAGTTGCAGCCCTTTTTTTGATGCGCAGGGGAAACCCATCATGGGTTCCCTGCATCGGGGATGTGACTCAGTTAAGCTCAAGCACCCCGGGGATTATTTTTATTATTTGATTATTTAATTTGTTTTATTTTTAGTATGTGTGGTTACAGTAGCAATAGAAATACACAATCTTGGAAAATTTGTAATTCTAAATATTACTATTCTTGAGATATAACCTGGAGACAGACGGACAGACATCGAATTAGTAGTCCCGTTTTTACCCATTGGGTTACAACCCTAAAAAGAACAGTGGGAGCTTTTGTATTTTAAATTGATTAAAAAGGTTTTATTATAACAAAGGCGCGAATCGTACTTCAACGCAACGTCGCGTCGCGTCGGCTGTAATTCTGGAGATAACAGTTATCTGAGGTCCGCTCAAGTTATTTGTGGCCTCAGTTGAGATTTATTATTTGCGGAAACTCACTAAATCTAACGGCGCCCTTCCCCATCTCATCCCCTTTATTTTAATTAAATTACTTTCATTATTCATACGAATGCCAAAAATGATAAAAAGGTAGAGATTATTTAAATTCACTTTGTACAATAATAAATTAGGTATGCAATTTTGCCACACTGATGTTATAAAGGATAAAGTCATACTTATAAAAAATACTTGTGAGTATCTGTTACATCTTGGAGCAAAAATAATCGGCCAAGTGCGAGTCGGACTCGCGCACGAAGGGTTCCGTAACATTATAGAGCAAAATTAGGCCCTAAATTGTGTTTTTTGTATGGGAGCCCGACTTATTTTTTTATTTTATAATAATATTGTTATTAAATGTTAAAGTACACATATAAGTAAGGATTTTGTGAAAAATTGAAGTACCTACCTGTTACATTGCCAGATTTTTTTCTGCCAAGTCGGGACTTTGGAACTTTTGAGTGAAAAAGCGGGATTCTTCAGTCAAAAGCGGGACAAAGTAAAAATAGGTATAAAATCAACAGTTTTTTTAATTTTTACGTGACAATAGCTGATACCAAAAGTAGCGATAGAAAATGCACCCCTCTTACCTCCCACACTCTTATCTTCATTACGCACCTTTCTTTCTCAGCACGCTGCACGTACGTTCGGGCTTTCCCCGAAAAGCGGGACTGAGCTTGTCCCGCGCGGGACATTTAATTTTGATAAAAAAATCGGGACGTCCCGCCAAAATAGGGATGTCTGGCAACGCTGACCTGTTGCCATTTTTGATATAGAGCAAAAAAGTTTAAAAAAATCACGCTTGTTGTATGGAAGCCCCCCTTAAATATTAATTTTATTTTGTTTTTAGTATTTGTTGTTATAGCGGCAACAGACATACATAATCCGTGAAAATTTCAAATCTCTAGCTATTACCGTTCTTGAGTTACAGCCTGGAGACAGACAGACATACAGACAAACAGACGGACGGACGGACAGACAACGAAGTCTTAGTAATAGGGTCCGGTTTTTACCCTTTAGGTACGGAACCCTAACTAGTACTTCACTGTTTTTAGTAAAATTTGGTGTGGCAGTAGCTATAGCCTCTATATAGGTATAGTCTACTTGTGGTCCTGAAATGATAATATATTCATTTAATACTATCACAATAAATATAACGAACCTAGGAAATTATATTTGATATTGTTTTTAATATTCCAAACTGTTAAGTAGTTTTGGTTCATATCTTTGAAATTTCACTATACACAATAGTGCGATAAATAACAATAAAACTGAAGCGCCTGTAAACCGATACGGCGCTGGAAATTTTCAATTTTCACGCGAGCATATCCCAACTCTGTCGGGATAAGCGTGTATCAAATTTTCATGGTTATTGTCTTCGAGTTACTTTATACATCGAAATCCGTTTTAGAGGAACTCGATACAAACATTATTTATGGATATCCAATATTTTTGTTACGCCTCAACTAAAAAGGTTTTACCAGGATCATTTTACCGCATTCATCTCTATATTTAAATCATTTATAAGAAAACTAAGGTTCTGTCAGATGTGTTCCCATACAACGAAATCCCAAATAAACATTTCTGTTTCCTACCTTTTCTTTCGTACGTCCTCTTTGATAATCTTTTCCTAAAAATTACATTTTTGGAAGCAAATCTCTTTGTATCTCGAGTTATGGACTCGTTTGCTTTGTAAATTTTATCTTAATTATGGTCTTTTAAGAGTCGAGTCTGTCTTCTTGTGGTATAATATTACTGTAACATTTGGAAACTTTTGAAGATTTTTCAAGAATTTCTATTTCGAAATTCGTCGACCACCGTTATCGATAGCAGTAAAAAGTTTTGTGTTAGGGCGAAGCCAAACGAGCGTAATTTGTGAGTCGTGAGCCGCAGAATTTCTGCCGGGCAGAATTTCTTGTCATACAAATGACGACTCATTTTGAGTCGCCGTGTGAATCAAACATGACTTTTGTATGAAATTTCTGCCCGGCAGAAATTCTGTCCGGCAGAAATTACGCTCGTTTGGCTTCACCCAAAATTTTTTCAGGTCGCTAATTTCCCGAAAACATTTTCACAGTGAAGAAATAGCGTTCTAAGGTAAATTATAATAAAACTAGATAAAGCCCGCAACTCAGTTGCGCCAAAATTCATTTATCGCGCGGGAACCCTACATTTTTTCTGGGATGAAAAGTATCCTATGTCCTTTCCCGGGATTTAAAGTAGGTGTCTTCATACTAAATTTCAGCAAAATCAGTTCAGCGGTTTGGTCGTGAAGAGGTAATAGACACACACAATTTCACATTTATAATAATATTAGTATGGATTCTCAAAATTATAAACGTGTACAATAACATAATTATATTACGTGTAGCGAAATTGTATTTACTTACATTCATTATTATAAGAACTATTTAAAGTAGAAGTTACGAATAAAACATAACTACGAAACTTAATTATAAACATTTTCGAAGACTTTCCGTAGAAAATTTATGAAATTCCGTAGAAAAGAGCAATAAGAGAATTCCTCCCGTCGTTGCAGTATTGAACAAATAAGCAACTGCAGTTACTTGTCTACAGCGGTTCGGAACGAAATGGATTTGAAACTATCTGTTCATGCTGGCGTGGCGCAGCTGAACCAAACTGAACAAAAATACTATAGCCCAAGAGCCGGTGACAGACTTAAGTCTAAAGGTGCCGGTTGGCAGCGGGCGACGTGAAGCGGCGGCAGACGACGTGTCGTCGCGATACTACTGGTTTCTAACCCTCTTACTAATAAAAAGTTACACAGCGTGTATAGAGGGTGCTTAAGATTTTTTCTACTAATAATCATTTTTTGACATAAAGTCTGTATAACGATGCTGTCATTTCCATACAAATTTCTCTGTATAGACCATGTATAGACTCTGTGTAACGTGTGTATAACTTAAAAACTCCTGTTTAACTATTCACACGTTGAACGCATGTTTAAGAAGTTTTTATTAGTAAAAGGGTATGTATTTATATGAAAAGTGTCATTAGCTGCGGAGTACGGAGGGTATTTCATAGAAATACATAGAAACCATAGTAGTGTCGCGACGACACTACAGACGACGGTCTGCTGCCGCTTCATGAAGCCGGTTTCCAACTTGTAACTTAATACTTAAGGAATTTTCAGGGTGACTGGCAATGGGCAGCAATTGTCAAAAATTTCCAGCAGTGGCAGACGAGATTCCTATAGTTATTTTAAAGAAAATATCATAAAAATTGAGCTTTACTCTCTATCGATGGTTAGGTAGTCTTTGAACTGGATACTTCATAAAGTAACCGCGACCAAAACTTCATAGTAAAGTTGCTGGTCGTTCTTACCTTTACAGAGTATAACTGTTACACCCTGTAAAGGTTTCACGTTACCTTAAGTATTATCACTTATTGTTACAAATAAGTGATAATACTTAAGGGTGTGTGTGTGTGTCCCTTATATTATAGAGTTCACTATAAAAGTAGCAGCGCTGGGAAAGCAATTTTTTTGTGATTTGTATGGGCAAGCGCCCTGGCGGTGAGGACTATTTGTATGGACATACCCATCAGGGTTTGCCCATACAAAAGTTTAAAAGTCACTCTTTCAGTGCTAGCAGCACTGAAAGAGTGACTTTTAAACTTTCACATACTTACTATCTATACAAGGGAAAAATATACTACATGTCACACGTTGTATATATTTTTTTTTATGAAATAAGGAGGCAAACGAGCAAACGGGTCACCTGATAGAAAGCATCTTCCGACGCCCATGGACACCCGCAGCATCAGAAGAGCTGCAGGTGCGTTGCCGGCCTTTTAAGAGGGAATAGGGTAAGGTAAGGTAAGGTAAGGTAAGGGGAGGGGAGGGTAGGGATGGGAAGGGAAAGGAATAGGGGAGGGTAGGGAAGGGAATAGGATAGGGGATTGGGCCTCCGGTTAACTCACTCACTCGGCGAAACACAGCGCAAGCGCGGTTTCACGCCGGTTTTCTGTGAGGACGTGGTATTTCTCCGGTCGAACCGGCCCATTCATGCCGAAGCATGGCTCTCCCACGTCTCAATAGAGTATAGTGGTCGTTAACAGGTAAACATTCAGCTTTTATAAAATGGCGAATGTCTGGCTGTCTCTGGCTCTCGGGTTACTAGTTGTACAATGTACATGTGGGCTTTCATAAGAAAAGCGTTCGTATGTTGAATATTAATAGACTGTATGTGATGTCCACTAGCTAACTCGTTCTCTTGAGAATACGAGTATGTCCAGTTGCTATTGTGTTCATTTGGATTGGAGGAAATAATCTTGTCGTCACTTATATGAAAACAAGTAAATTCATAAGCTTGCTGTAGCCAAAACATTTCTTTGTACGCTCTTGTTGTTATTTTTGTAAGGAAATCCTTTCAGACCGTAAGGTACCAGCTCAGGTGAGTGTCAGCACTTTTTCTATGCTTGATAAATTAGTATCAGTATCATGCCCGCAAACTTAGTTTATCGCGCGAAACTCTACGTTTTTTCGAGATTTCATCTAAATCGGTAGAGCTGTCTAAACGTAAAGAAGCATTCAGAACTACTTTTGCGTTCACAATACCTAGTAGACTTTTAGGCTTTAGACTTTAGACTAGATTTAGGCCGTAGCTGCGTTGCACTAAAATGCGTTTATTAGTTTTTTTCCGCAACAAAAACTATCCGTTCGCGAAACACCAAATATCTGCGTACCAAATTTTACTAAACAAATTGGGTTTTGCGGTTTAATCATGAAGAGGTAACAGACAGAAAGACAGACAGACATAGTTTCGCATTTATACCTAATATTAATTACGGATTAGTATGGATAAGATAGGTTGTTGTAAGGTAGAATACTGGTTGTCTGGAAGAAACCGCTTAAACCGGTAAAGACCAATCACCAATGTAAGACCGCCATTTTGCACATTTTCGTAATTTTGTGTATATTTTTTTGTTATTACCCATTTCTTTTGTGCGAATGTATAATTTATTATTATTATGGATCTGCAGAACAAACGGAAGTAAATATAATATATCAAAACCAAATCAAAACCATAACAACGTCAAACTGATTCATGGAATGAACATTGGAGTGACATATCAAAGGTACAGGTAAGACGTCAGATCTGGCGAAGACTCCTGGGAACACAGCTTTGAGTAATCAACTTGGACACAATATTATTATTATGTCGGATTTAGAGGTTCTTTTACTTGGAGCTAGTTTATCCAATCAACAAAATTGTTGATTGGTACTTGGTATCTACGTTTTGACGTTTGTCAATCAAAAGCACCAATCAATAGACAAATTCTTGTAAAAAAACTTTGAAACCAGGCATTTTATTAATCAGAGAAAGCGAAGCGAACCCTAATATATTGCATAACCTTTTGTGGTACACTTTACGGGAAAACTATCACGCACAATTTTTATTTATATTTAGATGTGTTATCAATTATCAGCCAGTCAAGGTTTTAAATACGTAGGTAGATGTGTCATCATCAGTCAGTCAAGGTGTGACGACGCAAGGCCTCACAAAGCTCGGCTTTTAGCTAGTATAAATGTCGCAGTCATCTGGTTCAATCTGCGGTTCGATTGAATGACTAGCGCATTCATTAAATGACTCCATTCAATTGAATGACTCGGCCGAACGTTGATTGATCAATCGTCACTCAACGTTCAACTAGTTATCGATTTTTAACATAGCCCTTTGAAGAGAGCGGATATGAAATCAGTCAGGTAATTGAATGTATTTATTTTTAACGAAATAGAAAATGTATAAGAACAGATAATAATTCTTAGGTATATATAGTATCCCTAAGTAGTTTGTGTTAGGTATTTAATGGCAATGTATTTATTACTCCGTCTGTCCAATACGATTGGATTTGGTTAGGTTAGGTTAGTTATTAGTTCCCCCCGAAGGTTGCTCGCCTTGTCGTGGCGGTGGGGCTCAGTAACCGCGGCTTGGACAACCGCGGTGAAGCGAAGAGGCAACCAGGGCCGGCCGGTGTCGCCGCCTGGCCCGAGGAGGGCGCTCCCAGCGGACTGGAGGAGTCCGCTGCGGATGCGCACCGAGGTGGGGCCGCAGAGGAAGAGGCAAGTAGGTATTACGGTGCGCCGCTTGCCCTATCCTCTGCGGCCGAGGACGGATCGCGGGGGGGAGAGGCATTGTGGTAGGTTGCCGCTTTCCCTACCCCCCCTGCGAGCTGGCCGTTCCGTTTGAACGGCATTGGTGGGGCCGCAGAGGAAGAGGCAAGTAGGTATTGCGGTGCGCCGCTTGCCCTATCCTCTGCGGCCGAGGTGTGGTCGGTGGCAGAGCCACAGACCTGATCTGCCACATGGCCTCCAAGTAGCAGACTCGGGGGGCGTCTGCTACAGCCCTGGTGGGGGCCGAGGAGGAGGGCGCACGTGTCGTGCGCCCATCGTGGAGTCTTCGGACCGCTGGCGGGGTCGCGGATGTGTGTATCGTTCCCGTGGCCCCGTCAAAAGGCGGCGTGGCGGAAGATGGGGGGGGGGTTTTAGTGGGTATACCGTGGTCTCATCAGCTACGGGAGTCCCACATCACCGCTCGGGTCGCCCCCTGCGCCTGGGTGGTATGCGTAATGCATTTCCCCCTCCGGAAAAAAAAAAAAAAAAAAAAAAAAAAGGTTAGTTATTAGTTATTAGCTTATTTTCATCAGAATTGGTTCAGCGGCTTGGGCGTGTAGAGGTGACAGACAGACACACTTTCGCATTGGTAATATTAGTATGAATATAAAAATATCAAAATATGTCATAAGGGCTATAACTATTACATAAAGAACAACTAAATTGTAATAAATGTTAAAAACGTTAAGCAAAAAACGTATTCGGTAGTGCATGAAATGAATAAAATAATGTAATTTAGTTGGTTTACGGCTACTACGAGTACAAAGCCCGCCCGCGCTTTGTCCGAACTAATTTTAGTTTCAAAGCAAACATTTTAAATTACTTGTTTTAAATGTACAAAAACATGCTGCGAGATTGTAGGTAAATCTCATTTATCAAGGGCTAAATGAACTATTGTGCCAAAAATTGTTTATCGCGAGGAAACCGTACATTTTTCCGGGATATAAAGTATCCTATGCCCTTTCCAGGGACTCAAAGTATCTAACTTACTTAAGCCACCACCAAATCAAATCTAACTTACTATAAAATCTCACTTAATTTAAATTACAGCCACTGTTATGGGTAAGTTTACTACATAATATTATCCAATAAAGCAAAGAATACTTGTTCATAATGTTACTTTACACCTTTATCTACAATGTACAGATTTCGATTTTGCATAGAACTTGACACTCATTTAGATCTCAATTATATTGCAGCGAATCCCACAGCCAAACATTTATAATTTTTATATTGAACTTGACTCTCCTTTTTACATTAATGTTTTTGGTAGGATCTGTTTAACTGGGACGTAACCTTTTAATGGAAATTTGAAACAAGTCAAACAATAATAATTCAGTGCTATCGTTTTTTTCTCGCCCAACCCTAGTATTAATTTTGTTTGTCTGAAACAAAATTTGTACCCGGGGGACTATTCAGCTTATGTAAACTCTTAAATTAATAAATTAATGGTGGAACCTATTATGTATACTATGCATTGTCTGAAATAAACGTTTTGAATTTGAATTATTGAAACGAAGTTAAACTTTTTGTGGTGCTCCCTCACCGAGAGCACTCGCTTGTAATGTAACATTACAGAGTCGAGCATTACAATGCGCACCTTGCACTCCTTCTGTTGCCGCTACAATAACAAATATCGCGCGATTCCGACTCGCACTTGGCCGAATTTATAAGATCCTTAAAAATACACTTCAATGATAATAATAAAATTATTATCACAATTTCGCGTTATTCGTTCGAAGTCAAAAGAGAACGTGAAATGACCATAAAGGAAACATAAAGGTTTCCGATTTTCAGGGATTTGGACCGCGACGCGTTAATTAAAATATTATTTCTTTATTCAACATTTATATTAAGGCGGTTTATTCACCGTTACCGGGACGTCACCGACAAAATTTTTAATAAAACGCATTGAACTATTATTACTACGTATAGAAACGATACAGCGTACATGTTTTTTGGCATAGATTTTGTTCGTGCTGTCTTTTCTACACGTATCTAGTAATAATAGTTCAATGATAAAACACCACTTTATGACTTAGGCTATAGGTTTAATTTTGCTCTACGCCACTACAAAATCAGCGGCGGTATGGCTATGGGTCGCTACTCGCTAGACTAATGTCGGTAGAAAACGAAGCCTAGATTATAAAGTGGCATTTAATTAAAATTTTTGTCGGTGACGTCCCGGCGAAAGGGGCGGTGAACAAGCGGCCTAAGTACATAAAATCCCTTCCTAAATTTGAATGTAAAAGGACGGTGTGAATCGAACCTCTAAATTCGTTCCGACCAAAAGTTTTCGTGTTGAATTATTTTAGTCGATTTCAGATTGTTAACAATCGTTTGTAATGAATTCTCAAACTGAAGTGTATTTAAGGAACAAGTTGCCTCGACGGCTCCCCAGTTCTGAATTATACATTTTATCAGATTTTATCAAGTATCCCATAAATAAAATGTTGCTGTTTGTTTAATTATGTACTATGAGAGAAGTTGATTATAATTATAACTCCGCCTAACTAATTATAACGGTCGCCGGTTTCATTGAAACCAGGCCAGCTACGCAGGAGTAATTTTATGGTGCCTAAGTGTGTGAGTACACAAGAGCACTCTCTATTCCTTTACTTTCATAACTCAGTGGGATGGCAGACCGGTACATGACCGGCGAGAGATCAGGCGCAGGACCGACTTTTTACATGCCCATCCTACACATGAATCATCTTGTCAGTTGTCAGACAATCAGGTGATCAGCCTACAATCTACATTTTCCTAACCAAACTTCGAAATAACATGGTTCCAACGCGGGAATCGAACCCATGACCTCCGAGTCAAGAGCCGCGCTCTATACTACTAGACCACGGAGGCGAAGTTGATTCCTAGGCAGATGAGGGACCTACGTAGTTTGGTCGCGTCTGGTCGCGTTATGTCAAACCCAGCCGACAGTCGACAGATCACAATTAACATTGAATTGACATGATCCGACCAACTGACGTTGGTCTGTCAACTGCCTAGGAATCAATTTCCTCGACGGTACATTGTACACTCATTACATTAACAGTTTGTTTGTTAGTTTAACATTAACAGTGGTTGCCTGCAAGCATCGCTTGGAAACTGTAACATTTACCTAATTTCCTGGGACTCAGGTCCACATTTACAGCTTCGATTAAGTATATAAAATTTTATCGTCACAAGCTCATTTGTAGGTTTGAAAAACTTCCGAAAGTGTATCGACTTTGATAAATTTTGAGATATAGGGCCTGTTTCACCACTTCCTGATAAATGCCGAATAGGCTATCCACCACTTAACTTGATAGATGAAGTATGAAGAATCTGTCAAAAAAGTTGTAAATAGCCTATTCGGCACTTTATCAGAAAGTGGTGAAACAGGCCCTTAATAATAAATACAAAAAATTCAAAAAAATGAACTGTCAGTATCCAATATCTACAGGGTGTAACAAAACATAGTGATAATACTTTTTACTATTTATGTGTCCCTTTTACAGAGCTAACTGTGAAAGTAGCGGCACTGAAAGAGCAAATTTTTTTATGATTTGTATGGGCAAGCGCTCCAGCGTCATCAGTTTTGGCGACAGTTTGTAACTTTGTATGTTTGTTACTTCTTTACGACTAAACGGCTGGAGCGATTTTAATAAAATTTGGTATGGAGTTACTTGATACCTTGATTAACACGGCTACGTTTACAGCTGGAAATTATCACAATTATTTATTTTCCGTAATAAACCGCGGGTAACACCGCGGAGCACATCTAGTTTATAATATTTTGTATCGGTGTTTCATTCTGTAACGGCTGGAGCATTTATAATTTTATAAGCTGTATTGAACTGTTACTATAAATAATTATTATTATTTACACCCGGCTGGGTCCCGCAGAACAATATAAAACCGTGATTTGTGGTAAAGTAAAGACAATGGCAACTCCACCAAAGCGCAAACTCCACCGACCAATATAACTTTGATCGCTCGAGTCTGTTGTTCTTCTAAACATGGCGTCAGCTCCGTGATTTATTTCATTATTTTCCGCTTTTCTCATTGACATCTTCCTTGTTTCGTATCTTCCGTAAATAAATCAAAGTTTTGACGCTTGTAACCAACTTCGAAGGGCCCACAAATGTTTGTCTCTACTATACAGGGTGCTACAAAACAAAGTACTTTAGGGTGTGTATTCTCTTCTACAGAATTTATTATGAAAATAGCAGCGCTGAAAGGACATTTTTTGTGATTTGCATCGCCTGTTAGCGCCCCAGCGTCATGAGACTCATGAGTTTGCCCATACAAAAGTAAACTCTTACTCTTTCAACGCTGCTACTTTTACAGTGAACTCTATACAGGGGACTCTTATTACTTTGTTTTGTTACACTCTGTATATTTAGTAGCGCTTACAAAGGGGTTAAAACTAATTACATGGGACGAGACGCTGGATGAAAAATAAATAAAAAATTGCTTCAACCATTCGTCCCACTGTGCACTGGGACGAGCGATTATGGGTCGAAGGACTCAACTACTCAATACTTCAACTCCCAAGCGGCCACATGCAGCCGCAATAACAATAGATTTCTAAGAATCTGCGATCGAAGGATTAGGAGCTCAATTCTTATACCTCGATTCCAGTAGGCTGCGTTTCCACCAGAGAAGTGTTGCAATGAATGTGTTTTTAAGAACCAATAGAATCGCTTTATTGACGTGACCTCGCTCAGCGCAGCGATTCTATTGGATCTTAAAAACACATTCCTCGCAACACAATATATCTGGTGGAAACGCAGCATTAGCCCGCTGCACTGTCTCGTTGCGCATACGAATTACGAGCATGACGGTAAATAGAAACAAGATTCACCTTATTATTAACTACGAGAATAAGCAGGAAGCAATGGGCTAAGACCCCTGGACTTAAACACTCCAAGGCACTCATTCCTGACTTTAACAAGAAACTATCAGAATTTGTGTTCACCTTGGGTAGGAATCAATTAAGAATCCTTACCAGAAGCCTGACTGGGCACTACATGCTCATTGCTCAACAAACACCTAAACAGAATGGGTATTTGTAGCATAACAACTTGCAGATTCTGTGAGGAGAAGGATGAGACACCCATTCACCTTCTCCTCGGCTGTCCTGCTCTACTACAGTCTATCAGAAACAAGCACCTTGGTTACCACGAATATTCATCCACAGAGGAAATTTGTGGCACCAACCCCAACCATATCATTCAATTGGACCCTGAAGACTCATTTATCCTTTAAGACTCGTTTATTTAATCGAAATATTAAATAATTGTAATACTTTAGTAATCGATAGTCGGAACTAAATAAAACGAAAAAAATATTGAACTGTAATATTATTTATCTAGGTGCTTTTATATCAACGTATAGGATATTTTTTCTTTTCGCTTTGAGGATTAAATCCATGAGACTGGTAGCACATGTGTTTTCTTATTTACTTTGAAGCGATATTTCTAACTGGAATTTCAATTTCATATTTAATTTGCTCGTTGATTTTTTGAATGTCTGATTTATTGGATTTTCTTTGAAATAAAGAATAACCTACCTAAAATATATTTTATTAGCTGTAACTTAGTCTGCGTCAACAGTCAACACATAACTTGTTTTTTTAATTACTTCCGTAAATATTGATTTTACGATGAAAATTACAAGGATCAAAGTTATAGAGAACTAAATTTGCAACAACTTTGGTTCTTATAATTTTTGTAAGAAAAATTAAGAATAAAGACGTGGTCAAAAATAGGAGGGTTTAACCTTTAAACGAATATGGCGGCTAACGCATCTGTCAGATTTGATCGACTTTTTGAATTTAAATGCTATTTATGACCTCCACTCAGTGGCGCAAAAAAAACTGATTATAATTAATTCCAGTTAAAGTCTAACGCGACTGGGCAAACAACCAAAAAAAACTAGTACTTTTTGACATAAGTGCGTTCTTAACAAACAAACGCTTTATAATATTAGTAAAGATTTATATTATTTTCTATAATATACTCTATAATATTATTATACAATTTCAGAAATTTAAAACTATTTTGTTTGGAACCAAGATATTTAAGAATTTTGCAGTGAATTCCACATTATATTGAGTACCCACCTAACCAATTTACTTCAATAAATAAAAACCTTTTTACCACAAAGAAGAGTTTATTTAGGTATTTAATTTATAAGGTATCGATCAAGTATCGATCTCCAGACTGAGACAAATCTAAGATGGTTCCCGAACCAGTAGTAGGCGTTGAGTCTCGACGTTTGAAAAGGGTATTCATAATCCCCACTTTGAATTGAACAAAATCATTTCGAATTTGAATTTAATGTCTGGCAAACTCAAACACGCCAAGTCGTTTCGGCTCGGTACAGCTTGTTAAGTAAACCCGCCATAATATATTATCTAAATCAGAAAATATATCTATGTATATGCTGATGGCTACGTAAAGTTTAATCAGGTTATGACAAACTCAGCAGGCAAATCTTGCCTGGTGATCTTGCCCAAATAAATAACGAATCTGTCGCCTGTCATAATATTATTATTATCATTCTTTCCGATGGTACACAGATTGAAAATATAAACCTACATTGAATTATAATATTGTACTAGAAGACTCCCGAAACTGCGTTGCGCCAAAATACGTTTATCGCGCTGGAATTGTACATTTTTCCAGGATAAAAATTATCCTATGTTCCTTTCCGGGACTCAAAGTATATCCATACCTTTCAACTAAATCGGTTCAACAGTTTGGACGTGAAGATGTAACAGACAGATAGACGGACAGAAACACTTTCGCATTTTAATATTAGTATTTACATGGATTAATTGTGGCACAGTCGAGTGAAAATTCAGAATTCTCTATGCATTTTGGACAGCGTGTACAAGCGTGGGAGCTTTGCAAAGACTTTGAATGCGGGAACAGTATGAAATATTTGAATTGAATTTTACAAACCTGCGGGCCGTCCCATATTAAATTACTATGAATTGTGAGCCACAGCACGTAGCCCCGGCACCGGGAGTAGAATCTATAAGCGGGGATCCCCGGTAAACTTATTGGCCACCTCATGGGCTAATTTCATAAACTTAATAAGTCAGACTCCTTTGTTAATTAGTTAATTACGCTTTGAATTCAAATAAAATAAATTGAGAGCTGATGGAATTTTTCTACTTATTACTTGGTTGGAGATATTGAGATGATCCTGTTTTAAATAGTCACATTTTTATTTAATCCTTATACTTTGATGATGTTGTATTTTGTTTTTAAGCGTAAAGAATTCATTTAGATTTAATTTAAATCATATTAGTGTTACATCTCGACACTCCCTAGGAATAACAACTTAACTCATTTTTTACGTTTTTTCAGGAGAGCGATTTTAATGTTAAAAAATGTTCTCACGCCTACATTTTTTAATTAATATTAGTGATTCTTTTATACATAGCATGCATTTTTCGTTCTTTTTCTATTTATTTATTTGTTTTTATTGTAAAAGATCTCCTTCATGTAGTTTTATGACTTACAATAATAGGTCTCAATATTTGATTCGTAGAATAACATTGTAACTTGAAATACAAACACCAAAATCAGCCAAAATGAGAGAGAGATTAATGAACTTACGGGTTATATAATTGTATGTCTGAGATACGTTAAAATTATCTTTGGTGATTTGAGTTTTACTTCAAAAATATAAGGTATCTAATACCTATATCAAGTCAATTATCGAGAAAAATACACTAAGGTACCCATGTACCACCCACCATGCGAATGGAAATATTGAAAACGTTGGCGGAGGGTCTATAGAAATATGTAAAATCTCTAAGAGGTGATGCTACTTTTGAAAAGTCATTTCATACCGACTAAATTTTTGTCCAGTAGGTAGTAGATTTCATATTTAATAATCAACATAATGAGAGTCAGTCGCCATACACGGTGGAGTGTCAATTGGGAGCATCTCAAAGATGTCAAAGAAGATTTTGCTAAAAGTAATTTTTTACCATTTGATAATTTGATGGACGATTAATTATTATTGAGGTCATATTGAAATAAAAATCAGCCGTATTGCAGACAGGAGATTCAACGTCAGTCGCATTACTGAACTATGTTAAAAATGTTAAAATATAAAGTCATTTTATGCCCTACAAAATCTATACAGGTCAATATTTATACTTTGTAAATAATAAAAAGAACCGTCAGTCAACACCTACGCAATAATTCTACGACAGTTTAACGAATTATCATTACTTATACTTAGTTTTCTCAGAAAATTCGAATTAGTTTCTAATTAAGACTTATGTACATTAATTTTATTTATTATTATTATTATTATTATTATTATTGGCCCACTGTGTCCCACTGTCTTTTTATTTATAAAAAACTAATAATGGAATACATAATATCTTTCTAATATACTAGCTGTCCCGGCAAACGTTGTTTTGCCATTTAAAGTATATTTTCTACATCATCAGTTGATACATGTTTTACCCCCTCTTTTGTCCCCTAAGAGGGTGTGGGGGGGGGAAGATCATACACCAGATGTTAAGTTGAAAAACACAGTTAATACCTAATATGAAGTAAGTCCACTAAAGAAAAAAGTTGTATACAAAATCTGACCCCTCTTTGGTCCCCAGAGAGGGTTGAGAGGGGACGGGGGGAGGATTTTTATACACCAGATGTTGAGTTGGAAGAAGACAAATATAATATATCTGTGAAAACCGTATGCCAATCGGATCAGTAGTTTTCGTGTTGAAGAAAAATTTTGATACAAAATCTGACCCCCTCTTTTGTCCCCTTAGAGGGGTGGGGGGAAAAAATTTTATACACCATATGTTAAGTTGGAAGAAGATAAATATATCTGCGAAAACCACATTCAAATCGGATCAGTATTTTTCGTGTGATGCTGGAACAAACATACAGACAGAAAGAGTGACAGACAGACAGACAGACTAAAAACTAACCACATTTTTGGCTTCTATAGCGATGTAGTGACAAAGGTGTAATTTCGGGTGTCATTTCATATCTTCTAAGTACAGAATTTTCATTTCTACAACAGAATATTGTCTTCCCCGCACGCGCTTTGGTGACGCCCACTATCGTAATATTTTAATTTCGCCATAATTTCAAAACCAAACGTCCAATTTTAATCATTCAAAGACCAAATATTATCTACATAAACTGAACTTAGTGATAAAATAATTTATTTTGATAAGGATTAATAGCGTGAGTAAAATATATCCGTTTTAATGTAGTCCAAAAAAAATTCAGGATTTTTAAATAAATAAATGGTTATTGTGCCTCACTCGACATAGATAGGTATAGTGTGTCGCGGACTTTTTTGTAGATATTTATAAGATCTACAATTACTTAGAACATTTTATGGTTCTATCTTTTATAGTTTAGGCAGCGTACGCAAAATAAGTAACTTTTCTAGCTGATTTTTTACACCTTGCGTCCGAAAAACTCAAATATCTTACGGAACCCTACTTTTTTCCAAAATAAAATGTAGCCTATGTTCAGCAGAAATAATGTAAGATTCCAATAGCAAAAGAATTTTTCAAATCGGTCCAGTAGTTTCGGAGCCTATTCGACTCAAACAAACAAACAAACAAACAAACAAACAAACAAACAAACAAACAAAAAATCAAATCTTTCCTCTTTATAATAGTAGTGTAGATAAAATTCTCGTCTCAGTGTTTGTGCGCGAACTCCTCAAAACGGCTTTTAACCTATTTTAATAAATTTTGTATGTAACTACATTCATTAAGTCCGAGAATAGGTTTTTATCTACTTTTTGAATTGATACTAGAAATAATAAGTCAAAACAACATTGCCGGGTCAGCTACTAATACAATAAAAACAAAATATAAAAAACAGTATCCATTAATATTATTATAAATCAAATGTAAAACCAAGTAATTTCCATCTACCTTTGTAGATGGACCCCACTACACCCCGACATACCTCTTTACCTAAGATTAAAAAAAAATCGTCAAGTGCGAGTAGGACTCGCACACGAAGGGTTATATATGTACTTATCAAAACATGCAAAATAATTAGTTTTTTTTCTATCTGCTGGAATTATTGATTTCGAGCAAAAAGAGCAAAAAATCACGTTTTTTGTATGGGAGCTTACAGCATGTTATAATGCTTTCTATGTTGTATATCCAAAAGAAAATGGTGATAAAAAAATGTAACTAAATATAAGTTGTTATTGCTTTTAATCGGGGAGTAAATAAATTCGGATTATAACATTGTATATCACTATACGATGTTTTTAATGTTGAAATTTAAAAAAAATCCAGTAAGTGACACGGAATACGTTAATATCATTCTTGATATCTTCGGATCTATTTAACATAGAGATACGTTTCCAGGACAGAAAAATGGAGAATTAGTTGAAAAGAAAGAATATGAACTTAACTCATTTGTCACGTAACTCAAGTTAAGTTGTTATTCCTAGGGAGTGTCGTCTATTGTTTTAATGGTAAGTTCTTAGGTACAATTAAACTGCTAAATTGACTGTTGTAGTGCGATAAACGAATTTCCGTGTGAACTATTTTGCAGGCAAAGTTCAAGATAAGAGAAAACATTCTGAGCGAAAATGTTGCCGAATTTTATTGTTTATCAGTTTTACACGACAGATTCCGGTGCTTTACAGTCGGAATTTTGGCATTTATTTCCCATAAGAGCGAAGCCACGATGCACTATGCTCAGTTGCGTGCGTTGCAGCGTTGGAATGCGTTTCGCATATTGTATGCCACGAACTCAACGCAGCTACGATGCGGCAACGTGTGACAACGCGCGACAACAAAACTGTACAGTGTATACTTCCCTAAGCTCCGTCGCGTCGTTCGTTACATCAAAATACCGCGTCCGACCACGTAAATCTTTGCGTCACAGGTGGTATTTTATAAAATCCGTACTAATATTACAAATGCAAAAATATATCTGTCTGTCTGTCTGTTACCTCTTCACGCTCAAACTGCAGGACCGATTTTGCTGGATTTGAAAATACTTTATTTCTATGGAAATTAGTTTTATTTCCCGGGAAAGGACATGATTGTGGTACTTTTTATCCGGGAAAAATATGCGTTTCCCGAATCCCGCGCGACAAACGAATTTTAACGCAACTGAGTTGCGGGCATCATCTAGTACCTATTAATTTAAAACCATTTTATACCGATCGGAACCCAACTGCACGAAGCAGCAGCAGACGACGTGACGTCGCAGTTACACGTCTGGTTTCTATGAATTTGTCGTTAATAAATACAAACTGAATTCAGTGTCGCTGCAACACGTTGCCTGCTGTTGTTGCTGTGTAAATCTGTTTGAATCGTCGTTGCTGCGTCCCACCGCAACGTAACGGAGAGGCCTAACCATCAAAACCTCACTAAAGTCTGGCTTTCACTGGCTCTTGGTTATTAAACCAAGAGCCAGGCTTTCGTCAGATATGACGATCTTCGATAAAGTATGTTTTATGATTTATCGAAGATTAGGAAGACCTTCAGAACGTTACCTAAAGTAACCGCGATTGAAACTCTATAGTTTTTGGTTGTTCCTGCCTCTATAGGAGTCATATACAGGCAAACTTTCGGCTTTAATTATAAAATGACGAAAGCCTGGTTATGACTTGCTCGTCGTTTGTCTCATATCGGGTGTGTCGCGAAGGCTCATTTGCATGTTCACTTTGCTAATGGTGCGGCGGCCACGCACTATCTACACTACTATTATAAAGAGGAAAGATTTGTTTGTTTGTTTGAGTCGAATAGGCTCCGAAACTACTGGACCGATTTGAAAAATTCTTTCACCATTGGAATCCTACATTATTTCTGCTGAACATAGGCTACATTTTATTTTGGAAAAAAGTAGGGTTCCGTAAGATATTTGAGTTTTTCGGACGCAAGGTGTAAAAAATCAGCTAGAAAAGTTACTTATTTTGCGTACGCTGCCTAAACTATAAAAGATAGAACCATAAAATGTTCTAAGTAATTGTAGATCTTATAAATATCTACAAAAAAGTCCGCGACACACTATACCTATCTATGTCGAGTGAGGCACAATAGCCATTTATTTATTTAAAAATCCAGATTTTTTTTTTGACTACATTTAAACGGATATATTTTACTCACGCTATTAATCCTTATCAAAATAAATTATTTTATCACTAAGTACAGTTTATGTAGATAATATTTGGTCTTTGAATGATTAAAATTGGACGTTTGGTTTTGAAATTATGGCGAAATTAAAATATTACGATAGTGGGCGTCACCAAAGCGCGTGCGGTAGGAAGACAATATTCTGTTGTAGAAATGAAAATTCTGTACATAAAAGATATGAAATGACAACCGAAATTACACCTTTGTCACTACATCGCTATAGAAGCCAAAAATGTGGTTAGTTTTTTGTCTGTCTGTCTGTCTGTCACTCTTTCTGTCTGGCTGTATGTTTGTTCCAGCATCACACGAAAAATACTGATCCGATTTGAATGTGGTTTTCGCAGATATATTTATCTTCTTCCAACTTAACATCTGGTGTATAAAATTTTTTCCCCCCACCCCTCTAAGGGGACAAAAGAGGGGGTCAGATTTTGTATCAAACTTTTTTCTTTAACACGAAAACTACTGATCCAATTTGCATACGGTTTTCACAGATTTGCATACGGTTTTCACAGATATATTATATTTGTCTTCTTCCAACTCAACATCTGGTGTATAAAAATCCTCCCCGGGGCCCTCCCCTCTCAACCCTCTCTGGGGACCAAAGAGGGGTCAGATTTTGTATACAACTTTTTTCTTTAGTGGACTTACTTCTTATTAGGTATTAACTGTGTTTTTCAACTTAACATCTGGTGTATGACCTTCCCCCCCCCACACCCTCTTAGGGGACAAAAGAGGGGGTAAAACATGTATCAACTGATGATGTAGAAAATATTATACTTTAAATGGCAAAACAACGTTTGCCGGGACAGCTAGTCCTTAATATAATCAAACTGTGTCATGCCGTCAGTTTATACTGATGCTGTAATTAACTACGGTTTCTATGGCAGTTTTTAATTTTTTATATACTTTTTAACACGCTTGCGTAAACGAAATACATAATATTATTATAATGTCAAATCGTGATAACATATTATGTTACAACATAAGTTTACATCAAAGTGTACCCTCACCTCCAGACCTTAAAAAGTATCATAACAAAATAAGTAAGCAAAGAATATATCCGTCGAGCCCCCGTAAACGCGAAGGTAAGAGGGAAATGATCGGCGTAAATGAGGAAAAACGATGCAAGGGAGATTCCGACATTATTAATCCAGGAAGAGGAAGACAAACAAAAATATTTCCCAAAATTCTCACATTTCCCGTGGTACCTGTAAGTTAGATAGTGGTTTGATAGTGGTGATATTTTAACGAAAGTCGGCGTCTATTAAGGGTAAATTACTATTAAGGGAATCCAAACGAGCGTAATTTGTGAGTTGTGAGTCGCAGAATTTCGGCTGGCAGAAATTCTGCTGCATTCGGTTTCATACAAAAGTCTTTGATTCACACGAGCGTAATTTAGTGAGTCATAATTTGTATGAAAAGATAATTTACGCGACCGAAAATCTGCGACTCACAACTCACAAATTACGCTCGTTTGGCTTCACCCTAAAATGGAAAAGTAAAAAAAATATGTTGATTTTAAACACGAATTTCAATTTTCTTATCAAAGAACTAACAGTAAATCAGTTATTACACTCGTTGATCGCAATTCAATACACGTGTTTCGCTGAACATGAAAGACTAATTAAACGGCGAATGTAACTTTCCTATAATTAAATATAGGAAAGTTACATTCGCGTTTTTAGGGTTCCGTAGCCAAAATGTGTGTCCCCCCCCTCTAATTTCTAAAGTAGGGGCATGATAATTCTAAAAAATATATATGATGTAGATTACTATAAAAACTACCAACGAAAATTGGTTTGAACGAGATCTATCCAGTAGTTTTTTTTATACGTCATAAATGGTAAACCTTAATATAAATTTCATTAAATAGACTGAAATATAAAAATAAATCGAAAACCTTTTAATTTCATAAAAATAAACCTTATTGCTGCTGCGGAACCCTTCATGGGCGAGTCCAACTCGCACTTGGCCGCTTTTTTTATACTTTCAGACATGTTTCTGCTAAATGGAACTCAAAGCAACTTAATACTAATGAGAGTATTAAGAAATGCATTTGTAATTGCTAATTTATGAGTACTGAGTAGAAGTTACATAATAGCATAATATCAGCTTATTGGGGAGGAAATAAAACAATTGGCCGATTTCCGTTACATAAACATATTTGTAGTCAGCCTTAGGGTCTGTATTCACTTTGATTAGTGCGAGTGCAAGTAATCACTTGCACTCGCACTAATCAAAAACGTGAATAGAAGAAAATAAAGAACTTGCAGTTTGCACTAATCAATCGCTGTTCACACTTGCTTTCTCCTAATTACTAATCACCTGCATTTATCATTAATCAAAGTGAATTCAAGAGGATACAACAAGGCCTAGAGAAATGAAAAAAGTACTTGTAATATCTATTGCTGTCTCCCTTACCTCAAGCCTATACCGCAGAGCGCGATAGAGACAACTGCAGAAAATCAACGATTCGTTGTCCCCTGATTTCTTCTCCAAAACTTAACCGATTTAAGCACTTTTTTCATTTAAAAATTAAAGCAAGGCTTGAGCTGTGCTCTTTTGTCTTTTTTTTTGTATAATCTAGCCAAATTTGTTTTCTGGATGTTTGAAAACAGCGGAAAATCTGGCCTTTTTTTTGGGTTTTTGATCGTTCATATCTTTTTTAATAATGGGTTGTTTTCTTTTTTTAATATCCACCAGACGGCGCGACGATAGACACTTCTAGATTTTCTATTGGTTCCCCACCGATCTGAAATTATCTGCAGGTTGGCACCACTGACTACATATGGGTTGTGTTTCCAAAAAATATCAGTGTACTGCCAAGTGTGACATAAATCAAAATATCTTAAACCTAGTTTTCATTAGCATAATATTAACATAAAACTGTATGTATTTATACATTTCCAAATATTGCTATGTTTTTTTGCTTCGTCTCTCTAGTTTAAATTTCACGAAGAGCATACGCCTAAGCGATCATTGGCCTAAGCGATTAGGCCAGTATACTGGTAACGGCTTAGGAACACGCTAACATTATTGAATACTTGTCATTTTCAAACTTCTTCTACTTTTTATTGTTGGTGTGGTTTTTATTATTTTTTCCCAAATTATGTTATTAGAGTTTTTGATGTTCATAATTATTAAAATATCAGCCATTAAATATTCGTTATCTTGCAGAAGTGCAGGCAAGTTGTTGTCAAAACCTAAATGTATAATTCCTGTGACATTTGGTGTGAATATCGGTAAATAGGGCTATTTCTTCCGTGAGTTACAACTAAAACATCGTTATAATAACTGTATTATCCTATTCATTGGAATATTATTGCGTCTTTATCAAATTGAAATGTATCAAGTTTTACATTCTTTTGCCCAGTTTTGTAGCAATTATTGATGGTATTCCTGGTATTACCGATAGTTGTCTACCCATACGCCATCTAGTTACTAAAATGGAAACTGTTTGACAATCAAATTAAAAAAATAAGAAAACGCCTCATTAAATTATGAAAAAAAAAAGAAAACATAGGGACATTGTGTTAGTGGCCGTAGATATTCTGGAAAAAAATTATAACTCTACCGGCATTATCCGGGGCTAGCATACGGCTGTAGACTAACGAAAGAATCTAATATTTTGACAGTTTGTCCGGAAAAACACAGGAGAAAATGTTTCTTCCGTATCTCGATTTCTTCCGCTTTTGAAAATCTATAAGTCAAGCATGACGACCATTTTTTATCCGCTTTTGACATTTAGTTTCTTTATTCTTTTTTTATTTTTATTATGACACTTGGCTATAAAACCATAGCCAGTGTCGAGCAAATTCAAAAAATCGATGTATGGCAACCCTGTCTATAGATGGAATTACAGTTTTGATCTACAAAGTACAAACTACGAATAATAAAGTTCAATTCAGACAGTTGCTACACGTCGATTTTTCGAATTTGCCGCCATTTACTCGACACTGGCCATGGTTCTATAGCCGAAGTGCTATTATAAAAAAAAGAAAATCAAGAAACTAAATGTCAAAAAAAATAATTGCCGTTGCTATAATGGTTGCTATGGAAAGAGTTTCTTGTCTTTGTCCACTGAAACTCAAGTCGATGGGTGGCGCCATGCTCGGGAAAAAGATATGTAGACATGGGAAAGAAACTGCCATTACTTTCTTCCGAAGAATCGACTGGGCAACGCCGTGCTAGCACCGCTGGGAGGAAACAGGGGACAACGTTTGTATGGAAAAACGGCTGTAGTGTAGTTTGTAAAATCCAGTAGAGCTAGACCATGGTATAATAGATACAGTTCTTGCAATCTATGAGCGCGCGTAGCTCTTATTTGTAGTTGTAATTGTTAATAGACATTTTCGTTAGTGTGCGTACCCGACGGAGCAGTCAGTAGCGAGCGAGCCGTGTACGCGTGTATAGATATGGTCACTCACACAACTAAAAGCGCCGCGCGCTCGTAGATTGCACAAGTTATAATAATATAGTACACTCTACCTGTAACTGAAGTTTGAACTCTCATACCTACTGAAGACTTTAGATGAAAATCGACTTTTAAACAGCATCATACCTTGACATCAAGTTATAAGTAATTATTTTTTCGTGGAATATACCTCTATGTATTCCTACTGGGACACCACTTGGTAGTTCTGAAATATAATATTTTGTATTTATTCCAAAATGAATATTGAATACATACTAATATACTAATATTATAAATGCGAAAGTGTGTATGTCTGTTACCTCTTCACGCTTAAACCACTGAATCGATTTTGCTCAACTTTGGTTCAGAGATACATTGACATTTGACTCCCAGGAAAGGAGATAGTATTCTTTTTCTACCGGAAAAATGTACGGTGTTGGCGCAACAGAGTTGCGAGCGCCATCTAGTAAGAAAATATTATTCCTGGAATAATATATTACATACTAGCTGTTGCCCGCGACTTCGTCCGCGTTAGTATAGTAGATCACGTCCCAAGTATTATTTTCACATACAGACAAACAGACAAACAGACAAACAGACAAACAGACAAACAGACAAACAGACAAACAGACAAACAGACAAACAGACATACAGACAAACAGACAAACAGACAAAAATTCTAAAAACTATATTTTTGGCTTCCGTATCGATTGTAGATCACGTCCCAAGTATTATTTTTCAAAAATGTTCAATGTACAGAATTGACTTTCCTACGATTTTATTATATGTATAGATTTGTTCCTAAAAAGGATAATTAAGACGCAATACAAACTCCACGATACCTTTTAATTATGAACAAAAGTATCATGAGGAATAAGGGGGGGGGGGGGGGTTTGGGGGGGCTGCGCCCCCCCAAAACTAACGACACTGAAAAACCGTATGTGTAGTTTAGTTTTTAACTTTGTTCTTAAAAAAGATGTATAATGCCGCAACACCGCTTTGTTTGAAGCAAAATTTGAGGAGGGGGGTTTGGAGGGGGAGGGCGAAGCCCCCCCCCCCCAAGAAAATACCGATGCCAAAGCTCCCAGCATGTTAATCAAACGACACTCGAAATTTGTATAGAAAAGATAGACAAAAGCTCATAGCATGGCAAGGAGTGAAGATAGATACAAAGTGTGAAGGACAAATTTGTAGGAAATTTTATGGGCTTTCATTACGTACAGGACATTTTTTCTCTACAATGCACCATTTTAGCGATATGAGCAAAAAACTAAAAATATTGAAACTTGAGCCCCTCCCTCCCCCCCCTAGGCGATATCATCATAATATATAGCCTATGTGTTGACCCGACCTCTATATAATACTCGTGCAAAATTTGAAGTAAATCCATTCAGTACTTTCTGAGTTTATCCCGGACATACATACAGACAAACAGACAAACAGACAAACAGACATACAGACAAACAGACAAACAGATAAAAATTCTAAAACCTATATTTTTGGCTTCCGTATCGATTGTAGATCACGTCCCAAGTATTATTTTTCAAAAATGTTCAATGTACAGAATTGACTTTCCTACGATTTTATTATATGTATAGATTTGTTCCTAAAAAGGATAATTAAGACGCAATACAAACTACACGATACCTTTTAATTATGAACAAAAGTGTCATGAGGAATAAGGGGGGGGGGGTTTGGGGGGGCTGCGCCCCCCCAAAACAAACGACACTGAAAAACCGTATGTGTAGTTTAATTTTTAACTTTGTTCTTAAAAAAGATGTACAATGCCGCAACACCGCTTTGTTTGAAGCAAAATTTGAGGAGGGGGGTTTGGAGGGGGAGGGCGAAGCCCCCCCCCCCCAAGAAAATACCGATGCCAAAGCTCCCAGCATGTTAATCAAACGACACTCGAAATTTGTATAGAAAAGATAGACAAAAGCTCATAGCATGGCAAGGAGTGAAGATAGATACAAAGTGTGAAGGACAAATTTGTAGGAAATTTTATGGGCTTTCATCACGTACCGGACATTTTTTCTCTACAATGCACCGTTTTAGCGATATGAGCAAAAAACTAAAAATATTGAAACTTGAGCCCCTCCCCCCCCCCCTAGGCGATATCATCATAATATATAGCCTATGTGTTGACCCGACCTCTATATAATATTCGTGCAAAATTTGAATTAAATCCATTCAGTACTTTCTGAGTTTATCCCGGACATACATACAGACAAACAGACAAACAGACAAAAATTCTAAAACCTATATTTTTGGCTTCCGTATCGATTGTAGATCACGTCCCAAGTATTATTTTTCAAAAATGTTCAATGTACAGAATTGACTTTCCTACGATTTTATTATATGTATAGATTTGTTCCTAAAAAGGATAATTAAGACGCAATACAAACTCCACGATACCTTTTAATTATGAACAAAAGTGTCATGAGGAATTAGGGGGGGGGGGGGGGGGGGGGGGCCGCAGCCCCCATAAAACAAACGACACTGAAAAACCGTATGTGTAGTTACCCCCCCCCAAGAAAAGACCGATGCCAAAGCTCCCAGCATGTTAATCAAACGACACTCGAAATTTGTATAGAAAAGATAGACAAAAGCTCATAGCATGGCAAGGAGTGAAGATAGATACAAAGTGTGAAGGACAAATTTGTAGGAAATTTTATGGGCTTTCATTACGTACCGGACATTTTTTCTCTATACTGCACCGTTTTAGCGATATGAGCAAAAAACTAAAAATATTGAAACTTGAGCCCCCCCCCCCCCCCCTAGGCGATATCATCATAATATATAGCCTATGTGTTGACCCGACCTCTATATAATACTCGTGCAAAATTTGAAGTAAATCCATTCAGTACTTTCTGAGTTTATCCCGGACATACATACAGACAAACAGACAAACAGACAAACAGACATACAGACAAACAGACAAAAATTCTAAAAACTATATTTTTGGCTTCCGTATTGATTGTAGATCACGTCCCAAGTATTATTTTTCAAAAATGTTCAATGTACAGAATTGACTTTCCTACGATTTTATTATATGTATAGATTTGTTCCTAAAAAGGATAATTAAGACGCAATACAAACTACACGATACCTTTTAATTATGAACAAAAGTGTCATGAGGAATAAGGGGGGGGGGGGGGGGGGGGTTTGGGGGGGCGCAGCCCCCCCAAAACAAACGACACTGAAAAACCGTATGTGTAGTTTAATTTTTAACTTTGTTCTTAAAAAAGATGTACAATGCCGCAACACCGCTTTGTTTGAAGCAAAATTTGAGGAGGGGGGTTTGGAGGGGGAGGGCGAAGCCCCCCCCCCAAGAAAATACCGATGCCAAAGCTCCCAGCATGTTAATCAAACGACACTCGAAATTTGTATAGAAAAGATAGACAAAAGCTCATAGCATGGCAAGGAGTGAAGATAGATACAAAGTGTGAAGGACAAATTTGTAGGAAATTTTATGGGCTTTCATTACGTACAGGACATTTTTTCTCTATACTGCACCGTTTTAGCGATATGAGCAAAAAACTAAAAATATTGAAACTTGAGCCCCCCCCCCCCCCTAGGCGATATCATCATAATATATAGCCTATGTGTTGACCCGACCTCTATATAATATTCGTGCAAAATTTGAAGTAAATCCATTCAGTACTTTCTGAGTTTATCCCGGACATACATACAGACAAACAGACAAACAGACAAACAGACATACAGACAAACAGACAAAAATTCTAAAAACTATATTTTTGGCTTCCGTATTGATTGTAGATCACGTCCCAAGTATTATTTTTCAAAAATGTTCAATGTACAGAATTGACTTTCCTACGATTTTATTATATGTATAGATTATTGTATACCTACATTTGTTAGTTCTGAAATATATTATCCCACAAAAAACATTTTCATGTAAAAATGTTGCCAAGATGAGAACATAATATTGTTATAGTTCGTGGTGTCAAAAAGTAGTGAAATCTCATGTAGAGCCAAGTTTCTAACCTTACATACTTAGCCCTAAATCTAAAAACCTTAATTTTACACCAAAGCGCGGCAAAATATTTGATAATAATATAATGTGTCAGCCGAACGAGAAGAATCTAAAAACTCTACACATTAGTCAAAATCGATAGCCTGGCCATTTTTCTTTAGTTAGGGTATATTAAGTTTAAAGCCCTGCCGAATAACAAAATGGCCAAGCCACCGATTTTGACTAATGTGTAGAGTTTTTAGATTCTTCTCGTTCGGCTGACACATTATATTATTATCAAATATTTTGCCGCGCTTTGGTGTAAAATTAAGGTTTTTAGATTTAGGGCTAAGTATGTAAGGTTAGAAACTTGGCTCTACATGAGATTTCACTACTTTTTGACACCACGAACTATAACAATATTATGTTCTCATCTTGGCAACATTTTTACATGAAAATGTTTTTTGTGGGATTTCATTTCTTTTTGTAAGTTGGTTTAATTACGTTGTTTTTTTTTAGTTAATTTTTTCTTTCTTTTTTTTGGTGTATTTCTTTTAGGTTTCAGTACCCAGAGGGTAAAAATGGAACCCTATTCCTAGACTTCAGTGTCTGTCAGCTGCCCGTCTGTCTGTCTGTCTATATGTCTCTTGGAAGTATCTCAAGAACGGTAGTAGCTGGAGAGTTGAAATTTTCATCGATCATGTATTTCAACAAAATAAATTTAATATTTTGCGGGGCTCTCATACAACAAACGTGGTTTTATTTTTTCCTATTGATATTTGATAATAATTAATAAATAATAGATGTCGCTGCTGGTCGTCTACATCGCATAATACTTGTAAATGTACTCTAGTCAATAAGAGATTTCACTGTTAGGTATCTACATCGCACTATTGTTTGACGTGATTATGTTTTAGCCGTTTAACTTTTAGGCACAGGTTTTTTCTTTGAACCAACCGATGTTGTTTACATCCTACAATTAAATATTTGCAAAGAAATGCTGAGACTACGACTATACTTTGAACTTACATATTTTTAAAATGATTTAAGGTCTAGAGTCTGCAAAGTAAAGTTATTAATAATATACTTAAGGAACATACAATTATAATATACAAGCTGTTGCCCGCGAGCCCGCGACTCCGTCCGCGTGGACTTCAGCTTTAAGGTGACGCCTTGATAATTTGGCTGTAGCGATGTCCATTTTTCTCAGTAATGACTAAAGCTAAGAAATTAAAGTTCACTGTCAGGTATTCATCATGTCTTTGTCTTTGAATTACCCATAGCATAACACGATTGGTCAACTTTCATAACACAGAATATTCAATCAAAAAGACCTCTGTAAAAAAAGGGATTCCTATTTTGCCAACAGAGGAGAGTGATATAAGCTTCCAAAATTTGTACATAAATTGGTTCTAGTATACACTTTAATTTGTCCATAGCTTATATGAAATTTATTTATGGTTTTTAAATTACGCAACAAAAACCATTTTGTCGCTACGCCCTTTCAATTTTTTGCTGTTCCATTGCTTGTTTTCTATGAGAGGCCGGGCCAGCCTCGCATAGAAAACAAGCAATCTCAAACACATCCAACACGGTTTTTTACTTCAACATGGCGTCACCTTAAATAGCGCGCGGTAGTACCCGTCATAAAGCAACTTCTATTTATAATATAATAATATTATATGGTAAGTAGTTCTCGTTGCTACATTACTGCAAATTGCATTTGAACGACAGACTAGAGGTGCTTCCGGGGGACGCTTACTTCAAACTTCAATGTTTACAGACAGACAGAAAACATTTCTTACATATTTTAAACTAGCTGTCCCGGCAACCGTTGTTTTCCCATTTAAAGTATTTCTACTTCATCAGTTGATATAAAATATTACCCCCTCTTTTGTCCCCTAAGAGGTGTGGGGGAAATTTTTTATCAACAGAATATGTTAAGTTAGAAAACACAGTTAATAATATTATGAAGTAAGTCCAAGAAAAAAGTTTGATACAAAATCTGACCCCCTCTTTGGTCCCCTTAGAAGGGTGGGAGGGTGGGATTTTTATACACCAGATGTTGAGTTGGAAGAAGACAAATATATCTGCGAAAACTGTATGCAAATCGGATCAGTAGTTTTCATGTTAAAGAAAAAAGTTTGATACAAAATCTGACTCCCTTTTTCGTCCCCTTTGAGGGGTGGGGAGAATTTTTTTATCACCAGATGTTAAGTTGGAAGAAGACAAATACATCTGTGAAAACCGCATTCAAATCGGATCAGTAGTTTTCGTGTGATAGTGGAACAAACATACAGACAGACAGACAGACAAAAAAACTAACCACATTTTTGGCTTCTATAGCGATATTGTAGTGACACCCCCGCTTATTATTTTTTTAATATTATCTTTATTGTACAGAATTTTCATTACTACAGTTTTATTATAATTATGTAGTATAGAAGATTTTTGCATAGAGGGTTATTAACAGCTGGGGAGTGGGGTCGAAGTCGAACATCAACTCTTCTTAATACAATATACTTCAAATATTATGTGAAACATCAAATTAATCGAAAACACTATTTTAATCCTTACCACCTCTTATAGAAACACGTTTGGGTAAGCGATAGTGCGATGTAGAAGACGCGCGGCGGCGGCGCGGCGCCATCTATTATGAATTTTTGGAACTAACTTTATTTGTTATAACTAACTATATATTTACGCATTTTCACCCCCTTACAATTCGCATTTATAATAATATTAGTATAGATATAATATTATTTAAAAGGAGGTACAGGATGATTCTTTGGATGATGGAAAAATTACCACATAAATTATTACGTTTTTATGAAATTAAGGGGCAATTAACGAGGATGTGCACTCGCAATATTAGAAAAGTTGCAAGTGCTTTGCCTGCCTTTAAGAGGGGATCTGTTATATAAAATTAGGAGACAAATGAGCAATCAGGTCACCTGATGGAAAGTAAGTTCTACTATGTGAAATACTTCTATTATGTGAAACATCAAATTAATCGAAAACAGTATGTTCATCCTTACCACCTCTTATAGAAACACGTTTGGGTAAGCGATAGTGCGATGTAGAAGACGCGCGGCGGCGGCGCGGCGCCATCTATTATGAATTTTTGGAACTAACTTTATTTGAACTTTACGCATTCGCATTTATAATATTAGTAGGTATAGATGTAATATTATTTAAAAGGAGGTACGGAATGATTCTTTGAAAGATGGAAAAATTACCACATAAATTATTATGTCTTTATGAAATTAAGGAGCAATTAACGAGGATGTGCACTCGCAATATTAGAAAAGTTGCAAGTGCTTTGCCAGCCTTTCAGAGGGGATCTGTTATATAAAATTAGGAGACAAATGAGCAAACAGGTCACCTGATGGAAAGTAAGTTCTACCGTCGTCTATAGACACTAACATCAGAAGTGTTGCAAGTGCGTTTTCGGTCTTTTTATGAAGGAATAGGCTAAGGGAATCAGCAGAAGAGAACAGGAATAGGGAATAAGGTTTAGGGTGCAGTTGGGCCTCCGCTTAACTCACTCACTAAGCGAAACACAGGGCAAGCGCTGTTTCACGCCGGTTTTCTGTGAGAGCGCTGTTTCACGCCGGTTTTCTGTGAGTCTATGGTCTCTCATGTCTAATACGTATTTTTTTTGGCACGAGAATTATTTTATACTCTATTTTTAATTTTGTATCTAGCACAAGAAACGGGGGTATCTCATACTAACATCCCCTCTCTATATCAAGGGGATGGGATAGGTTAGGTTGGGTTTGATAATTTTTTTGTTGTTTCTGTACTAATAGTATGTCACATACTAAATTTCAGCTTTCTATGACTTCAGGAAGTACCCTAACAATTTTGATGATCGGTGAGTCAGTCCATTATTGTGGGGTTTTTGGACCCCTATAAAATCTAAAGTATAATAGTAACAATATTCAAACTTTGCGCATTTAATTATTATACTCATGTCATAATATCTTGAAAATTTCAACTATCTGGCATTATCCAAACCAAAGTTACGAGGGTGCAAAAATACGGCGAAACGTTTCGAGAAAAGGTAGGTAGTGCCCGTGCGCGCTTCGCTTGGCTCATCTTGGCGGGGGCACTCCCGTGCACCCAGATTATTTTGAATCTATTCCAACATGAGTTATGTAATAAATATGCAAGAATCTTGGCAATTTCAGTACAAATGAACTATAATTCTGTGTTTGGTTGTTCCGATGTGGTCTGAATATCGATAGGCCTCAAACCTCATGGGTCTTTATGTATTATTCATACGAATTTGCATTCTGATAGAAAAACTTGCTGAAAGAATCGAAGGCTATTTTTACATCTGAGAAATAAAGTAGTTATTACGTAGGGTAGTGGAAAGTATCGAATGTAGACACTTGGAAGTAAATAAGAATAGTGTGTTTACATTAGGATAGGTGTGTACTGTGTGTGTGTGTTTTTTTTTATTAAATAAGGGGGCAAACGAGCAAACGGGTCACCTGATGGTAAGCAACTACCGTCGCCCATGAACACTTGCAACATCAGAAGAGCTGCAGGTGCGTTGCCGGCCTTTTAAGAGGGATTTCTTCTTGAAAGTTTGCATGTCGTATAGGTCCGGAAATACTGCTGCTGGTGACAGTTCGTTCCAGAGTTTTACAGTGCGCGGCAGAAAGTTACGCGAAAAACGCACGGTGGAAGACTGCCACTCATCAAGACGATGGCGAAAAGTTGTAGGTGGTATGATTCCGAACAATTCCTCAGAGCACTCCCCGTGATACAACCGATAGAGGATGCAGAGTGAAGCTACATCTCGGCATCTGTATTATATATAGTGTGTATAATTTTCGAGGTCTGTCATTATTATAAATCTATACATTGTAACGAGACTGAAGCCAGGACCAGGAAAATGATTTGAAAAAAAAAATTGGATTTTATGAATAGCCGGATCAGGAAGTAGATATAAAATTACAAGGTTTGTTCAAATTATAAGGGAAAATAAATAAATGATGCTGATATTATGTTAGACCTCCACGACTCCTCTGTTTACGTCCTCGTATGTCGGAACTCGGACATTCTAAGATATCCTTTAAGTTATAGAGTCATATTTCGAGAATGCTAATGCTAACGATGTTGGTATGTGGGTGCGGTAAACTGGGCGCTCAAGTTTTAGTGAGTTTGAGTATATCCACTTTGTACCTACCACAGCCGAGGGTCCGCTCCAAAACGCTAATAGAATTCTGTACGTGCAAGCAGTATTTTTTATCGAGAGGTAACAAAATAGAAACCCATTTATACTCTGTCATCTTAGCTGTCTGTGGTCCAAATTCAAAAGGTCCGCGCTCATAACTTCATAGATGTATTCCAATATCAAAAATTATGGTGCTCCACGGTCCCCGCGTAAGGCAAAGTTGCGAGTAAAAAAGAACTTTTTTTTATGAAATAAGGGGGCAAACGAGCAAACGGGTCACCTGATGGAAAGCAACTTCCGCCGCCCATGTACACCCGCAGCATCAGAAGAGCTGCAGGTACGTTGCCGGCCCTTTAACAGGGAATAGGGTAATAGGGGAGGATAGGGATGGGAAGGGAATAGGGGAGGGTAGGGAAGGGAATAGGGTAGGGGATTGGGCCTCCGGTAAACTCACTCATTCGGCGAAACATAGCGCAAGCGCTGTTTCACACCGGTTTTCTGTGAGGACGTGGTATTTCTCCGGTCGAGCCAGCCCATTCATGCCGAAGCATGGCTCTCCCACGTCAAACACTTACCGACACTATACTATAAATTGCAAGACACTATTACGGAAAACCGTTTCAGTATGAAGATGCGATTATTTACATTGACCGGTTGTTTTGAACTACGAGCATTTTCAAAAGCCAAAGAGAAACAAAGTTTTCGTGCGAATAATGAGATCAGGCTATTTAGCCAAGACTTTTTCGTTATCGCTTCGTTATAGAATCGCCGATGAAAATGTATGGAATTGACATAAGCGTTCGTTAATATGACGTTGACGTTCGACTCGTCTTATGTCAATTCCATACATTTTGATCGGCGATTCTTTAAAGAAGCGATAAAGAAAAGATATTGGCTCACCCCCTGAATTTAGAAGCTGACAGATTAATTAGTGCGAATGCTTTGCTCCATGACTAAGTTTTCAAAGCTCCTAATAGAAGTTCCGTGTTAAACATAACTTTTAGACGCAAATTTCTGCTGCATAATTTTCTGCTTTGTGACAAGACTTCCGGTGAAGGGCCTTGAAAGATAAAGTAGGTTTCCCTCTAGAATCCCAACTTCGATTTGTAAACACAAAAAAGGATAGGTTTAAATTATTGTACCTAGTTATTAATTTTTTTAATAAAGCTATGAGATTTTAAACATGTACTTTTTGTGATGGTAAAAATATCTTCACTGTGTATACGGATGTACTGAAATGTTTTGATTACTTACAATGTTTTGTGCTTGTCCACAATAACTGGACACAGTCTGGATCTAGTAAGGTGGGAGAAGACATCGCTACAAAATGGCTTTAAATTGTAAGAATGTTATATTTTTTTACAGCAGGCCTTTCGCAAAGGTAAATAAGGATACAAAAGCCTCTGTATTATCCCCACTAGCGTTAAAAGAAAGAAACTTCATAGGAAAAATCTTTTGACCAATCAAGCGTTTGTAACAATTGAATATTATCTTACTACAATTATTGGTAAATATAAACATGAATATTTTTTATTTGGAATCCATAACCATTGTTTTTATTATAAATGCGAAAAGTGTGTCTGTCTGTCAGTTACCTTTTCACGCTCATACCACTTGCTGAAATTTGGTTTGGAGATTCTTTGAGTCCCGGGAAAGGACATAGAGTATTTTTATACCGAAAAAATGTACGGTTCCAGCGCCATAAACAATTTTGACGCAACGGAGTTGCGGGAGTCATCGAGTAAGTAGTATCCTGTATAATATTAATCTGTGTTTTATAAACTTAAGTATCTCAGGTAAAAGATGTATCTTAAAGCTGAATATCTAGATTCTAGTGTAACCAATTTTACCTTCAACATAACTCAGTCGTATAGACGCTATTTCTATCTTGTTATTCAAATTTTATCTAGTCCAAGTTCAGAACTTTCTAAATTGTTTAAAATTCAGATCTATTTTCGATGAGATATCATAATATTATCAGTTTAGTTTTAGTAAACTTGTGCAAAGTTAGTGGTTTGGGTATATATTATATATTTTTACGATGTATTTTTTGGGAGGCAAAGGGATTCGTCTAAAAACTTATAATAATTATTTTAAATAAAATAATATTTACTAATTAATTAATAATTATTATAGATAAACACTTTATTGCTCACATTTTTATGTGAGCAATAAAGTGTTTATCTATCTATCTAAAATAATAGATCAATGTCGAAAACAGTAATAATAATAATAATAATAATAAGAAAAATATTTTAAATTATTTAGGGTGTTTTTCCTTGTGCAGAATTTTAATTTGTATCCATGTTGTCTGCCTGTAAATTCACGCTCATAAGGCTTCATGTTTCACACTCATAATATGACTATTTTTATTAAAATAAGAGGGCAAACGAGCAAACGGGTCACCTGATGGAAAGCGACTACCATTGCCCATAGACACTCGCAACATCAGGATTCAGAAGAGGTGCAGGTGTTTCCTTGCATTCCGAACAATTCCTTAGAGCACTCCCTGTGATACAACTGATAGAGGATGTAGAGTGAAGCTATTATCCCGGCGTAATTCCAAGGGGTCCAAGCTTTTTGAAAAACTATCATGACAGTCAATAGTTTTAGCGCCCTTTCGTTGGATACGATCCAGAGGGAGTAGTTGGTATTTTGGTGCGACTGCCCACGACTGACCGGATTTTACTGAAATTATTGTATACCACACTCCAGACTCCCCGCTCTCCTCTCCCCATTCCCCGTTCCCCACTCCCCACGCCTCGGGCCCATACCTCGTCCCCATTTCCCAAGTGCATTACTTAAGCTTAGTCCATTCGCATATTATATTCATAATGAGTAAATCCCAAAATACCGTTTACCATACTTCCATAACATAGTGGATTCACCGTAATTAGAGTGAAATTTTCATAGTTTATTTTCATATTTTATATATCGAACTGGATGCGTTCGATAAAGAGTGGCCAGCAACATCACAGGATCGCGAACTTTGGAAAAAAAGAGGGGAGGCTTTTGCCCAGCAGTGGGACACTGTAGGCTGCTTATAATAATAATAATATATCAGTGTTTCTCAACTTTTTTTATCATGCGACAAAAAAGGGTTGGTGTAAAAAATATTTTGCGACCTGTTGACTCGCGACTAAACGATTTTTCTTTTTTATCGTGTATTCGGAATATAATATTGTTCTATTAAAATTCTCCATACTTAATAATTATTATAAATTCGAAAGTGTGTCTGTCTGTCTGTCAGCTCTTCACGCCCAAATCCCATAACCGATTTGCTGGAATTTGGTATGGAGATACTTTGAGTCCCTGAAAAGGACACAGAATACTTTTTAACCCGGACGGCAACGGAGTCGGCGGGCATCATCTAGTAACATAATATTTAATCCAGGATTAACTTGGCCCCAGAGTTGTGTAAGTAGACCTTATTGTTTTGAATAAAATACTCAGTTATTAAGTAAACTCCCAAGACTGAAGCTCAGACTTCATGTATTATGTAAAGGTAGTACATTTCAACTAAAACTAAGTTAATAATGTTTTGTTAAAGCAAAAATACATTAAAATTTAACTATAAGCTTGAGAAAAGTCTTACTGTAGGATGTACCAAATAATTATTTATTATCAACTTCATTTTAACACACAACCACAACCTAAATTTTGTGGTACACTTTACGGAAAAACTATCACGCCTATTGATTTGTGCTTTAACATAGTAATTTTTATTTATATGTAGATGTGTTGTCATCTTTCAGTCAAGGTGTGACGACGCGAGCCCTCACAAAACTCGGCTTTTAGCTAGTTAATAACATCATTTCACTACTTCCTGAATAGTGCTGGATACTGGGTAGGCTATCCACCACTTAACTTGACAGATAGAGTATGCCATATGGATATTGGAGAATCTGTCAAAAAAGTTGTGGATAGCCTTTTTCAGGAAGTGGTGAAACAGGCCCTAAATCTTATACGTTATAAAACAATAATAATTACTCATTAGAATAATTTACTATGTACATTTTATTTATTAAATCATGTTACTGAAAAATTACAATAATAATTTCTTCAGTAACTTATGTTTCATTCAGAAATTCGCCCTTAATTTTCAGTTTTATCAGTTTTATGGGATGGAGACCTGAAAATGTTGAAACTATTAACATGACATAACAGTATCCTGGCTGGTGTTACTGGATAAGGTAATTAGGCAGTTAAGTCGAATATACGACCAATTATACTGATAAAATTATACGCCGCTTCACCCGTACCAATTAATTTTAACGAATAATACGTTGTTAGTGTTTGTTTGCAAACTATAATTTATGTCACAACTATCGTGGTGTCGTCCAAATTCTAAACCACCGAATGTAATAATAATACTCCCCGACACCGGCTTCGGTGACGGTGGCCGGTTTCATTGATCCAGGCCAGGTCTGCAGGAGTAATTTTATAGTGCCCAGGTGTGTGCGCAGTACACAAGAGCAATATCTATTCCTTTACTCTCATAACATAGTGGGATGGAAGACCGACACGACCGGCGAGAGATCAGGCGCAGGACCGACTTTTTACATGCCCAGCCGACGCATGGATCATCTTACTTGTCAGACAATCAGATGATCAGCCTGCATTGTCCTAACCAAACTTGGAAATAGCATGTTTCCAACGCGGGAATCGAACCCACGACCTCCGAGTCAAGAGCGACGCTCTAGACCACTGGACCACGGAGGCGTTACACCTTGTATGAAAAACATAAGACCAAAGAATATTAGTAACTTAGAAGCAAATAAAAACTTGGTCATGTAAAGTCGAGACGTTTGGCTCCACAAGACGTCGTTTGCACCTTATTAACACACATCGTCCCTCGCACCAGATAATGCTTCTTGCCCACTATTTGGCAGTCTTTCTGCCATAAAATTATACCTAGTAAAACCCTGCCAAGTTTTTCTATTTTTTTATATTTTATTCCTAGCATATTAAGTAGAATTCATAAGCAGGCATAAAATATTTTTTTTATTTCTTGAATTATTCCAATTTTGATTTTTCGTTAGGCCACTTAATGATGAAGTTAAAAATATTGATTAGAATTTTTACGTAAATTCCACGCCTGTGTCCGCCATACGAGTGTTTTATTCAAATTACTCCAGTAGACATTTATTTCTTTTGACTTCGCCTCATTCGAGAAAAATAGTATTTAACAAACAATAAAATTATGAGAAGTGCAAACGAATAACAATAATTACTGGATAAACAGCCGCAGGACATCTGCAATTGCAAGATAAGGCTGATCGCACATTTGTCAGCACCGTACGCGCCGTACGTGCCGAACGCACCGCATAGTACACGAAATACGGTGTGGACTGTGGACGAATGTGCGAGGATTCACATAATTACATAGTACAACGAATTCTAAAATGCGGCGCGTACATATGCGATTACCTTAAGCACTCCTTATATACTTATTCCTTGAAACAGTGAACCTACATCGTGAACACACATTAATTTGCATACTAAGAGCTAGTTCTTACTTAGCAGAAAACGTATGGTTAATGTGCTCAAGCCACGCCTTAAGAGTAGTATGATTACTATTGTTAGAGGGTTAATTAATTAATTATTATTATCCTAGTACTTTTATACTGATAAATATAGCAACAAGTAGACAAAACGTTAATGTTCAAGTTTTGGCTTCTGACGGATTTGCTTTCTGGAGTGTTGTATTTTTACCAACGGCCTTGTCTCCTAAGTAGGTACTTATCCCATAATTATGTAACACACAAACTTTGCTTGAGAGAAGGCCCTGAATGGTCGCTGGGAGATATTTTAACGGTGCTGAAAATAGGCTTAATGCTCAACTCACACAGGAGCAGATTCGAAGCGTCAACAGTTTTAACGTGCCTACAGCATTTTAATCTATATTGTTCTATTATTTAAGTGCAAATTTCTGCTAAAAATGTGGGAGGACGCGCGCATTCGCCCATCGACGCTTCCATATTTTCATATCAGTTTGTACTTAAATAGAGCAAAAGAGATGAATTTGCTTTGGCGTAAAACGTGACGCGTCGCTTCGACTCTGTCCCAGTGTGAGTTGAGCCTAATGGCTCCCATACATAACTGCAAATTCGCATCACATTCGCATCGCAAATATCAACGACAAAACTCATAATAAAATGACAATGCGATGCGATGCGAATCCGCAGTTATCTGCGGGAGCCCTAAGTGTAATTGACCTTAAAATAAACAAGTATCAATAGAAGTTTTGGCCTCAAGTAGTAAACCGTTTTTGTCAGATGTCATAGACACACATGGGGTCGGATGGAGCGCGTATACCCGCATGTTGGCACTCGGCCAGCCGCTTCCCACAACATTAACTTGTTTCGGCCGAGTACTATCCGATTTGAATGCCGTATTGTAGCGCCAGCACAATGCTGAATAAAACTGTCTTTTAAGGTCTGTGGTGATTTTTAAGACGTTTCTGGGTCGAAACACGCTCGTATTGTTGAATGTTTAAAGGTTTAAAAGTTTTCGTGTAAGGAAAATCTGACTCGAATAGAGAGTGATACAAGACTTCGTGTTACACTCATGTAACACGAAGTCAAAGTAAAAAAATAATAGCCGTGATTAAGCAATCGGTTGAAGCGTATCACCGATTTTTCATATTATGTTATTGAGGTTTCATCGTCTCACGCTTAATATTGCTTTAGCTGCTGAAAATATAAGGACATTTTTAAATTTCACCTCGGCAAACGAAGTGTCACAGCCAACCAATATCAAAGGAATTTTTGCGCTTCTACGGAATGAGACTGACGGCGCGCGTGAATAAACGACTTTAACTTTATTTTCGCTTGACGCTTCTAACAATTAAAATGTTTTTATTTTGGAATGCATGTTTCTTAATAGTATATATTAGATTTATTTATATAATATGGGTGTATGCGACACCGGACACAGTGTTACGGTATCGCTGATTTCATGTCAGTAATTTATTGAATGCTTGATTTTTCATATGACATTAATATTCTCCGTATTCTACTTATGTAGAAACGGTTACTTGTCCGTAAAATAGATTGAGAGTATGTAAATGCACGAGACGACGAGTTCTTTGTAATAGCGATAGAAAATCGAGATATTTCTGGCACGAGAACGAAGACCATTTTAAGCACATATTTTTTAAAGCTAGCATTTTCAAATATCGTTGCACCGCAGTATGAATTGACTACAGTTTCTATATTATAGGACTTTACAAATGCATTCTGATTGATAAGAATTTACAAACGCGAACAAACAGACAGACAAACTTTCGCATTTATAATATTAGTGTGAATTTAATTACCGCAACTGAAAATTATAAGCTATAGGCAAAAATTAGAGTTCCAGCCTATATTAAGGCCGCCACAGACTTAGCTATAATATATATTAATATATTTATAGCTAGGCATATTAATATATATTTTCTATACAATTTTTGCGTGACCACACACTCAGCTATAATATATATTTCTGGTCTCAGTGTGTTTAGTACGGTATATTAATATATATTATAGCTAAGTCTGTGACGGCCTTTACCCCACTGACCTGTCCCATCGGCTACTATGCTAAAAAAGAAGGGGAATTTTTGTATGGAACCCGTACCTAGGCTGTAGCACATCTACGCATAATAATATTATATCAAAAGGAAGGGCTTAAAAAGTTGAACATTTTTTTGCATGACGAAAAATGACCGCCATGGGAAAAAAGGATAACGAGGGTAGAAGGTAAAAAAATTACAAAAAAAACAGCCTGTATTATTGAATCAATTTATGGTGTTACTAGAAAGGCTCTATCTAGCAAGTAATCGTATATGGCTAACTAAAGGAATGTGCTGTATATTTATATATTGTTATTAATTGTTTCATAATATTATGTTCAACTTTTCAAGTCTGTGGCGATACCCACAATTAGCGCCACATTCCAGCATCGCGCTATCGAAGTTTTCTGAGTGCGTCGGAATATATACGACAGCTGAAATGTATCACGTGGGCTCCGGCCTGACCGAGCATACCACCTCATTCGGTCGGAAGATTTTCTTTTGTGGCCACCACACATATTCCCACAAGCCCATTTATTTGGTATAATATGTCTCAAAGTGCTAAAGTGCTGGGTACGAAATGCCCCTCCTTCTTTCTCGTTCAGTTGTTATTTATTACAAAGAAATGGCGAACGTCATGACGGCAGCATTTTCCTTTTATTTGCGTATTATTTGATGCGTGTGTAAACAGGAAATGTATTATACGCGAGAGTGTTTACACATCAATATTATTGTATATAACATTTCTAAGTTAACGACGGGTAGAGGCGTTTTACGACTAATATTCAAATATCCTTGAAGGGCCGCAGTAAAAATATTCAGAACTATAAAAGTAATATGAACTATTATTATAGTTAATCGTATTTTTTCTATAAAAGCAGTCGGCGTCAGGAATTGAGGTTATCTTTAATATACATTCTTGATGATGAACCTCTATAACAAGAAGACAGACAGACAGATAAACGACATTGCAAATGAACCTATTTTATTATCATTTGTGATGACTGATGACTGATGAGTGACGACTGACGAGTGTTTTATTATAATGCCTAACAATTATTATTATTTACCCAAGCCTATTAGAACATAAACAATTTCCAATTGATTTTTGGTCGATTTTTCTGAACGTTATTAAGCAAGCACCATAATAATTAACATGGACAAATTTTTTGTACCTGGCATACTATGCGCTACCAGGTATTTTCGATCTGGTAGTAAGTTTTCATCTTATGCGAACGAGGTTTTAATGGCCCGGTGAAAGCCGTTCTAGAAATATGAGCCCAGGGTCAGCAATGACAGGAATGAATGAATGAAATTTGTCGTATAGGTATAAAGTATTTTTATATATTATATAGATTATAATGAGGCAAATTTCTACTTCAATAAAATTTTATACAGATTAAGATTACGAAAAATGATAGGAAACTTTATGATCTAAATGGAATTTAACAGTTTTTGAGATAAATAATATTTTATATGAACAAATTAAATTAATTAATTAAATCGGGAATTTTTTAATTGTTTTATTATATTTTTTCTACGCGAGAAAAGTATTTCTATATTACGAGTAGTGGCACTGTTTCTGTCTTTTGTCACAACGATGTAAGCTACGGGCAGAGTAGACAGAACTAAAGAGTATTCAAACAAATGGGCGAATACACGAGTTGAGCAGGAGTGTCACTTTCAACATGTTTCACAATGCTTAGTAACGCATTGGTAAGGGCTCCATTCCACCGCGGCGCACGGAGAGACTACGCACGTGCGTCAAGCTTCGCTTTGTAAGAAAATATATGTGACTGTGTCCACTGCAACCCACGGACACGCTACGCACGAATTGACTCAAGTCAAAGAAATAAATCCGTGCACGCACAGTGGATCGAAAATCGAGTTTCATGGACATAGGAACTCGAATTTCCAGATGTCATTTTTTTGGGCTGAAATATCTTCTCCTAGTTGTTATTACATAGTAAAATGTTAAAAAACTCAACCACGTGTAATAATAAGGGAGTTATAATTTTTTTAAGAAATTTTTGTATGGAGCCGACAGGAAAAATGAACATATCTCTGGAATCGCATGGTTGCCCGTTATATCCTTACACACTATTATAGTACTAATTATTACTCACATTTTGGCATATTTTATATTACGGCACCAAGTGCGATTTTTTTTCTAAAATTCGTCAAAATTTAGAATATTTAGCCTATTTGTATTTGTTGCAAAAGTTTATGTTGTGGTTAAAGGAGGTATCTTTCATAATATTTTAATACCATAGGATCACATAATTGGCCAAGTGCGAGTCGGACTCGCGCACGAAGGGTTCCGTACCATTATAGAGCAAAGAAGGAGGGGTATTTCGTAGTTTGTACCCACTAATGTAGCACTTTGAGACATATACCAAATGAAAGGGCTTTAAAAGTTGAACGTTTTATTGTATGACGAAAAATCTCAAAACCATGGGAGACAAAAGTTAATGAGGGTAGAAGGTAAGAAAAAAATCACAAAAAATCACCCTGTATTATTGCATCAATTTATAGTGTTGCTGGTAAGGAATCATTTCTGGAAAGTAATCGTATATGGCAAACTTGAGGAAAGTGTTGTATTTTAATATAATGTTTCATATTTTTACGAAATGTATGAAAAAAAACAATAAAACCTTAAAAATCTAACCTTTCCTGAATTTTATCGTATATAATTACTTTGGAGAAATGTTACTATATACCATACTAGCGAATGTTGCAATAATACAGGAATACAGAATGTTTAATTTTTTCCGAAAAAGAAAAAAACCTCCTGTATTATTGAATTAATTTGTAGTGTTGCTAGTAAGGAATGATTTCTGAAAGTAATCATATATGTCAAACTCAAGGAAAGTGTTGTATTTCAATATATTGCTTCATATTTCAGAGAAATGTATGGGAAAACAATAAAATGCTGAATGTCGAACCCTTGCCTGTTTTTTTCTTTAATATCACTTTGGAGAAATTGTTTATAATTAGCAATACTAGCGCATGGTGCAATAATAAAGGAGATTTTTTTTATTTCTTAAAAAATAAAACATCCTGTATTATCGCACCAATCATTAGTACTGCTTATTATAAACAATTTCTCTAAGGTAAGGTATACGGTAAAATCCAGGAAAGGTAAAATATTTAAGGTTTTATTGTTTTCCCATACATTTCTTAAAAATGTGAAACAATATACTAAAATACAACACTTTCCTCAAGTTTGCCATATACGATTACTTTCCAGAAATGATTCCTTACCAGCAACACTATAAATTGATGCAATAATACAGGGTGATTTTTTGTGATTTTTTCTTACCTTCTACCCTCATTAACTTTTTTCTCCCATGGATTAGAGATTTTTCGTCATACAATAAAACGTTCAACTTTTAAAGCCCTTTCATTTGGTATATGTCTCAAGTCTCTCTCTTAGTGGGTACAAACTACGAAATACCCCTCCTTCTTTGCTCTATAATGGTACGGAACCCTTCGTGCGCGAGTCCGACTCGCACTTGGCCAATTATGTGATCCTATGGTATTAAAATATTATGAAAGATACCTCCTTTAACCACAACATAAACTTTTGCAACAAATACAAATAGGCTAAATATTCTAAATTTTGACGAATTTTAGAAAAAAAATCGCACTTGGTGCCGTAATATAAAATATGCCAAAATGTGAGTAATAATTAGTACTATAATAGTGTGTAAGGATATAACGGGCAACCATGCGATTTCAGAGATATGTTCATTTTTCCTGTCGGCTCCATACAAAAATTTCTTAAAAAAATTATAACTCCTTTATTATTACACGTAGTTGAGTTTTTTAACATTTTACTATGTAATAACAACTAGGAGAAGATATTTCAGCCCAAAAAAATGACATCTGGAAATTCGAGTTCCTATGTCCATGAAACTCGATTTTCGATCCACTGTGGCACGCCTACGCGTGCGCGTGGCCGTGCACAGCGTGCGCCGCGGTGGAATGGAGCCTTTATGCGCACGCCGCCGGCCGATATGACAAACTACGCCAAACGTATTTTCGATATTATCTCTTCTGAGTTGGCCTCTGTGGTTAGCCTACTCTGTTTACTTTGCTACGGGCTACGGCCTACGAGCTACGAAGTTTCATTGCTACGATTTGGCGTAGCTATTCGTAGCAAGTCTACGCCTCTTTCAACGTCTACGGCTACGGTGCAGCTTTCCTGTCGCACTCAGAGATGAATATTAATTATTATTACTTGACTGCAATTATTACAAGATCTTGACATAAGCACCATACATTATGTGCTAAACCCTTTTAATACGCTTTTATTAGCTTCACAAATAACAATGTTATTTATATGTAAGAAAATCTTGGAATCTTAATTTGACCCACATCCTGATCTTCGATCAGGATGAAAATTTGCTCACGCTCTGAGTTCTGATGACAATGACTAGCTAAGAAACGTCATTACAAATCCAATATGGCGGACAGGTTAATTGAATTGCACCCCCATGATAATATGGTATCAAATGGCGGATTGGCTATTTGAAATTTAGTGCGTGATAAAAGCATTTTTTTTTTAATTTATTAAACTTATTTTTTAATTGAAATTTAATCATTCATAAATGTCTCTAATGACAAGTACTCACATACGGTTTTGCTCGATAGTTTTACTCCAAATCGAGTAATAATTACTGTGTGGACCGCAAAACTGACAGCTCGAAGGCTCGCGTCGAGCCGCTCGAAGGATTGATGGAACCGGATCGAGCCGGATTGATGGAATGAAATATATCGATTTAGAATAAAACTATCGAGCAATGCTGAATGTGTGGACGAAAGCCCGAGCCGCGGGTTTCGCTCGACGTTATTGCTCGATTGAGCAAAACCGTATGTGAGTACTTAGCATTAGTGTTCCACATTGTCCACAATTCTCGTTGCAGCTACGACATTATTATAATGATAAGTAGTCGTAGCATCTCTACGAGTTGCTATACTCGGGGGCTCATTTTGTTAAATAATATACTTGAACTTGGCTTGACACGCTACCGCGTGTCTAGATATATTTGCATTGCTATACAAACGATGTGATATATTTTTAAATGAACCATAGTTGTCAGTGGGGAAAGATTTTAAAAATATTCTCAAAGCTTATCCCTTCGCACACTTTTTATTATTCTCCCAATACAAAATAGCAAATATATTAAACTACGAAATAGCAAACAGAGTACAAAAGATTCAGGAAACCCATAAGCGTGCTAAGATGTTATTTTAACGGAATACTTTTAGTATTTCTAAAGTGAGAAGTCATGTAGTCGATTCAGCGTAGAAAACCTTGCAAAATATATTTTAACAACATATTTCTACTTATCTGAGAAAATAATTTTCCATTATAAATGTACAGAGTGTAACAAAAATAAGTGATAATACTTTAGGGTGTGTACGCGTTTCTTGTAGAGAGTTCACTGTGAAAGTAGCAGCGCTGAAAGACCAGAAATATCTTTCACGGAATTTAGCGGAGGTGAACAAACTGATTATGGACCAGTACTGGCAGTTCTTATTTAAAGGCGAATTGCTTATTACAAACTAGATAGGCCTATGGTCCAAATTCGCCTGTTATACTTTGTATTTTAACTGACTTCCAAAAAGGAGGAGGTTATATGTTTATTTCCTTTTTTTTTGTTCAAGCTTCATATTCTGTTTTTTCATATTATTTTACCTGCGAATTTTATTCTCTTTCATATTTTAAATGGAAATGTATATAATTATCTAAGTTTTAGCTAAATGAAAACACCGTAAAGAATGATATCACATTCATTGTAGTCAAATCGCGGGTTTGAAAATGTGAATTTTAAATGCACATTGGGTGCAGCGGTTGAAAAAAAATTTGATATTATTTTTCGGTGTTTATTAGCACCTATTGTGTAGATATCATATAAGTATTGTGTATTAGATTTTATAGTGCTAACTATGAAATCTAATCGACACTTTTAGAAGTGTAATAAGTGTAAAACTCAAAAATTTGCTTAGCATTATAAATTATAATTATTACTACTTATAATATTAATGATTCAAAAGTTTATACGCTTGTATACTGATGACGCAGTACTGTCGGAGACATTGAGTGATTGTTGTTTGAAACAGGTATTGGTGTAAGCAGATAAGCCGTATACATGACGGCTGTCGAATCGCCGTCACTGTGATAATGTATGTACTCGTGCATCGGATACTGGTCTTTATGTCGTGGTAATAAAGACCATGCAAGTATAAACACTCAATGGCCTGTACATGACATCAACTGTCATATACTGTCGGCTATGCAAAATATGGTAACCGAATGAACGCTGACGTTTAATATTATATTGCGTGAAGTGTAGGGTACCTTCAAATATAATTTCAAAGCGAATCGTAAATAACCACCTTTTTTTTGAAGTCGGTTAAATATGTCAAAATTGTAGTCAAATTCTGAGCCTCGTTATTTTGATCAAAGTGTAGTATACAGTATACACTATACAGGATGTAACAAAACTAAGAGATAATACTTTAGGGTGTGTATGTATTTGTTTTGTGTCGTTTTGTCTATGATTGAACTTGGCTCCATTTTGACATTAGGTCTATACTGTGTCGATTATAAAGTTCCTAATGCCTTTTAAACTTGTTTCAGGTACGTAATTGTTGACTGCAGCTACCATGAATTGTAAGATATAGAATATAAATTTATTCTATCCATAGAATAGATCAGATTCAGAACTAGGAAATAATAATATTATGTATGTCATATTATCTTTTCAATTATATGAATCTCCAATGTAAATTATCTTTAAAACTTTAATGTCCTAAAAGTTTTTATCAGAATATGAAATGTACGGTTTTGTTAATGCACGAAAACAGTTCATACGGTTATCGTTCAAAATGGCGTCATTTTAACCATTGTTAAAATTTGACAATTGATTTGAAGTTTTGTTATAGTTAAAGTAAGTTGGTATGCAACCTACTTTAAATGTGTAAAAAGGATTAAAATGCGAGGCCTGCCAAGTGCCAAGTTAACTGCGCATGAGTGCTACGACAAATTCTCAAATATCAAGTAATACAATCATCTCAGGTGTATGCAAATTCCTGATTCATTAAAGAGGAATTAAGATAAACTTTGCTTACACTTAACAATAGGTATAAGGCTTATAATGAAATATTTGAGTTTGTTCTTGATTAATGAGAAATGTTCTAACTTCTAATGAGTTTGTTGAGACAATGTAAGGCACAAATACTGTGTATCAAAAGACACAAGCGTTCCCTTACCTTGGTGGAAGTCCGGTCCCTTTTGAGGTAGACCGGCCAGTCGTGGAGGGAGTCCCGTGTTTGTTAGATCCGGGATATCCCTCCTTTATACGGCTGAAGGCGAACCGCAGGTGGTTTTAGTGAGTAGGAGTCTCACATACCCCCGGGGTGCTGAGCACATACCCAACCCGGGGGACCTATGATGGGTTTCCCCTGCGCATCAAAGAAAAAAAAAACATAGTATTTGCCGTGCAATATTGCCTTACATGTATCATGATTCATGATGGTTATAACTACGAATTATAATAAATTATATTGATTACTAGATTTTTATTTGTAGAAAAGTTAATACAGTTCTACAACATAGTAATATTATAAACGCGAAAGTGTCTGTAAGTATATCACCTCTTCTCGCCCAAACCGTTGAACCGATTCTGTTGAAATTTGGTAGGAATGCAGATACTTTGTCCCGCAAAAGTATATCTAGAATGGTTGTGGAATAATGCATATGGCTTTTAGCTCAAAGAAGCAGCGGCCGTCATCTAATGTTATATAAACATTAAACAAGTGAGAGTGAGTTGCATCAACCTACTTTAACTATAACTTTAACCATAACAAAATGTGAAATGAACTGTCAAATCCCTAGAAAAAGTCGCCATATTTGACGATAACCTTAACTTTAACTTTAACTACGCTTCTGATGCAATTCACCCTAAGGATAATAATAATAAATCCACATAACTTTTAAGGGCCTGTTCAACCACTTCTTGATAAGTGTCGGATAGGCTATCCACCACTTAAGTTGACAGATAGAGTATGGAGAATCTGTCAAAATAGTTGCGGATAGCCTATCCAGCACTTTATCAGGAAGTGGTGAACCAGGCCCTTAGTTTAAAATCTAACCGTTATCGAACTTTTTCCAAACAAATCTATCAACAAGAGCAGGCTATTATTCCAGATTATTCCACACGAAGTGCTCTACTGTGGAGTTAATAAACCGCTGTCAAGCTAGGTGGGGAACCGACAATTTAAATGCTGAACAGTAGCCATTCACTTTAAAAAAACGACTTTAAAATTCCTTTTCTCAAAAAGTATTCAACCGATTTTGGATTTGGAGATATGTAAACACGAACATCAAAACATACATACACTTTTGGGCACATTTGTTCAGACGCTGATATAGACTGACATAATATACGAAAACTGGGCGATTTTGAAAATATATATAGGGTCGAATGTGGGTCGAATTGACAAACTTTTCTTTTGAAGTCAGTTAAAAATTTGTGCAACACAGAGACTAAGCTTGGAGCACGCGATGCTGCTGTTTAATGGTATCTATAGTTATCTCATAATATCTGAAATGACGTGTGCGTTCAATTCGGGCGCTTACTATGAAGTGGTCTACTGCATTTCATTATACTGTGGCATGAGGCACCACTACCACAAATTGAACGTTCGGAAAGCATACATTACTAGGGCGGAAGTAGTGGGACCAAATTGAAATTTATTGCTGGGATACATTCCTCGGTTTGCTGAGGCTTAGGTGAAATGTTATTAGCTCTTAGGTAAGCTATAGATTGCATAACTTTAACGGGCGAACTCAAGGACATTTATAACTAGATATCGCCCATTAGCTTTGTCCACATTGTGCCTTTTTTTGTTCATCAAGGGCATGCGTTATAGCGCAGTCAACAGCGAACATGAGGCATGCCCGTGACGCGCGTTATAATCGTAGCGCTCGCTATGACACTTTTCTTTCAACGCGGGTGGATTTTGACGCATTGTCCTTTCATCTTCAAAATGTGAAAATGTGGACATAGCTTATATATGTCAATCACCTACATTTGTCTGTCTGTTACGTCTTCACGCCCACTGAACCGATTTTGCTAAAATTTTGTATAAAGCTATTTGGGTCACAGTAAAGGATTTATCTGCCATCATCGATCGATGGTACCTACACAAGAACAAGAGAATGTTATTCTTATATTATTACACACTTAATTAGTAGTTGTATTCACGACTTAAGTCAAAGAACAGATGGAAAAGAGCTTACGACTCGAACTTTGTAAGTTAGAACTTTGGAACAACACCAGTGAAGTTTGAGAAGTCAGTACAGGTACAGGTAAGAGTCAAAAGTCTTTAAAACTCTTTAACGAAATAATAACATCACTTTATTGTTGTATAAAAAATTCCTAAGGCTTGAATCGTGATGGAACAAAACTTTATCAATATTAGTTTTAATTATAATACAAACAATTACAAAAAAACAGGATATGTGACTAAAAAGCCCATGTACAACGTAAATTAGTGTTAAAAATATACCCAACTGATCTGATTTACTCGGTCACTCTCAAGATTAAACTCTGACTCCAGATCGGAAGGTTGCGTCACCAGTTTAGTGGACAATGGCTGGGGTCTTAAAATTAAATATGCGCTGAAATCTGAATTACTTTATTCCACGACAAGTTAAGTTGGCGATGGGCAGACGACTGTCTCTTGCAGGATCGCCACGCCACAAAATATTATTATATCTAAGCTGACTTTACAGCAATTACCGAGGATTATAACACACACTACAATACATTCCATAACTTAGATTTTTCATTTTCGTTTCAGCACTTCAAAGTCGTATTTCTTTTCATAGGTAAAGACGCAAAGAAAACTCGACAAGTGCCGGCAACGTAACTTCTCTGGTGTGCTCAACGCAACGCGCGAATAGCTGATGATGATGAACGATGATTATTATTAAGGGTAATAGCCGCAATTATAGCCGCCGCTTATGGAACTTGGCAACACATAAAATATATCTTCTGATGTTTTAGTCCTTACCCATCCCAAAGGTGTGCCTTAAAGCAGGTATCCAGCTATCTCACTTACGCTAGTTATAGTCTTTGCTAGTATTATATTTGTGTTATAGATCTCGTGGAGGCGGTCTGTATATGTGCCCTTAAGCATTTATATATTTTTATAGGCAACAGTAAACTAGCATAATAAGTTGTACATAATTCTTCTACTTTTCTGTCCCCTATTATGTATCACAAAAAATGCTACTTCATTAACTTCGTCCCCGTACTTTTTCACAACAGATGCGATGGGCATCGCACCCGTGTATGATATATAGCTGAAAACCTGAAAGTTTTTATATCGCTGCATTTTTTAAGGCCAGAACCCCTAGCCAAAACATTTTCTTTATCACTCCGGTATAGAATCGCTGGTCAAAATGTATGGAATTGACATGAGTCGAATGTCGAATGTCGACTTTATATTATTGAACGCTTCAATACATACTAAGGTATAAATGCAAAATGCAAAAGTGTGTCTGTCTGTCTGTTTATTACCTCTTCACGCCCAAACCGCTTAACCGATTTTGCTGAAATTTTGTATGTAGATACTTTGAGTCCCGGAAAAAAACGGTTTTGAATTTTGGCGAAACAGAGATGTGAGCACCGCCTAGTTCCCTATAATTTTGACGGCGATTCTACTAAGAAGCGATAAAGAAAACGTGTTGGCTAGGGACTCTGAACTCTGAAGACCTTGCGACAATAAATTGCGCTATTGTTTCGCTGAAGGCATTAAATTTTCAGCTCGCCGAAGACAACGGAGCATGATCTTCACTATTTTATGCGCGTGTTCGCTACATTTTAATATTTTGTATATTTCTATTCATACGATTCATACGAACAAAAGGGCTGTGGGCATAATATATCATTTTCACAATATATAACAGGTATGAATTCACAGAAATAAAGTGCTGGGCTAACGTTCTGTGTAACAGTTTCATTTTCTCTTTGTATTTGGATTTTTGAGTCCCGGGAAATATCATAGAATACTTTTATTCCGGAAAAATGTATGGTTCCTCGCTATAAACGGAGTTACATCTAATGATGTAAAATTTAATCTAAGTACCTATTATGTTAGTATTTTTCTCATATTGGAAGTTGTTATGGAGAAAAAAAATACGTCGAAAATTAGAAAATTTAAGAATAAATCCGTATAGAATTAGTTCCGATGACTTATCGTTTTCGACAATTTAAATATATAGAACGGGAAGACGTCCGTCGCGCCCGCTTGTTTAAAAAAAATTCTTAATAATTATTCTCTTATTCTATAGTGATTGTTATCATTACCCGTATACTGAACTCTCATGCAAGACTTGACTAGACTAATCTCTTTACTAGTTTATTCAAGTCTAGCTTCGCTTTCAAAATTGAGTTTTCTCCCGGGTACGTGCCAACATTTAAAAGTAGTTATGATGTTTAATGACACCGCCATGTTACAAAGTGGCGGGCTAGAAGCGATTAACGACTCAGTGCCGCGCGATGCGGTCCAGCATTCTAATTTACCCCAATTTAAATTGTGTTTGACCGACGTTTAAAAGTAGATGACGTTATATATTTTATCCATTAACGTTTTTTGTACTCATCGTAAAATTACATGTTATTTCCAAGTTGTATTAACACTATGCAGACTGATCACCGGTATGTCCGTCAAGAAAATTGATCCATGCGTCAGATATGGACATTGGACATGTGGAAATTCGGTTCTGCGACTGTCCGGGGTTTTATTCCGGTGTGAGTTGCTTGTATTCATGATTACATTCACACCTATAATAGCTCGAAACGGTATATTATTTATTATTATTCGCCCTGTATACACAAGCACAGAACATTAATTCGGCGGTTTGGGCGTGAAGAGGCACCAGACAGACAGACACACTTTATAACATTAGTATGGATTTTACCCTTCCACACGTTATCGCTTCATATTCCATAAAATATGAATATTGAAATTAGGCACGAGTGAAATCGTAAGTCAGCCATTTTGATTTCCATTCCGTTTGATTTTCCTGTATCTAGGCCAAGACATACTCCGATTTTCAGAGCGACGCGCGACGCGACGTAAGGGCGTTTCTCCACCGCCGCCGTCACCGGGACGTCACCGAGGACGAGATGACGGCGTCGATATAGGGCTCCCACACGTAACTGCCAATTGGCATCGCAAATATATATGTGACAAAATTCATAATAAAATGACATTACGATACAATACGATGCGAATTTGCAGTTTCGTGTGGGAGCCTTTAGGGTCAATTCAGACCACAACACGACACGTAGGTGCATCTCTAAATTTGTACTAAATTGACAGAATTCAAATACGTATTCTATGTGAACCAAGTCCTAAATAAAGATTTAAAAAAATACGTATTCTATAAATTCAATACATACAAAAGAAATGCATCTACGCGTCGCGTTGTTTAGCGATACATACATGGGTATTGGGTTAATTCAGACCGCAACGCGACGCGTAGATGCATTTCAAACATTGTACTAAATTATTGACAGATTTCAATTGCGTGAGACGTCTTGCAAATCTAACAAATCCATAGTTTATAAATGCATCTACGAGTCGCGTTGCGGTCTGAATTGACCCTTAGGCGGATTGTCCACCGCACGCCTGTTACCGCCGCCGCCCTACGCTACTGGAAACTCTTGCTCTACGCCAGATGCAGCGGCGGCATGGGCCGCTAGACCAATGTCGGTAGAAAATGTAACCTATACTTAACCTAAGACCTAGGTCATAAAATGGAATTTATTTGAATTTTTATCACTGACGTCACGGTGACGGTGGCGGTGGAAAAACGGCCTTAGTATATGCAAAACGCCCCCGGCCTCTGATCGACACCCGAGCTATGAGTTATGTTATACGGTTTAAAAAACAACGTAATTATCTAACAAGATATTGTTGTATTTACTAGGTAAAGTGTTACAAGTAGTAAAATATTTAAAAAATCCTTAAACATCTTTTTAAAAACGAGTCCATGATTTTTCGGAGCCTAGACTGTCTTTTCAATTGAAAAGACAAATTAAAAAAAAACTACTTAAATATAATTTCTTTCATAATCGTTATTGTAGATATCGAATTTTAAGCTTGAAGATTTGCAAATATTTCCTTTTCTTTTAATAATATTGAAATTGCGTATAAATTCGAGCTTTTAAAACATTTATTATTTACGAGTCTCATATATGACGTCCTATTTATTTTCTTAGTGTATTTTTGTTATCCTTTCGTATTAGCTTTTGTATACTTTCGTATAAATTCTGTAGCCACCAAGTGGCAAGTAAATTAATATTCTCGCATGTGATCTGTATACAAATATCATATTTTGTACTGGACCAGTATATTAAGTATGTTCTTCGAGTTATTTTCTATTTAAGTAATAGCTGCTATAAATCGTCAATTTTAAAAGTGGAAATCGAAATAATTAAAGCATGTTTGAAGTTAGAGAAAAATGGTGCAAGTACACAGTTGCGAGCTCTCTTTACACGCTTTATATTAGCTTTACTTGTAACTAACTACATATGTAAGAAAATCTTGGAATCTTAATTTAACCCACTTCCACCCCTCGCGTCGATTAGGATAAAATTTTGCTTAAGTGTGTCATGTGATTGACGCCATGTTGAATTTAAGTCACGTGACTTAAATGCAACATGGCGGACATCCAAGATGGCGAATTGGTTTAGTGCGTACTAAAAGCGTGTTTTTTGTTTTTTAAACTATTCATCTTAATATATAAAAATAAGTGGCATTTTTCGTTGTCACTTTATAAGTTATAACTCAAGAACGGGCTCACCTATCCAAACCAAATTTTCAGGGTTTGTTTGGACTATTTAGTAGATGGTTTATGTGAAGTTTGCACAAAATCGGTCGAGTGGTTTTTCATTTATCACATTTTTTGTAACAAATGAATTCAATAAATGGTTAGATTTTTTAGACGGGCAAATTTTTGTTTTGTTGTATAGGGTATGATCGTGGATTAGACCATGTTCATAAAAATGGTGATCTGATCATGGGATCCAGAAGTAATCGAGGGAACTCCTCAAATTTACAGCATGACTGGTGAGACATTACCGATACTTAAGGATACTCGATTCTCATTATAATTATGTAATAAAATTAGGTACTTAATTTTTTGCCGAATTTCCCAAAAATAAATAAATCGTGGATACTAAGTAAATTACGCGGCTAGGCAAGTAGGCATACTATGCGGCTGGTGCAGAGGCGTGCGCTACCAAAGAAGCACCACAAAACTACCCTTCCCGCGCACGGTGTCCATGCGTTGGGTAAATAATTATTTAACTTTAAGCTACGTTTACTCAGTGATCAATTGATATTATTTTTTTATATTATTTTTTTTCAACTAATATAATAGCCAAATATCACGTCCTCGAGTATTGAACATGTCTCACCAGTCACGCAGTATATGGAAATATATGACGATTTTGCTTTTGTATGAAGACGTATTCCAGGCATATGTTACCAAAAGTAAAATTTTGCACCATGATATAACATGGTTCGAACTTCAAAGGTAGTGAACAGAACTCCGAACTCCTTATAGATACAAGTTTGGAGGTTGGGGCGCTGTTTTAAGAATTGAAAGCATATGCTACTATGCAAATTTCATTCATCATCATCATCATCACCATCATCATCACTACCACATCAGGGTCACCAATGTCACGTGACTGTGTGCGTTACGCTCTGGAGTTAAGGTTGAATTTGTTTTTATTATGAAAAAAGGGGGCAAACGAGCAAACGGGTCACCTGATGGAAAGCAACTTCCGTCGCCCATGGACACTCGCAGCATCAGAAGAGCTGCAGGTGCGTTGCCGGCCTTTTACGAGGGAATAAGGTAATGGGGTAGGGGAGGGTAGGGAAGGGAATAGGGGAGGGTAGGGAAGGGAATAGGGGAGGGTAGGGAAGGAAATAGGGTAGGGGATTGGGCCTCTGGTAAACTCACTCACTCGCCGAAACACTACTTCAATAATATGAAATTCGGTAGTTAAGCATTTATTGGTTAAGCGTTCGTTAATACGAACGGTTAGGCCAAATCGTATGGATTCGATTTTGATAGGCGATTCTATAAAGAAGCGATTTAGAAAAGGTCTTGGCTATAGGGCCTGGTCGGAAACAGTATCAGGGTAGATCTCTTAATTGGAAAGCTCATTATTGCCTTTGTTCGCAGTTATAAAATATAAACTATATTTTATATTCAAGCTGTCCTCGTGTACGTGAATGTAATATGGAGGTTTTTGTAAATCCTTCCCAGCCAGGATAATTATAACGACGGTAATACACGACTGCTTACTAATGACGTTATATTGTGAGTCTTATATCCCTCACATGTTGCCTTTCAGGGCTCGTACACAAAACATGCGAATTGCGATGCGACAAAAACATTTCATTCTCATTCACTTTAAAAATTCGCTAATATTTGCGGTGCGTACGTCGCATCGCAGTTTTGTGTACGAGCCCTTAGACCTTATCCACCTTACCATCACAACTGAAATACAATTGAAGACATGAGTGCATGAATGAGGTAAGTAACATTTTTGAAAATTTACGTTTTATTGCATAAATGTAGCTTTTAGGACTTGGAAAATGATTTGCAATCAAAAAATTTTGAATTTTACGTATACTTACAAAGTTAGCCAGATGATGAAGCAGGTAAGTTACAAGGTTCGTCCAAATGACTATGCAAGAACCGGGTAATTACATCCCATATGCGTTGCAGTACGGGAGATCGCTTGAATATTTTACTTTTTTAAATAAGGAATATTATGTCGACTTTTTTATTGTTCTATTATTCAAAGGCATAGATAATTTAGTAAGTATATATATATTTTTTGTTAGCGTTTGGCTCTGACATCGGGGGTGTACTTTGCCACATACAAAGGTATAGTCAGTCTTCTTCATAATAATAATGTTCATCAACGTTCTTGTTTTTACTATATTATCGTCATTTATGATCATATCTAAAGTCTAGTCAAAGTCTAAGTAAAAGTCAAGTCAAGCAGTCAAGGAGTCAAGTCGGTTGATTACCCTATACTCTATACTGAAACTTTTGACGGAGTTTTGGAGGGACACAAAAAGCACGTTCCTGGAAGTTGCAGCACGTGCACGATAACGAATATGTAATAATGGTTAATATTCTGCCAATAATACACATTAAAACACAGTTAACAGAATAATTTAAGGAAAATAATACAAAAAAAATACAACAGTAATCTTTCACATTCTAGGCAAAACTCGAGTAGGTATATTAATAATGACACATTATCATACACATATTTATACGTCATATTATAATCAAAGGATATTTCATACACATCCATACTCTTTTATACTACGATAGTTATTTTATTAAAGACTAGGCGCTTTTCGTTGTTTCCAAACAAATTAAAATTTTGGAAAAACCTATCGTAACTTAAATGGTACCTACGTATAAAATATTTTGTTTTTGTTTTTATTATAATATTAAATTGTTGGAAATATAAAAAAATATTTAGGCATCAGTTTGGCTGTTTGCATTTATCCTGTGCTAATACTTTATAGCGTCGCGTCGCGTACCTAGTGTATTTATTCTTTGGTCGCGTCGATACTTCATTCCAAATTCAAATGAGCGCGCTCCCGCGCCAAATTTGAAAATCGAACTAGCTATGCTCGACAAAGAATTTTTTATTGTAAGTACTTGACTGTTTTTTTTTACTAGGTATTATGACGTACAAGCCATAGTCGTGAAAACGCAGTTAAAAGTAAGTATAATAAAACACAATAAAAACTTGAATTAGTATATTGTTCTTTTAATTGTAACATTTGAATAGTGCATAATTTAAGTTATTATTATTAATATACTTAAATTTATTTATTAAGTAAGGGTTCATTTTAAACAATCTATAATATATCAACTTTGAGAAACCCAAGATATTTTAAAAAATTAATTGATCTTACTAGTAAACTATAAATTGGGAAATCGTGTTTGTATGATCTTAAATGCTTCTTAACACTTAAACGGCTGAACTGATTTCGACGAAATTTGCTTTGGAGATTATTACTTTCATCATCTCGTTTTCTCTACTTAATTCCTACTAGATGACGCCTACAACTCAGTTTTGTTTACATTTAGTTTTCTAATGCGGAATTCCCTTATATAATCTTTCCCGTCTTTCAAAAGTATAATCCATTTTTGTTTAAATCTGTTTGGCCGTGAATTTATTGTCTTTTAAATTGAGTCTTGTTTCATCTCAATAAAAAAAAGTGATTTATGTGTACTTCATGCATTGACAGTCTTTACAGATTTAGTTGCATTTAAAAGTGAAGAACCGAGTAACTTCACATTTTTCCTAATTTATCCTAGAATGGGGATTTTTTTATATAATTTTTAACATAACAATAAAAACGGAAGATATTTACACCTCCTGATACAATTAACAAAAGCCATTACTTGATTTGTGATGAAAAATCATAAAAAGTTTTTTCAAAACTTTAAACGCGATTTACTCGAAATTCGAAATGTGTTACATACCTCATTCATGCACTCACGTCTTTAATTGTTATGTTTTAATTCACACTGAAACGTAGCGAGACGAGCCACGGTTTTACAATAATAATTATTATTTTTAGGGTTCCGTACGCAAAGGGTAAAAACGGGACCCTATTAGTCCTATTACTAAGACTTCGTTGTCTGTCCGTCTGTCTGTATGGTTTGTCACCTGGCTGTATCTCAAGAACCCCTATGGCTAGACTTCTGAAATTTTCACAGATTGGGTTTATCTGTTGCTGCTATAACAGCAAATACTAAAAACAAAATAATATTAATATTTAAGGGGGGCTTTTTAGCCTTTTTTGCTCGATATCAATAATGGCAACAGATAGGCACTTGAAATGTTCACAAGACTTTAAATATAATATGTGCACTTAAATAATTAATACTATGGAAATAAAATAAAAATTTTAGAAACAATAATTTTTGGCTCAGTTTTGGTCTATAACGGTACGAAACCCTTCGTGCTCGAGTCCAACACGCACTTGGCCGATTTTTTAAAATAATATACATGGTGTAAGTTGTAACAAAACTAAGTGACAATACTTTAGGATGTGTACAGTGTATGTGTCCCTTAAATAGAGTTTACTGTGAAAATGCAGCGCTGACAGAGCATTCCAAAGTATTATTTAAAGTTCGTTTTGTTACAATTTACACCCTATAGGCCTATACACTTGATGTGAGAATATGAGTAGTGGCCACAAAGGAATATCATCCTACCGAGTCAAAGAATATTATACACTACGCGAAACCGAGTGGGGTTGTATTACTAAACTTCGTTGGTCACGTGACTAATTACTATAGAAAAGCAACAATTTCCAATAGTCGTTGAACAAAAGTTGTTTACAATGACCCCCTGAGTCACCCCCTTTCAGGTTACTATACCACTACTTTATGGATGGATTTTACGGTGTTACCTGGTATCGTGAGATATTGGCATTTCTTTCCGCGTCGTGAGGCGTAAAAGTCGTTACCACGTTAGAGCCTCAATGCTACATTTGTATTTTCCCCTATCACGTACCGGATGCGAACGGAATGACACGGAAATGAAAATAACAGTCGACCAGCTTCGAATAGAATCTTTATATGAAACTAGATGATTCCTGCAACTCCGTTAAAAAATCGTTTATCGCACGAGGACCGAACATTTTTTGGGATAAAAAGTAACCTGTGTCCTTTCCCATGACTCAAACTATCTCCATACCCAGCAAAATCGGTTCAGCGGTTTAGGCGTGAAGAGGTAACAGTCAGACAGATAGACAGACAGACACCCTTTGCGCATTTATAATATTATACGAGTTAGAAGAAGACAAATATATCTGCGAAAACCGCATTCAAATCGGATCAGTAGTTTTCGTATGATAGTGGAACAAACATACAGACAGACAGACAGACAGACAGACAAAAAACTAACCACATTTTTGGCTTCTATAGCGATGTAGTGACACCCCCCGCTTATTATTTTTTAAATATCTTTAATGTACAGAATTCAAAGTCTTACAGAGCAAGGAGTACAAAACACTTACGTAAACATCATCAAAAAGATATATAGTGAAAGTAAAGCTAGTATCAAGCTGGAATCTCTAGGGGATACCTTTCCAATTGACAGGGGAGTCAGGCAAGGGGACCCCCTCTCACCAAAGCTATTTTCAGCAGTGCTTGAGCAAATGTTTAGGAAACTGGATTGGAACCAACTAGGGCTTAACATAAACGGATCGCGACTAAACAACCTAAGATTCGCTGACGACCTGGTCATATTGGAAGAAAACCCAAAACTATTGGAATCCATGATACAATCCTTAGCAGACAGAAGCTTAGAAGTGGGTTTGGAAATGAACTCGAGCAAAACAAAAGTTATGACAAACGCAATGGCTGAAGACATAACTGTCAACGGACAAAAACTCGAATATGTTGAGGAGTATGTATATCTAGGGCAGATTATATCTCCAAGCGACCAAATGTCTAAAGAAATTGACAAAAGAATCGCAACAGGGTGGAAAAAATACTGGGCCTTGAAGGAAATAATGAAAAGCAAGGAACTCAGTATCAGAACCAAAAAGAAGACCTTCGATACATGCATTCTTCCTTGCATCACTTATGGCTGCGAAACCTGGGCATTGACAAAAAACCAAAGGGAAAAACTTGCAAAATGTCAGCGAGCCATGGAAAGGAGCATGCTCGGATTAAAATTGAAGGATAAAGTCAGGAATGCGGATATCAGACAGAAAACTAAACTTACAGACATACTTGCACATATCGACAGACTAAAATGGAGATGGACAGGGCACATGCTCCGTTGCAAACATGATAAATGGAGTAAGCAAGTAACAGTCTGGTATCCAAGAGATGGATTAAGGAGCCGTGGTCGCAAAGTGAGAAGATGGGAAGACGAAATAAAATGGACTGTTGGTCCCCTGTGGCAAAGAATCGCACTTGATAGAAAACAGTGGAAAGTGTTGGAGGAGGCCTATGCTGTAAGGCACACCGAACGCAGAGACATTTTATAATCAGTGCTTAAAACATATTACTAGAAAGAGAAAACCTTGAAGTTCGGAATAAAAGGCTTTATTATTATTATTATTATTATAATGTACAGAATTCACATTTCTACAGTTTTATTATATGTATAGATACAGTGGCTTTCGCTCAATATCGTAGCATTATTAAAAGAACCTCTAAAGTGGTCTCGTTTTCTGCTAATAAATCCTTCATAAATAGGGGTTGAAATCAGCTAACAAAAGATGAAAGTACTACGTAAGACTCGACAACAATACGTAATAAGCTATGCTGAGAATATAATACTTTCTAAAATATTTTAAATTTTAATAAACGATAAGTAATCGTTAAAATTTGAGTATTCATACGTTGATTATTTTTCGTGATCCTTATTTACATATCTTCTATATTAATATTATAAATGCAAAAGTGTGTCTGTCTATCTGTCTGTTACCTTTTCACGCCCAAACCGCTAAACCGATTATACTGAAATTTGGTATAAAGATACTTTGAGTCATCATTCATCAACATAGGTTTTATCCCGGGAAAATGTACGGCTCCCGCTCCATAAACAAATCTGGCGCAAAAGTATGTTTATTTATTACTTGTATACTAGCATTTAATATTTTAATCATTTTAATACTCACACAAAAAAATCGTAATTGTAATCATTGATACATAAGATTTAAATGATTATTATCAGCTTGGATACTTTATTCTCAAATACTCTTTTACTCTAAATAATTGAGGATAGACCCAATTCCCTAAACAGATAATGGATCGGCTTAAGAGCCTTCAACAAAATGTATCATTTTCTCATTTCTATAAATGACAGTGTTTCCTCTATAGAAAATAAGTGAACCTTCAAACTAAGGAGATTATATGGCTCAACTAAATGACACAAACCCCTACAGAAACGTTTTATTTCAAAGGAAAACACAATTATTACTTTCCTAGAAACTTGCATCGAAAATACCGACTTCAATTTACTTGGCGAGTTGATAACTACATGTCTAGAGGCAATTCCACTATTAATTTCTGTTCAGGGGCCTATTACGACCTCTTATATCCAGCCAGTTTCCAGCCAGTTTACAAGCCATGTCTATGCAACGGCCTGTAAACTGGCTGGATATAAGAGCTCATAATAGCCCCCCAGTTTTCAGTCCAGAGTCAAGTCATCTCGCTCCTTATTTGATGAATGAGTGCGACATCGTGTATTTTCACTGGAATGTGCTAATTGAAAAGAAAATTGGTCCCAAAAAGTTTTACCTTAATATTTTTATTGTAGGCTCATACCGCAATACTACAATTTCATAAAATTTTGGTAACCTCCATTTGCGAAGTAAAATCCATACTGAAATATTAAAATTGCGAAAGTGTGTATATCTGACCGTTACCTCTTCACGCTCCAAATGCTGAACCGATTTTGCTGTTTGATTTGGAGATAAATACGGCGCCGGAAAAATACGGCGTACGCGCGAAAAACGAATTTTGAGGAGTTGCGGGCGTCATCTAGTTTAGCATATCAAAATGATGCTCAGTAACTACAATTCGTAGGATTGGCAATACAATTGATGGCGACGATCTATCTTCCGAATTGGGCGACACTTTTTTGTTCATCTATTCGGAGTTCCGACACTGAGACTGTAATTTCACTGCAGTCAAATCACTTCAGTATACCAGTATCTACTATATTATAATAGTCTTTATTGTACTACATTGTATATGTACTATATTGTATATTATGTACTATACATATATATATTACTAGCTGACCCGACAGACGTTGTCCTGTCTTAACGATGATTATTTAATTCGAATTGGTATAACTAAGTAAACAATGGATTAAAATTAGTATCTCCATGCCAAATTTCATCATAATAGATCAAATAGTATAGCGAAAATCATAAAAGTTTATTGTGCAGGAACCGTACATTTTTCGGGACAAAAAGTATCCCTTGTCCTATCCCGAGACTCAAAGTATCTCCATACCAAATTTCATCAAAATAGATTGGTAGGTTAAAAAACTGTGGGTGTGCACGTGTTTCTCGTAGAGAGTCAATCCACTGTAAAGCTTAGGCCAAACCTACGCGACCAACGCGAAAGCGAAGCGGAGCGTCAAGTTGTCAAATGTTGTCAAATGTGTTTTGTATTCAAAAAACACATTTGACAACATTTGACAACTTGACGCTCCGCTTCGCTTTCGTGTTGGTCGCGTAGGTTTGAACGAAGCATTAAAGTGCAGCACTGATAAGCTTTGTCCACATTGTGCCTTTTTTTTTGTTCAACAAGAACATGCGTTATAGCGCAGTCAACAGTGAAGGTGTAGCATGCCCGTGACGCGCGTCAAAATCCACCCGCGTTGAAAGAAAAGTGTCATAGCGCGCTACGATTTCAACGAGCATTACGGGCATGCATCACGTTCGCTGTTGACAGCGCCATAAGGCATGCCCTTGATGAACAGAAAAAGGCACAATGTGGACAAAGCTAATGGCCAATTTTCTTTTCACTTTTCTCACTCGTTTTTACACACCCTCAAGACGTGTTATCACTTAGTTTTGCTATATCCTGTAGAGCTAAATTAATTATTATTATAACGATCACGTATTCAAAATTATATTGAGAACACAACTTGCGAAATATAACAAGAGGCTGTTTTCGTGTGAGGGAACTAGTTGGCACTAACAATTGTCCTATAATGGGAGTTAGCAAGTGAACAACAACTTTCGTATTAACTCCGCGATTCGTTGTAACTTCGTAGAAATGAAAAAGTTGGCCGGAGAATTATCATAAATAGGTCTTAATCTAATTCCAAATGAGGGCGGAGAAAGGAGAATTGTTAAAGTTTCAGGGGATAGCTTTTAAATTGTATTACTCAGCTTTTGGTAACACAACGAGGTTTTGAAGCTCAGTTTGTGGTCGAAAGCCTATCGAAGGGCGACCGCACAAAGCGACCCGTGCGTTTGCCTCTCCACAGAATAAAGCATTTGCACAATATTATGTATCTATCACTCAATGTTCAATCATTTAATGGTTTATTCGGGCATTTAGGATCAACCCAAACTGGGGCATAGTCGAAACGTCCCGACGCGTAATTGTTTATAGTACAAATTTCTGCTATGAAAATATGAAAGCATCATGAGCGAATATCATGACACATTAGATGACTCCCGCAACTCCGGGAACCGTACATTTTCCCAGGATAAAAAGTATCTTGTGTCCTTTCCCGTGACTCAAAGTATCTCCATACCGTTCACAAAATCGGTTCAGCCGTTTGGGCATGAAGAGGTAACATAATATAGGTAGATAGACAGACACACTTTCGCATTTATAATAATACTAGTTGACCCGGCAAACGTTGTTTTGCCATTTAAAGTATTTCTACTTCATCAGTTGATACAAAATCTTAGCCCCTCTTTTGTCCCCTAAGAGGGGTGGGGGAAAAATTGTGTACACCTGATGTTAAGTTGGAAAATACAGTTAATAATATGAATTAAGTCCATTAAAGAAAAAATTTAATACAAAATCTGACCCCCTTTTTGGTCCCCTTAGAGGGGTGGGGGGGGGGAAAGTTTATACACCAGATGTTGAGTTGGGAGAAGGCAAATATATCTGCGAAAACCGTATGCAAATCGGATCAGTAGTTTTCGTGTTAAAGAAAAAAGTTTGATACAAAATCTGACCCCTCTTTTGTCCCCTTAGAGGGGTAGGGGGAATTATTTTTATACACCAGGTGTTAAGTTGGAAGAAGACAAATATATCTGTGAAAACCGCTTTCAAATCGGATCAGTAGTTTTCGTGTGATAGTGGAACAAACATACAGACAGACAGACAAAAAACTAACCACATTTTTGGCTTCTATAGCAATCTAGTGACACCCCCTGCTTATTATTTTTTGAATATCTTTAATGTACAGATTTCACATTTCTGTAGAAATTTTATTATATGTATAGATAGATTAGTATCGATAATATAATATTATTGAGTATCCATACTTTCAAAATATACTCCATATTTTAAAAAATTCGAACGAATATTTGTGAATTCACAAATACAACGGTACGCTGGGGGTGAAAAATGAACGTGAAATGTGTGTCATTCCCCATCGGTTCGAGCTTATTAAAACGAGGCTGTATTGAAATTTGAAAGTCTCCCTAGAGCTTGGGCTGAGTGATGAATACGAATGTGAAATGTAAGCTCAAATTGGTGTACTTCACTAATGATCTGGGTACATTTTGGCCCTATTTCCTAGGTAGTAAGGTTCTAAGGTAGGCTGTTGTTAAGAGGCTTTAATTTTTTTCGTATCGATAATTTAAGGAACTCTAAAAATAAAAAAAATGGTGAAAGGATGCCTGTGATAGATGCCAACTCTCCAAGATTGAAAAAATCTGCTAGTCTTTGACCTAGGTAACTTTTATTGGTGATAGCGCAAAGAGATACCGATTCTTACAAGAACCAAAGTGAAAGACCGTATAGTTCTACCAGAATCTGATGGCAAAAAGTGCGAAAGTAAATTGACTCTAGCAATACCGGGAATAATTGGAATAAAACATTTTGGTCCTTTTTTATCCTTTAGCGGCTGATTCTGTGTGTAAAACTTGCAAATATATAAATTTATCCAGTGATCAAGGATATTTTTTGAAAATTTGCTGTCAAAATTTGCCATCAGAATCTGGTAGAACTATATAATATTATACCGAAATAAATTAAAAGTGACTCTCAATATAATATGACTCAGCTGCGACTTTATGTTCAGACCTTTATGTTTTCCTCGACCAAAGTTCTTGAAAGTCAAGAGGAGATCCGAAAAGTTATTGGGAAATGTAATACTTATTAAAAGAAATTACATAATAGGAAATTTCTTCGACCAATTTGCGAACACTTTTTGGTGAAAGCTTTTCTCACTCGAATAATAAATAATTAATTATGAATAACACAAAAAGTTTTAGCTTTTATCCTCATAAGAGTTTTATGCTTGAAATCAAAACTTGTTAGTAAAATGTGGGTAATACTTTAGAAACTTGACTTTGTTTAATCCATTGGAAAAAAATATTCGGGTGATGTTCAACATCGTGATAAGGGCAGGTAACAAGTGCTAAAGCAAAATTTTGGTACTGGTCAAGTAGTAACATTGATATTATAATTGTACGTAATGAAAAAGCTGAATATTAATTGACAGCCCGTGGTTTCAATTTTCTGTGGAGCCCTAGAAAAGAAAAGTCCCGAACTAGAATTTTCCTTTAGTCCATATAAATAATTAATATAATAAGTATTTTTAAATAGCGTCGTATAGCTTTAATTTTATACCTCTATCCGTCTGTCTGTCGGGTCACGTAATTCTTAAAATATTATAACCTATCGTTTAAGTGTAGTTCATGTAACTTAACCAATCATTTCTATGTAAACTGACTCTTGACGTAAAAAATAATCCCATCAAAAACATTTCATGTAAAATGTTGTCAAGATGATCACATAAATTTTGCCCTGTGAAAAAAATATCAGATCTCATAAAGAGCCCTTTTCTGATTGTACACTGCCTAAGTCTACCGATATAAACTTCAACACTGATATGTACTCTACATATCAGTAAATGTATGACTTCGCCGTTTCGCCACCGTCGTGGCTTTGCAATGCGAATATTTAGTTTCTAATCTGAAGTATGTAACGAAACAGCCAAGCCATAGATAATTATTCATTATTCACTGATATTATAATATGTAAAATTTCTTGAAGTTAGAGTCGGTAGAGTTAATAGGCTATGTAGATTCAGAAGCTTGGCTCTACAAGAGATCTGATATCTTTTTCACAGGGTAAACTTTATGTGGTCGTCTTGGCAACATTTTACATAAAATGTTTTTACACAGAACTGATATTTTCGGAAGTGATATTATATTGTATTCGTACGAATAATGTTATTAAAATTGAGAGATCTTTGTTTCCTGATTAAATGGAAACGCCATCGACGCCGTCCAAATGAAAACATTGGCCGGTTTTCGTTAATTTAAACATGTTAAGGGGATTGATTCTCATTCGGAATGTATCCTTTATTACCGTCACCGCGCCCGACCGAATGGAAAGGAATTAACACAACAACTGAAAATATAACTCAAATGAAAATGTGGAAAAAACTACTGGGCCGATTTTTATTATATTTGGTACTGATATACCTAGGGTAAACAACAGAGAAGAACATAGGCTACTTTTTTGTACGGTTCCTGCGAAACATCTTGTGGAACGTCTACGTGAGCATTAATATTATAATTATTGTAATTATTTATTAAGATATAATATAATTATTGTAATTATTTATTATAAATATTATCATTGAAGATCAACACGATAACACAGTAATTAAAAAGCAAAGGACATACTTACATTTAAATCATTTAAATCTTTGTAAATAACTGATCATGAACCTATTTTCATGCAGTGTTCACGTCGAGAGGGCCGAACACTAATATTGTTATTTATTTAGTCCATTCCCTTTTGATGTGTCTGGCAGAGTTTGTGAACCATAACAAAAAAGATAGTAAACAGTAGCAAACAGTTGAAACTTTTACAAAGAGTTAAGGCGATTAGTTGGAGCTCGCTGGCAGAGGTCAGGTTTTAATTAGCTCTCTCTAGCGCCTGCGCCGCCGCCGGCCTTTCATTCCAGGAATTGGACCGACTTTTTGCCGCTTCCTATTTAATTAATTATTGTATTGGACGTTAATCTCTAAGGCTGTATTGGCTAGCACTGAAATTATTGTCCTGTATTAAAATAAAATAAAACTAGTTTTATTTACTGAGTTTTGAAACAACAATTTTCAGAGTGTAGAGTCTACGTGTTGACCTACCAGTTACCACCACCGGTTCAGGAACTAAACTGCAAGAAAAAATTGCACGGTGTCATTTTTTACCAAAATAGTGGTAAAATTCATCTGGTATCGCCTTCAAGTGTAAAGGTTGAGTAAAGACAATGTTGAATTTCAGGAGAGTTCTGAAATATGTTATACTTTTTGGAAGTTGGAAGTCGATTTACAAGATTTTTTTTTAAAATAATATTTTTGATTTTTTCTCTTTTTAGTTATATTATGTAACCATAACCATCAACTACTAAGTCTTATGCGGGTTAAATGCACATTACGTGGATCTTTTAAACACGGAACCAAAATACAAGTTTGTATGAAAACTCATCAAATCAGAAAGTAGAAAATTGCTTGTATGCTTGCAGTTATATTTAAGCGATTTTCTAATAAGACTCAGGATTTCTGTTCTTTGATTTAGGATTTAGGAAAACAGGGTTGTACGGTAAGGGTAAAGGGGGGTCAAAGATTATATGAAATTTTTTTGGAATGGTCAACGGCTTTGAAATTTGACTTAAATATTGAATCGGAAACCACCGCGCGCTGTAAACTGAAGTCTACGTGGACGGAGTCGCAGGCACGAGCTAGTTATTTAAGGGGCGGTTATTCCAAATTCACGTTTCTAGAATGAGTTTTTTTGATAGAAAGCGTCATTCAAAAAAACTGAAAAATATATACATGTATAGATGCATCTTTTAACTAGTGCTTTCATTGGATAGAAACACAATACAGATAATTTGGCTCGATAAAAAAAAATTCCGAAACAACATCGATTTTAAAAGCATTTTGAGTTTTATAGGACTTACAGAGACTCAATCAAAAAATAATTTGGACAGTTCGATAGCTATTAAAATTTAAGAGGGAAATCATTGGATAGATGTTTAGTTGTAATATTTGTATCTAAGTAAAACGGGTTTTTCTCCTATTTCGCCCTATCATGGACGCGGCGAGCGTCGTAACCGCCACCGTACAAGGCGCGCTGATATGAATGTTATTTTAATGACATTTAGGTCGATATTCGCACTGACAGAAATCGACCTGCTAATTTACGAATAACCTGCCCTTAATACTTTTTTGTGAGTTGGAAATCGATTTACAAGTTTTTGTTTAAAATAATAAGTATATTTGTGAAGTGTGAGTTGTTTTTCAAATGCGTGCTTTTGAAGGCTGAGTTGCTTTTTCGCGTCGCTATTCTGTCTCTCGCAACTCGCTAGTGTAGGCCCTAAAAGTACTTACTGACGAATTGAAATTTGTGTTTGACTTTTGAGCAACAGATAGAGTTTCAGTACGAAGAAGGCTTGAACTTTTGAAGTTTGAACTCATGCGAGGACACTACGGCGTAATTTAAAGTTTAAATTCCTGGATATTTTCTTTACTTACAGCTCTTTTAAATTTCAGGGATAAGTCACTACAGTCTACAGCCTAATTTAAAGTTTAAATTGCTGTACAGCTATTTTACATTCCCCAAGCTTAGCCCTGCGTAAGCGAGTGCCGCAGAAATGTATTCCATTTTAAGGTGACTTTGAGGTCTTTGCATCAGGCGACCGTAGCCAAGTCTCGAAAGGGGCAACCCGGGAGAATCTTGAGGGGGGGGGGGGGTAAAAAAAACCCAAATGCAACTTAATGAACGAGGCTGTTAGGTTTCATTTTCTACCGACATTGGTCTAGCGACCGATGCCGCAATTGCTTTCAAATGGCGTAGAGCAAAATGAAACGTAACCTTTTCACGCCCAAACCGCTGAACCGATTTTGCAAAAATTTGGTATAGAGATACTTTGAGTCTCAGGAAAGGAAATAGGATACTTTTTATCTCGGAAAAATGCACGGTTCCTGCGCGATAACGGAATTAGGACGCAACGGAGTTGCGGGCGTCATATAGGTTTCCACAACTCGATAACATGACCTTGTATTGATTGTTATACTTTGATCATTAGTTAGTTCCGCTATTAACGTTATACATTGCTGCAGCTCTGTGGTGGGCGTAGTTAGCTGCGGCTTCTAAGCGGCAATGTATTAGTTATGTATGAACAATCTGTTAGATACGGAGGCGGTCAGGCGAAAGGTCAGTCTGTCAGTCAGTATGTCACCACTGTTTACTTTGCAATCGCGTATTTTATGTTTGTGTGATTATGCTAATTTTAAAATATAAATACATAGTTTAGTGTTTTTTCCATATTTAAAGTAAAACGTTTTTATGTAATATTAGTATTTTATGTGTAATGAAAATTAAATTTTGTACTTTTGGACTCAAGTGAAATATTTTTGTTCTTATGTGAAGTGGAAATACCTCTTTTATACCCTGGAGTAAGTAACTTTTAAAACTTCGACGTAATAATTTTGAACGTGTGTTAAAATTTTGTTAGTCTCGCAAAAACTCGCAAAAGTCTGAACCGATTTGGCTAATTTTTGTCTTGAAATGTTCGTGGAAGTCCAGGGGAAGGTTTACATTAGGAGGAAAGTGATACCAAGTTAAAGATAAAAATACTGTAATTAAGTACAATATTTTTATCGTTCTATCGGAAAAATAGGTCAGATAATTTGCGTAGAATTGTATTTATTAGAACGTGTTTTATTAAAATCGTTACAGTTATTTCATATAGCTTATCCAATGTAAACAAACAAAATGTAATAAAATGATATATTTTATTCTCTTCTTTAAATAGGAATCGTAAAGATTTATATTATAATACTAGATGTTCCGCGCAGCTTCGCCCGCGTAATTTAGGAATGTCACGGAAACCGTAAATTTTTCCACAAAAAATAGCCTATATCCCTTCACGTAGTATATTCTTCATGTGTGCCAACTGGGAAGTAAGATAAAAATTGCTCCAGTAGTTCATAATATAATAAACAATCTCATATAATTTTCCCCTTCTTTTCATATTTTCCTCTGTTTCTTCGCATAATAATGTATAGCCTGCCTTGCTCGATAAATGGGCTATCTAACATCGAAAGAATTTTTCAAATCGGACCAATAGTTCCTGAGATTAGCGCGTTCAAACAAACAAACTCTTCAGCTTTATAATATTAAGTATAGATAGAGTTATAACTTACTTAGTTTATCGCGCAGAAACCGTACATTTTTGCGAGATAAAACTATTCTATGTCCTTTACTGGGACTCAAAGTGTCCCCGCACCAAATTTCACCAAAATCGGTTTGGACGTGAAGAGGGAACAGATTACAGACACACTTTTGCATTTATAATAATTTTATAAAAAAAAACTTCATACCAAATTTTATCAAAATCGGAATTATTTTGATAAAATTTGATATGAAATTGTTTCCTCACAATTGTTTCATCATTAAGTCATTTAAGCGTCAAAAAGTCACAGACAGACAGACAGACACATTTTCGCATTTATAATATTAGTTTGGATAGTATGGATGAGGTGACTTCAGCAAAAATGTTCGTTGACCTTATAGATATATAATTTGACCTAGAATGAGTTGTTGAATATTTAAGATTTGCTTCCTCGTGCATGTTAAGGTTGTTTGTTTAGAGTTAAGACTATAACCAAGGTACTAATTATACAGGATGCAATTTTACCTTCCTGCCAAATTTTAATATATTGATCCTTGTTAAAAATAAAAATACACGTATTTTTTCTTTTATAATCACTCAGTACTAAAATGTTGAGAAATAGCTTCCGAAAGTTATCCTAAAAAACCCTACAATTAATGGACACGACGCGTCGCCCGCGAACCCGCGCGCGCATCTCCCCCCCGCGTTACCCCCGGTCATTCCCCCGCGCCGTGAGTGACCATTCTGCAACGATTTTAAATGGGATAAAATATGTTAATAAAAAAATATAACAACCAATTTATTTTTGGTTAAATGGACTCTCCTAATGATACCTAAGCCCTGGAAAAAAATGGCAGGAAGGTTTAATTGCACCCTGTATATTCTGTGCTATAATATCATGATGAGTAACTATATTACAACTACATAGTTGACGTCCGCAACTCCGTTGCGCCAAAATTCGGTTATTGCGACGAGAACCGTACATTTTTCCGGCATAAAAATTATTCTGTGTCCTTTCCCGGAACTCGAAATATCCCCATACAAAATTTCATCAAAAACGGGTCAGCGGTTTGGGCGTGAAGAGAGATATACTAGATAAGTATATTAAATCTTACTTAGGAGTTGTGAGCTATTTTTCCGCTCACTGAGCGTTTTCGGTCTTTGAGCGTAACATAATACTGCGTGACTGGTGAGACATGTTCAATACTCGAGGACGTGATATTTGGCTATTATATTAGTTGGAAAAAAATTATATAAAAAAATAATATCAATTGATCACTGAGTAAATGTAGCTTGAAGTTAAATAATTATTTACCCAACGCATGGACACCGCGAGCGGGAGGGGTAGTTGTGTGGTGTTTCTTTGGTAGCGCACGCCTCTGCACCGGCCGCATAGTATGTCTACTTGCCTAGCCGCGTAATTTACTTAGTATCCATGATTCATTTATTTTTGGGAAATTCGGAAAAAAATTAAGAACCTAATTTTATTACATAATTATAATGAGAATCAAGTACTGAATACTCTCCTTGAGTATCAGTATTGTCTCACCAGTCATGTTGTATACAAAAGGTAATCTGCCGATTACTGAATAATGTTGCCTGTATTCCTACTTTGATAGTTAGATAATTTTTCATCAAGAATATACCTCTAGATTCTAGAACGTACCATTTCTATTAATACGCTTTGCTACGTTATAAAATAAGACCTATAACCCAATGAATGGCTAGAAGCTAAAATAAACGATGTTTTTATACAAACTTACTAGCTAAGAGTATTGAAAATATAGAACTCCCCATGAACATCTAAATAACGGTTATTACGTACCATAAACCAGATAACTACAGTATTAAAAGGGGATTTGGCAATCTTTCAATGGATCGTATGATTGAATTTCATTCGGAATATGTTGCGAATAATATTAACTGAACTCCACGAAATAGAAGTTAGAAGGACGTTTAGCGCCTTTTTTATGCGCGTTATAACAATTTAAATTAATAATTAATAGTTTAAAAACTATAAAACACGATTTTAGCACGCACTAAGCCAATCCGCCATCTTGTATGTCCGCCATGTTGAATTTAAGTCATGTGACTATTTTTTTCGTATTTCTGACAGCAAACCCGTTCATTTGATACCCATGTCATAAGGGTGCAGTTCAAATAGCCTGTCCACTCTCTTGGGGAGGCCGCCATATTGGATTTATATTGACGTTTCTTGGCTAGTCATGACGTATTGTCATCAGAACTCAGAGCGTGTGCAAAATTTCATCCTAATCGAAGACCGGGAAGTGGATCAAATTAAGATTCCAAGATTTTATTACATACAAAGTTACAAGTGAAACTAATAAAAGCTGGTTAAAAATAATAACGATCTTCTCCTCGAGAGAAATGAAGGCGAGATAGCAGGACATAATATTATCTGCGTGGTAGAAAGAGTTCCTATTTCTTCCTCTTTTGCGCTATGTTCAATGACGTGTCGACCTGACACAAGTTGTTCATAATATTTCGTTGCCCATCCTAGGATGGACAAAACAAAGGGCACCTTGTTGAAGATTTCACTTCCAAAAACAGCTTTCGAACGTTTCAGGTGAGCAAATTCTACGCTTGACAGACGTGTAAACAAACATTGAATATGACATGTATGGTGAATGGTCAGAGGTCACGCGTTTTTTTTCGGGACTCGCCATTTGTAAACGTAGTTTAATCATGGACAATTTGTTTTTATGGTATTATAGGAATGAATTGTCTCAGACAAATATGTACATGACATTCACTCGTATTAAAAGTACCTACATACATTTTGTATATGACAGCCTTTCAGAACGATCGCGATACATTATTCATCCCAGTAAGATCTAGCGCGCACTACGACTTTGTGCCGCGCGATTATTTTACCAACCGGCAAAAATTAAAACAGAATGTCACTTTGTGACAGGCTATTATTATGATATAATAATATATATGTAATTTTTTTATGAAAAAAGGGCAAACGAGCAAACGGGTCACCTGATGGAAAGCAACTTCCGTCGCCCATGGACACTCGCAGCATCAGAAGAGCTACAGGTGCGTTTCCGGCCTTTTACGAGGGAATACGGTAATAGGGTAGGGGAGGGTAGGGAAGGGAATAGGGCAGGGTAGGGAAGGAAATAAGGGAGGGTAGGGAAGAGAAAAGGGTAGGAGATTGGGCCTCCGGTAAACTCACTCACTCGGCGGAACAGCGCAAGCAAGTTTTCTATGAGCCCGTGGTATTTCTCCGGTCGAGCCGGCCCATTCGTGCCGAAGCATGGCTCTCCCACGGTGCTCTCTTCCACCGACATTGATCTAGCGACCCATGCGGCCGCTGCTTTTTAGTGGTGTAGAGCTCTAAGTGATAGTTCGGTCTCTGAAGTGAGCTTATTCTCTACATCGGGTCTCTATAATTATCGAACATTATAATATGCCAATTGCATCCAAATGCTTATAAGTTACATTATAAACCTTTATATTATTCCAAGTAGACTTTGAAGGTAGAGTTAATAAAGTTGTAGTGTGGTTCCTACTTCCTAGTTTTACACATATTATTATTATTAGGTAACGACTAACGACATGACATGCGAAATTTAGTGCGCGCTTGGGAATTTATCGCAAAACCATACATTTTATCAATTTTTATTTGTAAAAACTTGATAGCTCCTTGTTAATTTTAGTAGTTTCAATTGTTTTTATTGCATAGCTGTAAGTTTGTCTTAAGAAATAAAATAAAATAACAAAATATTTTGTAACCAGACATATATTATGTATATTTTCCTAAACAAGACAACAGATTTGCACCCACGGCCCACGACCTCTGTATAATGCCATACGTTTGACACAAATTGTAAATAGCATCACAAAATTTCACACCTTGACATTTTTATTTATCTAGTAACGAGGACATCCGAACAAGGGTCATTGCTACTATACGTGACGACTGATGAGGCGATGGATTAAAAAACTAAACTTTATTTACTACACAAAAATAATAGCTATGTCCACACTGTGCCTTTTTTGTTCAATAAGGGCATGCATCATAGCGCAGTCAACAGAGCACGTGAGGCATGCCTTCTGACCGTATCCAAATCTTTCGCTTTGTTCTTTATTGACAATGTTGGCGTTGCGTTCGTTGACGCTTTCAATTATTGAATGCGCCAATATAAAAGTTGAATGTCAAAAGATGATGAAAATTTGAGATGAAAGTGCACAATGTGGACATAGCCATTGAGAGCTAATGAATGAACATACTTGCCGCCTGCGGTGTCGCCTGTCGGGCTGCATATTCACACTAGAGGCAGCTCCTGTGCAGCATAGAGAGTAAACCAAAAAATTTTATTTGACGATTGACAACGTCGGAATTTGGTCGGATTATTTACTGTCTGTGCTAGTAGCGCCCCCTACTCCGACCTTGGCGTAACATTCCCTATTATATTTAATTTTATTGATAGTGAAACTAACAAGATTTAATTAATGTAAACACATTCATATTAATATTATGTATTACAATTCAGCAATATATTATCCATTATAATAAACCATCATTTCTGAATCAACAATGAATATTTGCAGAATAATTTGAATGATAGTTGATTTGGATAGGATATTTTGGGGTATGCATAGTTAATTATTACTAACTAATATTGACGGCATTAGAAGATTGATTCATAAATTATAATATTATCATTATCGTTATTAAAATTAATATGGATCAAAATTATGAGGAATCAATTAGATATACTTACTGGGTTTATAGAGGTTTTAGTCGGATACGCCGTCCAAAGATATTATTATTATTAATTTAATACACCGGGTGTAAAATTTTTTTGCAATTAGTATGCCGATACAAAAGTAAAAAAAAGTTCCTTTTTTAGTCTAATTCCCGTGGATTTCCCTACCCACACGAAGACATAAACATAAAACATGAATACAGTAAACTTTTGTATGTTTATTTCAAGTGTTAGCAAAACACGCGCTGCAGAGACTAAGTGGAATGCTAAAAGTGTTGAGCTAGTTAGCAGGTGTCAAAGTTAATTATAGAAGTCAGAGTTAACCTTGTTCAGAGCGGGTTGAGGAGTTCACGACGGCTATTGTTACGGCGTTTCAAAGCTATTCTTAGTCACCACAAAGTCTTGCTACGGTTGCAAAAAATAGTGTTTTTAACTAAACTTTATAGAGGTGTTGGTACGTATGAAGTTGACGGCTGCCTGGGTTACGTAGTAGCTATGGATGGATTGCATCTACTTACTATAACTTGAACTATAACTAAATGTCAAATGAATAAAAGGTACGTTAGAAATCATCAAAATACATAAATCTGTCTGTGTGTTATATTCTCTTCACGCCCAAGCCCCTGCAACCGATTTTGCTAAAATTTGTTGTGGAGCTACTTCGAGTCCCAGAAAAGGACATAGGATACTTTTCATTCCGGAAAAAATGTGTGGTTGCGGCGTAATTAACGACTTTTGGTGCAACGAAATTGCGGGCATCGTCGAGTAAATTATAAAACAGGTAAAAGTAATAATTTGTTTTTAGAGCTGCTTTTAAGTGACAAGCCATTTCCCATTATAAGGCTGCGTTTCCACCAGAGATATAATTGTGTTGCGAGGAATGTGTCTTTAAGAACCAATCGCTTCATTGACGCGACCTCGCTCAGCGCAGCGATTCTATTGGATCTTAAAAACACATTCCTCGCAACACATCTCTGGTGGAAACGCAGCCTTAATGGATAATATATATCTGCTATGTTTGAACTTATTACTCATCCTGTATATTTATTTGCGAGGACCTGTTACTTACTGTTTTTATTGATAGCTGTTGGTCTTCCTGACAAAATAAAATAAAAAATAAAATAAAATAATAATGGGAGGTAAATAAGTTTCCTCGTCGATGGTAATAATACCCCATGATGATAATACCAGTCTCCGATCTCTCACGTCATTCGCAGATAAGTGTTACCCTGGTGAGACAGTAAATCACATGCAAATTGCGACCAAACTGGTGCGGGGCGGGCAGGGGCAGTCGGGGGCGGGGGCGGGCGGTCGAAATTCAGATATTATGCGTCTACTGCCAGTGGCTGTTATAACCCCGCTGCTTTGGCAAAGACCTTTTCATTATCGCTTCGTTATAGAATCGCCGATCAAAATGGATGGAGTTGAAACAAGCGTTCGTCGATCGTCGATCAAAATAATAGATGGTGTCAAGACACAAGCGTTCGTTAAATATAACGTTGACGTTCGACTCGTCTTCTTCGGAGTGTCTACTGTCTAATCACGGATCACGTATCCCTTCAGGCTCTAGAGTCTAGATACACAGAACTAAAGTTTTAGAGCTCAGAATGTATATTTAAAACCTGCTGCAGATCCTTGGATGCCGTTGTCATTCCAATTATGATTTACGGTCAGCCTTAGCTCAGCTATTTCTTCCAACCGTATCTTAAAAATTCTTACAACATTATTTTGAATAAGGTTTTTGTTTCAAGACCAAGTCGTTCATTATTCGGGGCTGGGAAGCGCTGTGATTGTTGCTGACTTGCATTTTTAAAGTATTTTTCGCTCGGTTACACGAGAAAATTTCGTGCCGCCTTTTGAATTATAGTATATTTTTACGTTAAATTTTATGTTTTTTGAAAAGAGAGGTGAAATGGGGGTAACGGGTGTATACTATACACACGTAAAAAATCACATATTAGAATCAAAAATCGGACGGACGTATTATATTTTATGTTCCTTTAAATTATTCTAAAAGTAGATGACGCCTGCAACTTCATTGCGCAAAAATTTTTAAATTCCTATAGGTGTCAACGTGGGTCTACGATGGTGTCCCAGTCTGTAGCGATATCGATTTTTCTCAGCAATGAATGCTAAGAAATTAAAGTTCATTGTCAGTATTCATCATGTCTTTGTCTTTGAATTACCCATAGCTAGTGTATATAATATTCTTTGCCATAGCATAACACGATTGGTCAATTATTGTCAACTTTTATAACACGGAATAATCAATCAAAAAGACCTCTGTAAAAAGGGATTCTAATTTTGCCAACAGAGGAGAGTGATTTAAGCTTCCAAAATTTGTACATAAATTGGTTCAAGCATACACTTTAATTTGTACATGGCTTTTAAGAAATATATTTATGGTTTTTAAATTACGCGTGTAGGGGTTGTCCCTTACAGACGATAGATGTTGGATGCTGGATAATAGTGTTGATGATGCTGATAGTGATGCTGATGCTGATAGTGGAGTCAAATCCATTTCTTGCTGTCCCATTTCTTGTTTTCTATGAGAGGCCGTGCTGGCATAACATATTAATATAAAATCATATACATAATATACAGGTTCTACATATATACCAATATAATAATTATGTTGGATCCTCCTGCACATTCAAACGTGTCATTTCTGTGAAAGGCCCACATATAAAATCCAAACGTTTTTTCCAATCAATTTGCTATACTGGTAATGTGACGCGTTGATTGAAAACGTAGAAAATCAATCAAACAAATGTTGCACTCCCATCGCGCCATTGACGTAAACTCTTTACAAAACGTGAAAATAATAGCTTTTTCATTTTTTGTTGAAACGAACATTTGAAAATATATAGAGACTAAAGAGTAATAAAGAGCTATTGAGCTAATACAATTCCGTACCTCTCATGTGATTTAGGCTGAAATAAATCCCGTGAAATTTATTCTGGAATTCCGAATTATATACGTCCGCCAGAACGCGCGGTTTAGCGCCTCCATTGTGATTTGTGAGATGACAAGCAAAATGTATGTGAAAAATCGGCCAAGTACGAGTCGGAATCGCGCACGAAGGGTTCCGTACCATTATAGAGCAAAATTAGGCCATAAATTGTGTTTTTTGTATGGGAGCCCCCCTTATTTTTTTATTTTATTTTAATATTATTATTAAATATTAAATTACACATATAACTAAGGATTTTGTGAAAAATTCAAGTACCTACCTGTTGCTATTTTTGATATAGAGCAAAAAAGGCCAAAAAAATCACGTTTGTTGTATGGGAGCCCCCCTTAAATATTCATTTTATTTTATTTTTAGTATTTGTTGTTATAACGGCAACAGATATACATAATCTGTGAAAATATCAAATCTCTCGCTATTACCGTTCTTGAGTTACAGCCTGGAGACAGACAGACAGACAGACGGACAGACGGACAGACAACGAAGTCTTAGTAATAGGGTCCCGTTTTTACCCTTTGGGTACGGAACCCTAAAAATTGTGACAAACATGATTTGCTTGTGATCTCGCGGTATAGTGGCCAAACCGCGCGTTCGCGCCGCCGCGTATAAATACAGCCCCGCTTTAATCATAAGAGGTATAATATTATAATGTGCTACACTCCCATTCAAAGTTATTATTTATTAACTATACAAACGCGAACGTTAGTGTTACATTTATTGTTTTAAAACATTTCAGATGATGTTAAAAAAATATTTTCATGTTAGGTAAGTATATATTTACCTAACATGAAAATATGTTTTGTATACATAGCGTATTCAATCCTAACGTCTACTAAATTGTCAGCAACAAAAACTCGTATTATCAGAGGTATTATCCAATTTGCAAAAGGGACTATTTGCCTATGTCAAATCGTGAAATAATAGTATCGACTGACGATCCGAAAGGTAGCGGCCAGATGTCTCGGGCCACCCGTCACTTCATAAATAATCGGCCAAGTGCGAGTCGGACTCGTGCATGAAGGGTTCCGTACCAGTATAGAGCAAAAGTAGACAAAAAATTGTGTTTTATGTATGGGAATTGGGAGCCCCCCTTAAATATTTACTTTATTTTAATTTTATTATAAAGTAATTATTAAAGGACAAAATATTATATAATTAAGGATTTTGTGAAAATTTCATGTGCCTAATGACTGACAAAGGCTACGTGTCCTGCGCTTTATACATGGACTTAAAAAAAGCCTTTGACTTTGTAAATCATGAAATTTTAATCGCTAAACTGTATCAATATGGTATTAGAGGAAGTGCCTTAGAACTTGTCAAATCATATTTAAAGAAAAGATTGCAATTTACTTGCATACAAACCATAAATTTCCAGACAAAGTCAGAGGAACTGCATTACTCTAAACTCAAATATATATTTCGCGGTGTTCCTCAAGGAAGTGTTTTCCGCACACGATTTTCGTATTCGTTTTCCGTGTTCGGAATTCCGTGAGACTAGCGCAAACGTTCGTTTTGTTCACGCGCGAAGGCGCCGCGCCGGCTTGCACTTGAAACGTAAGTGCTGAATTCCTTCCGTATGGAGAAAAACGAACGCATGCGGCAGTTAATTAACTTTGTGTGTGTTTGTCCCTTTTAAAAAGCTTCTTTGAAACTGATGGACTGAAATTGTTGAAATTTTACATGCTTACCGTGGACATAGAATAAGCCAATATCAATTTTTCATGCCCGAAATAACAACAGCAGATCTCAGCTCATTGTATTTTCTGACATCGATCGTCGTGACTCGTGACATAAGTAAAATGTAACGTTTGCATGACAACGTCTTAAATTAAATAAGTGGGCTTAGGAGCGCGAGCGCTTTAGACGATCACAATTCACGCAGCATGAGTCATGACATACGTTACGTGCATGATCGTTTAATAATTGTATTGATTGATGCGAATGACATGCAAACTATGTGCTATACATTGATTGACAAGTTGTTTAATTTTTTCGTCTTCCAATCCCCGCGTTCCACCTGGCGTTGAAAACGATCAAAACGCTGGAAATGCCTCCTATTTTTAGCGTTTTGATCGTTTTCAACGCCAAGTGGAACGTAGGGATAATGTACATGACAATATTATGATCGTTTCACGATCGGTATGTCATGCAACATCAATACTGTCACGCAAATGCATGTCATGCTGAATTACCGTCTAGGGAACGCTTAACAAGCATTTTCTCAATATAATTATTAATGACGTCAAAATAAATTAAAGTATATTATAAGTCTATGTTCTTAACGCAATTTATACTTTTGAAGTGGCACGAGCGGTGTGCGGCCATACTGGCGTAATTACAGGCCGAGAACGTTTCAATTTAAATGTAAATCTCTATTATTAATTATTATTTTAATTTTTTGACATTCGACGTATCTCTCTTGATCCGCGGCACGTGTTTTTATATTTCCCGAGCCAATTTGCCGGCTATCAGATTTTCAGAACACATTTTTTATGTTTCAGATTGCCGCAGATGCCCATTAATTTCGATTCGAAATCTAGATTTTTTTTAGGGTTCCGTACCCAAAGGGTAAAAACGGGACCCTATATTTACGAAGACTTCGATGTCTGTCCGTCTGTCTGTCTGTCTGCATGTCTTCAGGTTGTAACTCAAGATCCGCTATAGCTAGACTTTTGAAATTTTCACAGATTGCGTATAATTTGTTGCCGCTATAACAACAAATACTAAAAACAAAATAATTAAATATTTAAGGGGGGCTCCCATACAACAAACTTGATTTTTTGCAATTTTTTTCTCGATATCAATAGCGGCAAACTTGAAAGCGGCGGTACTTGAAATATTCAAGAAATACTCAATTTTATTTGCACTTTAATAATCTATATCTATATCTTTATATCTTAATATATAAAATTCAAAGGTGACTGACTGACATGGTGATCTATCAACACCAGCCCAAACCACTGGACGGATTGGGCTGAAATTTGGCATGCAGGTAGATGTTATGACGTAGGCATCCGCTAAGAAAGGATTTTGATAAATTTCCACCTCAAGGGGCTCAAATAGGGGATGAAAGTTTGTATATAATAATACTTCTCAACGCGAGCGAAGCCGCAGGCAAAAGCTCGTGTAAGTATAATAAAATTTAAAAATAAATAAATAAAATAACTAAAGGGGGCTCCCATACAAAAAACACAATTTTCAGTCTATTTTTGCTCTATTGTGGTACGGAACCCTTCGTGCGCGAGTCCGACTCGCACTTGGCCGATTATTATAAAGGGTGGCAAACGAGCATACGGGTCAAACGTCTCACGCAATTTAAGTACAGAAATGCTTCTACTAGAAGCATTTCTGTACTAATAATAATAATTGACCCTTAGGCCTTTTAATTATGCCTGTATGCGGTATGCCGTATGCCTAATATAATATGACAGTAACGATCAAAATACAATCTCGCAATACGCCCAATATGGCGCGCAAAAACTTATATCATGTCATATTTCATTTTTATTGGCGAACTGTATTAGGGATAGCAGTAAAATATTATATTAATGTACCACATTTTTATAGGCTCTACTTTTCAATTATACTTACAAAAAACCCGATAGCCAAAAATACCCATTGCTTGTTTTTTTTTATGAAATAAGGGGGCAAACGAGCAAACGGGTCACCTGATGGAAAGCAACTTCCGTCGCCCATGGACACTCGCAACATCAGAAGAGCTGCAGGTCCGTTGCCGGCCTTTTAAGAGTGGATAGGGTAATAGGGGAGGGTAGGGATGGAAAGGGAAGGATTAGGGGAGGGTAGGGGATTGTGCCTCCAGTAAACTCAGTCACTCGGCGAAACACAGCGCAAACGCTGTTTCGTGCCGGTTTTCTGTGAGAACGTGGTATTTCTCCGGTCAAGCCGGCCCATTCGTACCAAAGCATGGCTCTCCCACGTATCAATTGTGTGTTTTTGTTTTTAACGTATGAGATAATATTATGGTTGTTACATCTTAAGATATAAAAATACATAATTGCGCATGCGATTAGATATTATGCAAATACAAATAATAATAAGTATAATATTACTTATAATATTTTTACAGCGCTAGTGCATATTTTGGCAGTTTTTTATTGAAAGTGCTCAATATTTCAGTAGTTATCGGCACGCCCGATAAAAAATGTACATTAATAAATACCGAAGTTATGTCAAAGGACGGACGAACAGAGCGAAATTATAAGTGCCAACCCACACGTACCACAACCACACGACCGCGACATCGCAACGACAAAAATATGTCGTCGAGCAGTGGTTACGTGTGAATGGTGTCGCTGCACCTTTTTGTAGTTGCGTTGTGGTACCGACAAAATGCCGACGTGGTTGTGTTGTCGCCAGTGGTTGCGAATTGCGATGATGGTTACGTACGAAAGTCAATGAAACGGAAGGGGGGAAGGGCACAGGCGGTGTGTGCGCACTGTCTTGCATCGACGCAACGTTTTCATAAGTTGTGGTTGCGATGTGGTTGCAAATTGCAATGTGGTTGGCCGTGGTTGCGATTTGGCCGGTATCTGTCATGTGGTCGACAACGACTGCAGCATGTGGTACGTGTGAATGGTCCAGTTCATTTACAATACGAAATATACACCCGACCATGTGGCGTGGTTGTCGTGTGGTTGCGGTTGTCGTGTGGTTGTTGTACGTGTGGGTTGGCCCTAAGGGTTCCTTGTAGTAAATACGGAACCCTAGATCTAGAAACATGTCTCAGGCATTGCAATATTAAAAAGTACTTATTTCGCTCTGACAAAACTGTTTACATAGCATTAAAGGGCATTTAAATCAATTGTGGAACTAAATGAAGTGTTTTTAACTGTAGGCTTTTAATATTTATCCCACTTGAGCGCCTAAACTACTGATCCAATTAATGTAAATATCAATAAATAAGACGTCAATCGATTTTTAAAGACAGTCCAATATACTGCGTGACTGGTGAGACATGTTCAATACTCGAGGACGTGATATTTGGCTATTATATTAGTTGGAAAAAAATAATATAAAAAAATAATATCAATTGATCACTGAGTAAATGTAGCTTAAAGTTAAATAATTATTTACCCAACGCATGGACACCGCGAGTGGGAGGGGTAGTTGTGTGATGTTTCTTTAGTAGCGCACGCCTCTGCACCGGCCGCATAGTATGCCTACTTGCCTAGCCGCGTAATTTTCTTAGTATCCATGATTCATTTATTTTTGGGAAATTCGGAAAAAAATTAGGAACCTAATTTTATTACATAATTATAATGAGAATCGAGTACAGAGTACTCTCCATTAATATCGGTAATGTCTCACCAGTCATGTTGTAGACTATACCTACTTGCTACTAAATAGATGCTACCGATTACCAGTTACTACTTTAGTATTCACTAATTAATTCAGTTCATGTAAAACATTATTTTTCGTACAGTTCCCCAAACGTACGAAGTACGAACTCGGGAACTGTTTTTACATAAAAACAATGTATTTCCTTTACCCTCGGCAATTTAAAGGGATAATCACATGGTAGGACAGTCATGAGTGCTTTGCCCTTGTAATTGATGGCTTATGGTGGCACTGCTTGGGTCGTTCGAAGATTAAAGCCGGGGTTGGGTTCCCGTTCCACTTGAAATTGGTTTCTTCATTTTATGAGAATTATATTTACGTACGAATTTAATGTAATTACCTACGGAATACGGTTGCGGCTCGATTTATATGCGTCCGCCCGAACGCACGGATCGGCGGCTCCAGCGCGAGATCAGAAGCAATTGTATGTTTAACTACAGCCGCGCGACCGCGCCGCTATTTAAATAATTCGTTACATACAAAATTGCATGTGATCTTACGGTGTAACGGGGAGCGGCCAATACGCGTGTTCGCGCGGACACATAATTATAAATCCAGCCTGACTATTCCATTCAAAGATTGCTTAACTGTTTCACAATTGTACCATCTGTTATAAGGTAACTTGTTTTTTCCTGTGGCCCCCCTCTCCCTTATTCTTTCTTTCCTCTTCTAATTCAAAATATTGGTGCCAGTGATGGTAGTGTTTTGTGATATTTTGTTGTACCCCTATCCTATAATAATCCTTTCTGTTTGTTTTTACAATCATTTCTTCTACGGATACCTTGATTTTGAAAACAATTTTTCATTAATTGATACTGTCTAGAAAGTCTAGAATATAAGTAATATAATTTTCATATTTACGATCAAGTATTGAACACTGATAATGAATCTTTATATTTTTCAAAGATTTTCTTTTCCAGGCTAAAATGGTCACAAGTGACATTTAAAAATATACTGAAATCTAACGCTTCCGTCCCCGGTCCAGCCACCAATAAATTAACTATCCTCGCCCTCAGCAGCTATCTCGGCGGTGAATCTCAAGTCTAATTAGCTATTTGTTTTCCTCAAAGAGAATACATTTTCTGTACAAAGCGTTCCGTTAATTATAAGTGTTTGTTTAATCAATATGAGGGCATTCTGGAATTATGAAACGGAAGTTAATCAAAGGACCATCATATTATTAATTGTCTTGTGTGTAATGTGTATGTTATTATGTTAAGGTGACGCCTTGATAATTTGGCTGTAGCGATGTCCATTTTTCTCAGCAATGACTAAAGCTAAGAAATTAAAGTTCACTGTCAGTATTCATCATGTCTTTGTCTTTGAATTACCCATAGCATAACACGATTGGTCAACTTTTATAACACAGAATAATCAATCAAAAAGACCTCTGTAAAAAAAGGGATTCCTATTTTGCCAACAGAGGAGCGTGATATAAGCTTCCAAAATTTGTACATAAATTGGTTCTAGTATACACTTTAATTTGTCCATAGCTTATATGAAATGAATTTATGGTTTTTAAATTACGCGACAAAAACCATTTTGTCGCTACGCCCTTTCAATTTTTACTGTTCCATTGCTTGTTTTCTATGAGAGGCCGGGCCAGCCTCGCATAGAAAACAAGCAATCTCAAACACATCCAACACGATTTTTTACTTTAACATGGCGTCACCTTAAAGAAAGCGTTTAGTGCGTTTGGAATGAGAAGAGCGAAAGACAGAACTCACCCTTTAGCATAGCCACAGTAGAAATGCGAAAGAATAGAAACACTGTGGAGATAAACTGAAGGTACCGTTCCGATCTCTACCGCGGCTAACCGCGACCGACAAAAATTCAAATAAAATGCTACTTTATGACATAGACTATAGTCTATGTCTTTGGCCAATGGCCATACTCTATGTCTTTGGCCATGCTAAAGGGGCTGATGATATGAGATGGGTAGCAAAGGTTGTTAATATTATGGTAAACACCGTTGATGTTTGTGATCTAAATTTATTATAATATAAAATATTTAAATGAAAAGTATTTAAAGATTTTTAATTTAATCATAGGTATTTAAAATATGTAACTTACCTCCTTCATCAATCATCAATCATCATCTATAGATGAAAAAAAGAAAAAAAAAAGAAAAAAAAACTAAAATTATCTAATTGTTAACAATTGTTACATAAACATAATCAATCACTTACGTCCACAATATTATGTAGAGGAGTATAGTAAGCAATATACGTACTCTATGGATTATGTATATTATTACATACTCCTAGATATTATTGGAGGCGACACTAATTCCCATTTAAAGCTATTGATCAAACACTACGTAAGCTCGCTATTAATCTTTATCGAGTAATTAAACTCAATCGATAGCTAAGAGGATTACACGGTCATATACATACGTCATGGGGATTACCTCACCCAGCTACCAATATAATCGACATACGGTCTACGCTGTTCATATTTCGTAAATCCTTCTAAGGATCATCCATAAAGTACGTCAGTTTTCATGATGTTTTTCCACTGATCTCTATTATACAAGTACGCTGGATCAATGATACACACCTGCTTTTTGTGCCTATTTGAAGCGGAATCAGCGCCCCCATTATTCGGGTAGAGAACTAAATTGACGTAACCACAACCAATAACAACAGTTGTCATCACTAGTATTAGTTCCAAGTATTCTCACTACTGCTATCAGCGCCAATATGGCGGCTTTCAAACGTCATTTTTACGTCAGATTTAGTTCTCTACCCGAATAATAGGGGCGCTGATTCCGCTTCAAATAGGCACAAGAAATAGGTGTCATTTCAAAGGGAATCAGCTATCTAGCGTGCTTGTCTATTAGAGATTAGTGGATTTCAGACCCCCCTCCCCCCTTGTCACGAGTGGTCACAGAGATCCTCCCTAGTGTGATGACACGAGTTTGCAATTTTACATTTTAAAAATTAAAACCACATCAGTATTTCAAATGTCACTCTTTAATTAAATTTAAAGTGACGTAATGTCATAAAACTTAGGACCCGCCCTTAAGCCATCTGCCTATTTTCTCTGATGGTAGAAACTGCTACAATAATATTATATAGTCTAGCGCAAACGGAAAGCTCAAGCGACAGTGTCACCGTTGTATCTGTAATCAGATTCAAAGCATATTATAATCTATTATGTAAAAATCGCTAACTAGTTGAACGTTGAGTGACGATTGTTCAATCAACGTTCGGCCGAGTCATTCAATTGAATGGAGTCATTCAATAAATGCGCTAGTCATTCAATCGAACCGCAGATTGAACTAGATGACTGCGACATATACACTTTACTGTATATCCTTCTCAAAGATCTTAAGCTGTCCCGAACCGGGCACGGTGGTAGGCACCTTAGTATCGACGTTCGGAAATTTTTTGAAAAAAATTACTTACTTTGAATAAAAACTATTTTGATTTGATATAATGTTTGTTATTAATAATAGAATTATAATATATTATTTTCTTTCTTTTACAGATTTCTGGTGAATTAAGCGGGCAGCAATTTTTGTAAGTATCGACCGCTTCCATTTTTTAAGTAAGGCAGTTTTAATAATTCTCATTAACATTATACACACCTCTTTGAACAAAATTGGATATCTCCTACTCCCACCTTTCTTCTGATTAATTTCGGGTCCCAAGACAGATTTAGCTTAGCGGGCACTCCTGAAATCTCAACAAAGGGTTTTCGTGGTTGGTTACCACTGTTGTAACGCCTTCGTGGTCCAGTCATGGTTTAGAGCGTGGCTCTTGACTAGGACTCGCCACCGTTGCCGAAACCAGTGTGGGATTACCACTGTTGATCCTGGCGACACAGACCACTGCAGTGGTGGGAATGTGTGGTGAGCCACTTGCTGGTTAAAAACGTGTGAGATAACAAAACTCGCACCCAGAGATCAGATAAAACCAACGCTCGCGCTTCTTTATTTTCGGATAACGGGCTCTCAAATATGGTGCTTCCGGCACTTTAGAGGACCTTTAATTTCCGCCCAAACAATTTCGGCGCCTCTCGTCGACTTAGAATGTTATTTTTACACAAAAGCCTTAGTAGCGATGAAATGTAAATGCTGGGTAACCGACGGCCGTCCCTCGGGAATTATTCTTGCCCAAAAAAACATTGGTTTTCGTTTTTTTGGGCAATATTATTATTGTTTGTAAAAACCCGTAGTATCTAAAAGTTTTTAAGCTATTGCATAGCTTTTATCGCGGGCTTTGAGCGCGGCGACCGAATCAAGAAACTCCGTAACGAAAATAACCTAACAACCCCTACTCCGATCGGCACAGCTGCGCGGCGTAGCTGCCGGTGCGGCGTTGCCAGACTTCGGCACGATGTTTGTGTGCGTGCGACTGGAGTCTAGACGTATGCAATAGCTTTCCCGCGTCAGTCCCCGAGTGCCACACATACTTATTGATTTGAGTTTCAAGATTTTGTTGTCCTATAGAATGGGATTAGAATTTAATAAGCAACATATTTTTTTTTCTGTCAAAAAATAATATTTCAGTCATAACTCGTAAGTTATTACTTACAAACTAAGAATAATTATTAATAAGAAATAGTCTAAAAACAATCATAATTTTATGCAAGGCTTGTACGTTTTTGGGTATTTTTCGTGTAATAAATCTTAGGGTTCCTACGTCGGTTCTCGCCGGGTTAGTTCCCGAACCGGTGATAGGCACCCCGTTGACGGTTAGAATTGTTTTGTTACGCGTGGCTGGCCTTCCGAGTGGGGATCTAATTAAAAAACTTCCATGCCGTTCAATCCTTCACGTTTGGGTCCGACCGCGAAAACGGTTTTTATCACAGACATAGATCAAGATAGATACCGCATGTCCCTCCATTTGTATGAAAACGAGCGAGCTTTTTTTCAACCTACTGTGACGTATAACCGATGATAAGAAACGTGTCCATTATCTCGGCCAACGTTTCTATTTGAATTTCTACAGCTCAATACGGCACAATTAGGCATTTAGGCATTTATAAAATTCCGATTGACGTCCGATTCTGATAGCAGACTAAAGAACAGACCTTCGAAAGACGAGCATTGCTCGTCGTTTGGGAATGCGATATGGCACGCGCAGTACATACACATGCGGTATCTATCTTGAGTCTGTGGTTTTCCGTTTTTATCCTATTTTTTGTATCTCAATTGACATAATTTATATGAAAATAAGTTACTCAGCAAACCTGCGACTTTTGTCACTAACAATTTACTTAAAAGTTAGTTTCAACAGTTCCCTTAATAATAATAATTAGTGTTTGTCTTTAATTATGTTTAATGTTGAATCTTTTCGTAATTTTAATACATTTCATGAAGGTAAATTAAGCTATCGGTAGACTTTTCATACTTGATAGAGCCATTTACTATGAATATACATTTGATAGAGCTCTACGCAGGTTATTTGTACAAGCACCTAATGGACAGTGTGACGAATAATAAACTATTATAATATTATGATTATCAAAATCAAATTAAAGGTAATTACGAAATCTCAAACAAATCGTTTAACGCTGCAAATACTTCAATTTGCTGGGCATATTCATTTTCATAAATTTCATTCTACGGTAATTAATATCTGCCAATCAAATCAATGGCCTTCGATAGAACGCCACCGCATGCTTTTAATGGCCTTAGAGCCAGTCCACATGGCGTGTTGCGTCAACGCAGCGCTGCCGTTACGTTGTTTTACATACAAATTCGAGACGAAGCGGGAGGGTGTTGAATTGTTGACGTTAACGACGTTGGTAATAAGTTAATAACGTTGCGATGACGCTGCGCCCGTGTGGCTGGCTATGCATCGACGTAACGGCTAACGCTGACGCAACGCGCCGCGCCGTGTGGACTGGCTCTTATTTATCTTGAAAATAATTATTTTAAGCAACTTTATTATAAAAGGTGTAAAAAACTAAGTGATACTTTAGGGTGTACTATGAATTCCCTGTATTAAGTTCACTGTGAAAGTAGCAGCGCTGAATGAGTAACTTTTTTTTAATTTTGTTTAGGAAAATTCCCATCGCGGGAGTGCTTGTCCATACAAATTACAAATCACAAAAAATAATTTGCCAGTAAACTCTATAACAAGTTTAATTCACAATAAATGTCACATACACAACCTAAAGTATATTATCAAGTTATCACGTAGGTTATCACGTTTTGTTACGTTCTGCATCTGCATAATATAATGTAATGTGTATTTATATTAAGTATATAAAAATTAAAAATACCTGATATTATCATATTAGGTATTTCATTTTCTTTTCATTTTCCTCTCTCTGTGACATGTTTCATTCAAGTGACGTTTCTCTGTAATCTGAACACAATAAGGGTGGGTAAGGGTTGCACCAGAGAGGCGTGGTTATATAGTTACAGTTATCAAAGTTATGGTTATAGCAATGGTTCATTTGAAGCCTTATCGAGCTCTATGGTTATCGTTAAATATGGCGTCCATTATTGACTTTATCCAAAGATTTGACTTGAAAGTTACAGTTATAGTTTTAGTAAGTTGGTGCAACCCACCCTACTTTAACTTAAACTATTTTAACTATAACAAAATGTCAAATGAACTGTCAAATCTTTAGTTAAAGTCAATAATGGACGCCATATTTGACGATAAACTTAACCCTAACTATAACAAGTAAAAACGCCTCTGATGCAAGCCACCCTAATAAAATATTAGCGTCGAACACCTTCAAATTTAATAAGGAAATTGAGAGACATAATAATATTATGATAAGTATTCTTAGAGCTCATGGTGGAACTCACCTTGTAACATACTTTACGTTAAAATACTTTAAGCCTTAAACGCTAGAACCCCCTTAAGTTCTAAAAAAGTATCTCAGTTTTTAAAATCGGAAGGCACAAGTTAACGATTTATCGTTAACTTGTGCCGTTAATAGTACTAAGGAACAAAAAGGGGACTGCATAATATCTTTAAACTGGTACAAAGCCAAAATGCAAATATTATCCTGACGAATTTTAAATATACAGGCCACCGCAAAGTTAAGAAATTCAGAGTGCGCTTCCGAGAATGAATGTTCGGAAAATTGATTTATCTTGACATAGTCATATTAGAACGAACCAGTTAGATCGTTTTGTAAATTGTAATCATATTATCAAGGGCCTGTTTCACCACTTCCTGATAAAGTGCCGGATATGCTATCTACCACTTAACTTGACAGATGAAGTATGGAAAATTTGTCAAAAAAGTTGTGGATAGCCTATCCGGCCCTTTATCAGGTAGTGGTGAAACAGGGCTATTTTTTTTATTATTGGGTATATCATATCATAGTCGGCGGACTTTGACAACAACGCACGAGAATATTATTATTTAGTACTGAAAAATTGAAGTTAATTAGTTTTTCTTAATATTATGTATGGTTTTATTCATTGAAAAGGTTTCCATTACTTTAATTTTTTAATGAATTTGTAAAACCTGTACTGATTGTTAGCTGATACTTATAGCACAGGTTTATCCTAATTTAAGTATCAGCAGAACATCAAATATGTATACGGCCACGAACTTCGTATATAATTTATATATTGTAATGAAACTTCTGTACTTTGAGCAAATAAATAAATAAATAAATAAATAAAAAAAATTACTGTTCCGTTATAAGATTAGAATATTACATTAATTAACGCTGATAAATTAAAAAGGTTTCCAATATTCTTAACCGACTTCCGAAAAGGAGGAGGTTATACATTCGGCTGTATAAGTAAGTATTTTATAAATATTTTGAGCAATTAGGTATGGGTACCTAATTCATGACATGATGAATACTGACAATAAACTTTAATTTCTTAGCTTTAGTCATTGCTGAGAAAAATCGATATCGCTACAGCCAAATTATCAAGGCTTAATTATACTTAAGTAATAATAATATGCGTCTCTGAGTGCGGCAGTTGGAATTTGATATTATATTGATTCAATTAGTCTTCAATTTCTATACTAAGTACCGACGATCGTTTACGACCCTTCGACACGTCAAAAGCAAAAAGGTCGGAGGAATCGACTAGTTCATAAAATATGAAACTCATTTTCAGAAACTCGGAAACTCGAAAGCGAGGGGGCGTGGGGGGCGTGCAAACACCGTTCGAACTTGTCCGCTGGTGACTATCAATTATATTCTATGCTTTTGTTACCCGAATATTTCTTTCTATGTCTTTATTCTTTACACAACGGAAATGAACTGCGGAAAATGTATTCATACTTCCATACTTAGGGCCCTGTTTCACCACATCCTGATAAGTGCCGGATAGGCTATCCAGTATCCACCACTTAACTTGACAGGTGAAGTATGAAGAATCTGTCAAAAAAGTTGTGGATAGCCTATCCGGCACTTATCAGGTAGTGGTAAAACAGGCCCTTAATATTATAAATGCGAAAGTGTGTATGTAAATATATCTGTTAGTACCGACTTCAAACGAATGGAGGTTTAGTCGAATTTTAAAAAGGCACTAATGAAGCATAAGCATTATATTTGATACTTTTTAGATCATTTTAAGAATATTGTTTTTACCTTGGAAGTTGGGTTAAAATTTTTGTTAAAAAATAATAATAAATGAGTAATTTATTGTTGTGGGCGATTTTTAATGTTCTTTATTATTCAGTAACTTCTCTAATATTATTATTGGTAAACATTTTACGAAGCACTTTTATAGTTTACTTTGATGAGATTATATCCTTTGTGTTGTAAATAACCTCGAAGGTCGCTTGTGGCGTAATCAAAATGTAAGCCTCGTAACATCTTTTCACGATCTTTTTCTCGCTATATTTTTCTTTTTAGGATTCTTGTCAGTTCTTTGTACAATCAACCTGTTATTGAGGTTTCTAGAATGTACAAGAGTACGATCTTTCCTAATTAAACCATCGTTAGGCTGCGTTTTCACCAAAGCTGAGCGGATCTGTGTTGCGAGGAATGTGTTGTTGAGAACCAATAGCATCGCCGCGCTGAGCGATGTCATGGCAAAGAAAATATACACTACGCGAAAAGATGTGTGCTCGTAAAACCGCTCACGGCTATGTGTGCGTGTCTGGACCAGCGCGGGGGTTGTGCGCGGCGCGCGAGGCGCGGAGCGCTGAGTCCGTGACTTATTCAGCCGAGGGCTGACTAGTAGATGAAGCGAGCGTGCTACTCCTACACGCATCGCACGCACGTTCTATTACCCGTTTTTTCGTAAGAATGAAGCATTTTCCCGCGGTAAAAAGTACCTGTATTCATGAGGGATAATGTCGGCTTCTAATGGTAAAATAATTTTTCAAATCCGTCCAGTAGTTTCGGAGCTTTTCGTTACAAACAGACAAAAATCTAACAATAAAATCTTTTCTCTTTATAATATTATTATATTATATTATTTTATTGTTTATTACACATAATTATATAAATACATCTTTGCTTTGGCACGAGTCTAAATTCTATTTCGGTGTCAACCCTAGCGGTGTACAAGTTCCGTTCAAGGTCACCGGCGCTCAAGCTCTCATGTACACGGAGTGTCGCCCCTGTGGTCATGGCAAACTCATGTCAATGAAGCGATTCTATTGGTTTTAACACATTCCTCACAACACAGCTCAGCTCAGCTCAGCTCTGGTGGAAAGGCAGCCTAATCGTGTAAAAATTTGGAACTGGAAACCATCAGTGCAAATCCAGCTGTTCTACACTCGTATTTGACATAGCATGTCGAAGCAAAATTCGTGGATAAAAATGGGACTACTTTTTAATAAAATTAATGGGGCAAACGAGCAAACGGGTTTGAAACATGATTGAAAGCAACTATCGTCACCCATGGCGTTGCGTGGCTTTTGGGAGGGTATACTCGTACGCTACTTTCTTGAAGGTTTGCACTTTACACGTCGTATTGGTCCGGAAATACTGCTGGTGACAGTTCATTCCAGAGTTTTACTTTGCGTGGCAGAGTTTTAGTGAGACTAACAAAATTAAAAATTCATTTTTATTAGGGTTCCGTACCCAAAGGCTAAAAACGAGATCCTATTACTAAGACTTCATTGTCTGTCCGTCTGTCCGTATGTCTGTCTGTGTGTCGCCAGGCTGTATCTCAAGAACCGCTATAGCTAGACTTGTGAAATTTTCATAGACTGTGTATATCTGTTGCCGCTATAATAACAAATACTAAAAACAAAATAATATTAATATTTAAGGGGGGCAAAAAAATATCACGTTTTCTGTATGGGATACAGCAAACGTGATATTTTTTACCTTTTTTGTTCGATATCAATAATGGCAACAGGTAAGCACTTCAAATTTTCACAAAGGCCTTAAATATATAATTATGTACTTTAATAATTAACAATAACATTTAGATATAACTGTATTTTAAAAAGATAAAACCGACTTCAAAATTAAAACTTCCTATCTCCAAAACTACTGAACCGATTTTGATGAAACTTGCACTGTTCCCTAAGTTGAACAATACCTAGTATAACAAAAAAGAATCACTTAAATCGGACTTGTAGTTCCGGAGATATGCGCGAACAAACATAAAAACATACATACATACACTTTTGAAATTTGGCACATTTGTTCAGAAGCTATTATAGATTAACATATACAAAAACTGGGCAGTTCTGGAAATATTACATACATACTCGTCGAATTGATAACCTCCTTTTTTTGAAGTCGGTTAAAAATAAAAAATTAAGGGGGGCTCCCATACAAAAAACACAGTTTTTGGCCTATTTTTGCTCTATAACGGTACGGAACCCTTCGTACGCGAGTTTGACTCGCACTTGGCCGAATTTTTAATATGGATTATCTTGTATTTTAATATTTTAACTGAATCTTCTTAATATTGGTTTTGACTAACTATTAGAAAATAATGATATAAAAATTAACAGTTATACTAATATCAAAATATTCTTTGGATGACTGTTATTTTAACGATAATAACTACATAACAGCTAAATTATTCTACTTGTATGAGACATCAGACAGGAATTATCTGGCTTGTGGCTCACGGTTCACACACAGTTATAAATGCGTCTCTTGAAATCCTTGCAGTGTTGGCAGTTTTGAATACCACACAGAGGAGCCGGGAGCGATGCTTCAGGGTTCTCCCAGCAATGCTGTCTAGATGCTGATAACTTTCGACTGTAAGGCTCGCTCTGAAAAGGTTCTAACTAGGTAAATGCGTCTTTGGAAATGTCCAGCTTACGTGTCCAAGCGTGTACTTACTGATGGACTCTGAATAAATAATGGACTAAACTTAAACCAAAATAAACTCAACCAAATGAATGTCCCATTTTACAATAATTATTATTATTTATTGCGATTTATACGTGAAACTTAAATTTAAGGGCTCCCACTGCACAAAACTGCAGAAAATCTGCGCCAAAACTCATTCTAAAACTGACATCATGTTGCGGTGCGATGCGCATTCCCAGTTTTGTGTGGGTAAGTCCATATTCGTTGAAAAGAATAAAAATTCCATCTTTTTGGTAAAAGATGCTCTCGTGCGAGTTTCTTACGCCGGTTCTTCTCGCCGGGCTAGTTCCTGAAATCAATAAATTTGTAGGCACCATTCGTCATTCGACGTTCAAAAGTTTCTTGATTTTATTTTAGTTTTAAATACACCTATTCTGAGTTTTGTAACATTTACAAATGAATTGAAAGTGAGTTTAGGAAAATGGTTAGCTATAATAAAATTGTAAGTATAGCAAAAATGGATATAAGGCGTAACTAAGTGATAATACTCTAAGGTGTGTATGAGCTCCCTATATAGAGTTCGTTGTGAAAACTTAAAGAGTAACGTTTTTCATCTTTGTATCTAGATAAATTCATGACGCGTGGTCGCTTGTCTATACAAATTACAAATAATTTTGCTCTTTAAGCGCTGCTACTTTCACAGTGAACATGTATGTAAGAAAATAAATATCCAAATATCAAGAGACCCTATTGTAACATCATTCTGGCAATAAATCCTTAATATTAATAAAACTTTAACTTTATAATTAATGCGAATATGTCTGTCTGTTCGTCTGTCTGTCTGTTACCTCTTCACGCTCAAACAGCTGAACCAATTATGCTTAATTTTGCATGGAGATACTTTGAGTCCCAATAAAAATATTATGATTGTTTTTATAGCGGAAAAAGGTACGGTTCCCGCGCGATAAACGAATTTTGGTGCAACGGAGTTACGGGCGTCATCTAGTTATTTCTATTTCTTAAGTTTATCCTCTATCATACTTATTATTTATTAATAACGAGCTTTTGCCCGCGGCTTCGCTCGCGTTAAGAAGTATTATAATATACAAACTTTCATTTGAACCCCTTGGGGTGGGAACTTATCAAAATCCTTTCTTAGCGGATGCCTACGTCATGACATCTACCTGCATGCCAAATTTCAGCCCGATCCGTACAGTGGTTTGGGCTGTGCGTTGATAGATCACCATGTCAGTCAGTCACCTTTGAGTTTTATATATAGAGATTATAGATATTATATAGATTAGCAACTTATTAATAATCTGTGCGTCGCCGCCATATTAAAAAGACCATTTTAATAAAGTGCTCCAGTGGCCCAGCAAAGAAAAGGGCGATATAGATGACCCAGTAAAGTCCTCTACAAAAAACTTTTTCCGTAAATTCTGTGCAAAATGAAACGTAAGTTCTGGTTCAAAGTTTTATTAAAGGAACTCTATGCCATTAACGACTACGTTCGACTTTTACTTATTTTTACGGAATGTTCACGTACAGCTTTTTTGAGCCCGTTGGTACTTTGTAATCACAATATTGTTTATGTAGATTTTACAACTTCGTGAATATTGAAGGTGAATTTTTGTGTTTTTGTAAACCCACTGTAGGGAATTTAATATTGTGTGTGTATATTCAATATTCTTTATAGCCTAAAAGCTTACGTTAGATATAGGCATTATTTATTTATTTTTGTCAAAGTCTTGAAACTGACTATTTTGTAGTTATGTCTATTAGCTATGTCCACACTGTGGCTTTTTTTATTCATCAAGGGCATGCGTCATAGCGCAGTCAACAGCGCACGTGAGGCATGCCCGCGACGCATGCGCTCTGAACGTATCTAAAACTTTCGTATGAAACAAGCCTTGGTTTGAAGTTAGTTTCACATAGTTTTAGGGAAGAATTTTAGGGTCAGTACAGATTTAGCGACAGATTTAGCGTGTGGACAAAAAGGTCTGGTAGCTCCATCAGCCATCACTAATTCAGTAACATTCAAAATTATAATCTCTCAATAAAAGTCTCCGTCTAATGACAACTTAACGGCTTAAGTTTATAACAACCACAACCGGCTTGGGTTACAACCAAATACATGTCAGGCATCAGCCAATACTCCAAAAGAGCCTTAGAAGATAGTAAATCACGCTGCCATATTTGCCATGAGTCATGACAACAACACACCAGACGGAGGTTTCGTACAACCATTTGTTACTTTACGAGCCATAAAAAACAGCTTGAATGTTTCACAAATCCCGATGTAGAGCAATAGGAAGGTCCATTAAATATGTATATGTTTATAGGTCTACTTACATAACTTTGGAAGCGACGGAAGTAGTGGGCGGCGTGGACCTTCTGCGGGCTAGCACCAACAACTACATTTTCGCATATTTTGGAGAAAAATTATACTTAGTCGTCGTTTCATTCAATAGGATATATTATTACTGCAATATTTTATAGCTAGAGTGCAGCACCAGTACTGACAATAAACAAAAAGTTTTGTTCTACGTTTAATTACAACCTTTCTGTTGTTATGTCTGGTCTATGGGGTGTAGAGTTTAGTGTGAAAGGCTCGAGAGTGGTATGTTTATTAAAATCAACAACAAAAATTATTTCTAAGCCTCACACACATAATATATTATCATTTATCATCCACACACAATCAACTCGCACGCGTCAGCATTCACACACTTGTATACAAGGTACAAAGTACAGACCAAACAATATCCCCCCCCCCCCTTTTTGAAAAAAAATATTTACATACGTACCAAAAATTATTAGCAGAATACAACACAATAATGAAAATAAAATTTCTGAAAAATTACACAAGTACACAAATTACAATTTTACATACTTAATTATATTTTTCAAGAAATATTATAATATGATGGGTACAATATGTCGGATTATTTACTGTATGGGCTAGTAGCGCCGTCTTCTTCGACCTTAGCGTAATATGGGGGGATTCTATAAACTGTATAGAATAATTATTACTGTTGTAACTACTGTTTTATTAATTTGCTTCTCTCTCAGTGCGTTCCGAGTAAGTTACGAGGCGTAAATTCCGCATGATTACGTCCGCAATGTCAAACCCAATACCCATACAAAATACGGACGGAACGCGACGGAATAGTGTGTCATCGGTAATTTTAAAATAGGTACATTGCGGGCGTAATCATGCGGAATTTCCGCCGCGTAACTTCGGCCTAGTGTGTTAAGAACTTAAGACACTCATTACTCATAGTACATTTTCTGTGTTCTTTTCGTATAGCGTTCTCCTTGCCTTGTGCAATAACAGAAAGAGCAAAATATACCTACTTAAATATGCTATCCTAAAGATATATTTCTCTTTGTGTCATTGCATAAGTAAGGGATTTGTGGGAAAGATTGAGCGAGTCCTGCAGTCTCGGTAATGGCAAATAAGTCGTAAGATTTGTGAGTCTCCGCGCTGTTTCCCCGCCCACGGTTATTTTGCTCTTAACTCAAACATAAGGTCACCATGTGTCCGGGGAAAGTCGGACAATCGGGCTTTGTCGTTTCCGGCCGAATTAAAGGGAGTGCGGATTTTGTAGAGCTTTACATCTATGCTTAGATATACAGTGTGTTAGTGTAAACACCATTATCCTTGAAACCATCAAAATATGAGCCCATCAAAATGAACAACTTTTTCTATGAGAACAATGCTGGGAACTCAAAAAAAATTGCCGTCTTCATACCCATACGGATGCCCGGATCGGCAATTTGTATGACGACGGATTTTTTTGAAGGATGGAAGGAAGGATGCCGGAGGCCGGCCCGGCCTCTCATAGAAAACAAGAAATGAAACAACAAAAAATGGAAAGGGCGTAAGCGACAAAATGGTTTTTGTCGCGTAATTTAAAAACCATAAATAGTATATGCTATGTACAAATTAAAGTGTATGCTTGAACAAATCTATGTACAAAATTATTCTCCTCTGTTGGCAAAATTAGAATCCCTTTTTTTACAGAGATCTTTTTGATTAATTATTCTTTGTTATGAAAGTTGACCAATCGTGTTATGCTATGGCCTATGGGTAATTCAAAGACAAAGACATGATGAATACTGACAATGAACTTTAATTTCTTAGCTTTAGTCATTGCTGAGAAAAATCGACATCGCTACAGCCAAATTATCAAGGCGTCGCCTTAATAAATGTAAACGTATTCGTGACAGACTATTACTGTTACACACTTAAGGCCGTCACAGACTTAGCTATAATATATATTAATATGTTTATAGCTAGGCATATTAATATATATTTTCAATATAATTTTCGCGTGACCACACACTCAGCTATAATATATATTTCTGGTCTCAGTGTGTTTAGTACGGTATATTAATATATATTATAGCTAAGTCTGTGACGGCCTCTATACTGTGCCGGTCCATTTTCAAATTGATATTATGTACTGTGAGCCTGCCTGCCTGCCTGGTTTGTCCGGCTCTAGGTTTTTTATTTGGTAACTCTACTCAAACTAAGTATAGAAAGAAATTGTTGAGTAAATACGGACTTATACGGGTTAGGCTCCACAAAAGGTAATAAGTACTTCAGTGTTTCTTCTCTTTCATTTTAATAAATAACTTAGACTGAATAAAAGCGTATAGACCGAATAAAAACTAGCAAATCTTGAATCGTAGAAATGAGTTTTATGTATACTTACGAATAATGTACAAATTACAACCAGAGAAATATTATTTAGAAGCAGCTGATGGACCTACGTTATTTGGTCGGGCTATGTGAAGATAACATCCATCGTGTATAATATATTGGACATGAATCATGATATCTAAATTTAAAAAAAGAAATTGTTTTATAGGCAGATGGCACATCACATCTACCTAAGACTATGAATATGAATCAATATCTGAGGCAAAACCGCCCTAAGCGACACAACACTACGCTGCAGCGGAGCGATGGCACGTCGCGGCAAAATATTATAAATTTGTATGTAATCAAAACATTATGATCGAAGTCGCACTATAGTCTACAATATGCAATACAAAACGTCAGTTCTATGGAACGTGCTGCAGTGCAGTATCTCATCGAGTCGCACATCTCTTTAAAGCTAATCACACATTTGTCTACCAGTCAGCACTGTACGAGCCGTACGCGTCGAACGGACCGCATAGTAAACGAAATGCGGCGCGTACAGTGAGGTTTCACATCGCTGGCCCCGGGTAATAATTATTTACACTATTACAAAATTTATTTTTATATAGTCAAATTGGTAAAAAAATAGTTTTCACATGACGCTTCAAACGCTCGTTTTGGACCACTGCCCTGTACGCTGAACTAGAAACAAATTAACTTATTTCGTCTCTCATGTAAAAAACTTTTTGATTAATACCAAAAATCGTTTTTTACAGGAGAGACGAAATAAGCTAATTTGTTTCTAGGCGTAATCGCCTTTATTGCCCGGGGCCAGCGACATCATTCATACAACGAATTCTAAAGGCAGCGTGTTCGGTGCGTGCTGATTAATTTGCGATCACCTTTAAGCATTGCCGAGGCGGTTTTACTATGCAAGTATTACGGCTATTACCTTTGCCAATGGTAATGGCCACAGATTTGTATCCAATACGAGCTGGTAACAGGTAGGTACTTTGTGCGATATAAGTATCCCTCGAGGGTACAATAAATTGAGATAACGAGCGGCGAAAATCTTGTTAGTAGGGTCCCGTGGGTCATTAAATTTCCAGGCCTTACTTTTCACATTAAATAAGATCCCGAATTTGTCTTGATCAATATTTAATACATATTAATTTTGATACATCATAAAAAATACTTGTTTTTTTCTGACTTAAATTCACTAAACTGAATTTTCAATTTTCGCAGGTACAGAGTAGACAACGGGAACTTAGAACGTAGACTACTTTTATTTTTTTATGACGACCTCTGTGGCTCAGTGGTGAGCGCGTCGGTAGCTCAAGCCGGGGGTCGCGGGTTCGAATCCCGCCGACGGAACAAAAAGTTTTCTATGTTCCCGGGTCTGGATGTGTATTAAATATGTGTATGATATAATAAAAATCTTAAATATATGTATAGTATAAAAGTATTAAATATATTTCCGTTGTCTGGTACCTGTAACACAAGTCCTTTAGGTACTTAGCACGGGGCCAGACTGACGTGGTGTGAAGCGTCCATAGATATTATTATTATATTATTATTATCGCGGGAAAATGCACATTTCCTAAGATATTTCGTTTTGTGCATATGTTTGAGCGATTTCGATCTTTGAGCGTAACCCATACTATAACTCGCGAGGAACAGCTAGCGAACAATTATACAGTGTGTAACAAAAATAATTAGTGATAATACTTTAGGCGCATATGTGTTCCTTATAGAGATTTCACTGTGAAAGTAGCAGCGCTGAAAGACGATTTTTTTTCACGTTTGTATAGGCAAGGGCGTCACGAGTTTCCCCATATAAAAGTGCAAAAAAAATTTGGTCTTTCAGCACTGCTACATTCACAGTAAACTCTCTACAAGGAACACGTACACACCCTAAAGTACTATCACTTATTTTTGTTACACTCTGTATAGTTTGTGAAGAACTCTACGTTTTATAAATCTGTGAACGATCTACGCAAAGACTTATTTACAATGCTGGCACATACCTATTCGTCAAGTATAATATCTTGAGTTGAACATATTATTATGACAATAAAGCATGAGAGAGCACATTATATTAAATACTGAACCCTATTACTAAGACTTCGATGTCTGTCCGTCTGTCTGTCTCCGGGCTGTATCTCAAGAACCGCTATAGCTACTAGCTAGCTTTCCGAAATTTTCACAGATTGTGTATATCTGTTGCCGCTATAACAACAAATACTAACTAAAAATTAAATTAATATTTAAGTGGGGAATCGATACAACAAACGTGATTTTTTGGCCTTTTTTGCTTGATATATCTTTCATAAAATATATTATTATGACGTGTACTTTAATAATTAATAACGAAATTAAAATACAATAAAATATATATAAGGGGGACTTCCATACAAATAAACACAATTTTTGGCCTATTTTTGCGGTACGGAACCCTGCGTGCGCGAGTCTGACTCGCACTTGGCCGATTATTTTTATTTCGCGGTATAGGCATAATATATTACTTATAATAAAATACCGTCAAATCAAAACACTAAACGTTGCAAAACACTAAAGTCTATAAACCACGCTAAATAGGCATATTTGGTTACCATAAGTCATAACATAGTATCCATTATTATTTCTATATTTTTCTGAGTGAATTATAATATTATTTGTACATAATATTTCTCTCTCAACTTTATTTGTATCGTTACTTGATTGCTCGGTTATTATTCTCGGCGGTCGCTTATTTTTTTCCGTCTGCTGTCGAGCACATTCTCGGGACAATTCGTTGTTTTGCGGCGGAAAAACAATCGTTAATAACCTCACAATCTCAGCTTAACACTGCTTCTGACGTTTTCCACCACATATTGTTAATTTTCAATCGTTATCTAGACCAGAGCGTCGTAATTGCAGCCTTTGTACTAACATTCCTTTGTATATTAGCTGCAGAAATACTCTCTGTAATAACTTCTACGTGTTGTGTAGTATCTCTGTTACCTGTTTACGCCCACACACCAAATATAAACCGATTTTGCTGAAAGGTATATAGATAATTTGGGTCTCGGGAAAGGACATGATATTATGATATTTTTATACCCGAAATATGTACGGTTCCCGCGCGATGAACGGATTCTGGCGCAATGGAGTTGCAGGCGTCATGTAGTAGTGATAAATAAGAAAACTTTATTTTAATAAAATCCGTCTTTAACGAGTCCTCAAGTGTTTCAACTATCAGGGCATTCCTCACAGCTGTTTACGATGCTTTCGAAACAAATATTAAATTAAATAGTGATCTTCACCTGTGGTAGCTAAGTTTATACTGCTTTCAAGACGCGACTTAGTAGCGAGTAGCGACTTAAGGACGCTATTACGAATATCAGCGATTTTCCAGTACCCTATTAAAGAATTAGGAGTCAAACTGCGAGGATATTTTGGTTTCAAATGAAAGATAATAATATTCATCTCCACGACTGTACCATAAAAATTCTATAGCCGCACACAAAATTTTCTCATAAAATACGTTTTAACCATCACAATAATCGCAAAATATGAAAAAAATGGGGTCTGATTAGATACCTTAATATCTAAATACACTGAACTGAGGAAAATAAATATACAAAAAAATTTTTGCTTATTTAGTCCTCTATAAAGTCCGCTAAAATTTTTATATAAAAATAAACAACTTTTCCAGTTATAAGAAAAATAAGAAAATTTCTCAAATTTTTTCATACATTTTCGCCATATCAAGAACGCGGCGAGCATCGTAACCGCCACTGTACAAGGCGCGCTAATATGAATCTTATTTTAATGTCGTTAACGTCGATATTCGTACTGACAGACATCCGACCTGCTAATTAAAAAGTTGGAGCATTCTTAATATGTATACTAAAGATATACAGGGCTTATCGTCATATAAAAGTTACCAACACGAAGTACTTGTAAGTACGGTTTTAACTAAATTTGATTTCGTCGAAATAGCTGAGTTGGATCTCGTAGTATTCAGGACAACCACTTAAACAGTTTCAGCTCAAGTGCTCACTGAAATGTGCTCGTAATTTAAACTGTGTCGTCCTCCAGATGAAATCTCTTCTTGCTGTTTTCAGAAACTTATTTATACTTTCGGCTTCTTATATTTTCTTTACGCTTATATTTAATTGTTAAGCGATTTTCCATCGTAGAAGATAACGACATGGACGTTAGCGACGTTAGTATGGTGTGAATATTTCTGAATATTTTAATCTTTTATCAAGGGCTTTGAGCGCGGCGACCGAATCAATAAATTCCGTAACGAAAAACACCGAACATTCGTCTAACGTCGTTCCAGTTCGGCAGACTTCGGCTCGTGTTCACCGACGTTACCAGACTTCGTTTGTGTGCGTGCGACTAGACGTATGCGAATTATTATAAAGGCCGTCACAGACTTAGCTATAATATATATTAATATACCGTACTAAATACACTGAGACCAGAAATATATATATTATAGCTGAGTGTGTGGTCACGCGAAAATTGTATAGAAAATATATATTAATATGCCTAGCTATAAATATATTAATATATATTAATGTATATTATATTAATATATATTATAGCTAGGTCTGTGACGGCCTTTATTCATAAGTTGATAAAAAAATGCTTTGCAAATTGCAATAGCTTTACCACGGCAGTCTCTGAGTGCCACACGTATTTTATTTTTATAACAATTGAGAGTCAATGGACTCCAATAGGGCTAGCAGAACGACAGTAGACATGGGAAAGAATCGACAGACTTTCTTATAGACAAAAGGGCGGATTTCCATTGTCTTACAGCTAACTGTCACTTTGTCTATTCTTCCGTAGTAAGAAACCGTTTCTATGGTGACCATGCTACGCCTGCAAGAGAGTCACCACAGAGTGGGTACCAGGAGACGGACGACGCCGCCGGGGACGGTCTCGTCTATCGCGTGGAAACTGTACATTTTTCTGCGATAAAGAGTATTCTATATCCTTTCCCGAGACTTAAAGTATCGCCATACCATAACTCAGCAAAATCGGTTCTGCGGCTTGAGCGTGAAGAGGTAACAGACAAACTGACAGACTATCATATACATCCATACTAAGGTAGTATACACTTTCGCATGTATACTACCTATTAGTATGGGTTCCCACGACATATACAAAAGGGTTCGCACAGAACATAATATAGGACAGTACATGGAAGTTATGTAAAGTACAGTCCCTTATGTCCTTTGACCTTTCCCTATTTACAATGTATAATAATATACTTAATACAGACAGAATAACTTCTATAATATTATGTTGTAACTTGTAACAAAACAAAGTGATAATTTATAATAATACTTTAGGGTGTGTACGTGTTCCGTATTATAAAGGTCGCTGTGAAAGTAGCAGCGCCAAAAGAGTTTTTTGTGTTGTGATTTGTAGGGGCAAGCGCTCCAGCATCATGACTTTGTCAATACAAAAATAAATAAACGGCCAAGTGCGAGTCGCAATCGCGTACGAAGGGTTCCGTACCATTATAGAGCAAAATTAGGCCATAAATTGTGTTTTTGTATGGGAGCCCCCTTATTTTTTATTTATTTTAATATTATTAATAAATATTAAAGTACACATAATATAACTAAGGATTTTGAGAAAAATTCAAGTACCTACCTGTTGCCATTTTTGATATAGAGCAAAAAAGGCCAAAAAAATCACGTTTGTTGTATGGGAGCCCCCCTTAAAATATATTCATTTTATTTTATTTTTAGTATTTGTTGTTATAGCAGCAACAGATATACATAATCTGTGAAAATATCAAGTCTTTAGCTATTACCGTTCTTGAGTTACAGCCTGGAGACAGACAGACAGACGGACGGACAGACAACGAAGTCTTAGTAATAGGGTCCCGTTTTTACCCTTTGGGTACGGAACCCTAATAAAAACTACTCTTTCAGCGCTGCTACTTTCAAAGTAAACTGTTTACAGGTGACTCGTACAAACCCTAAAGTATTGTCACTTTATTCTGTTACACTTTGACCTTTGTATATATTATTTACAAAGAAATTCGTATCCTTTGCTCATTAACATGAATGAGACGAATCATACAAACAAGTTTCGGGTGTCAAAGTGAATATTAAAGACCGTGAAAGTGAATATAAAAGAACCCCCATATTTCACCTTTTTATCCCGGCAAACGTTGTTTTGTTTTTGCATAAAATGCGACTAGCCAGTATGTTTATCTTCAAATAAGTCCAAACAAAGTTCCTAAGTTAAAATGTCTGCTTTCGACTTTTCCATGCACACCCCCTTTTTGAGCATTCATTTACCAGGCTAGTCGGTAATCCGTATTCCGTAGTCCGTACGCTGCCGATACAGTGGAAGTACTGTAAAAAAATTATACGATTGATGCGAGACGTCCGTTGCGTACGATACCGACCTGTGGACGCTTACCTTTAGGAGGTACTTACGTCAGAACTGGGGGCCTACCACCACCTCTACTAAGCAACACCGTTTGACAGATGAGCAATTATATAAATTTAACATCAAACTAGCGAACTTAAAAAAGTTGATATTTCACAGCGGATTTAACAATGTTTTGCATTTTTTACTCTTTTTAGTAAAATTATTATACATATTTGAAAAGTGAGTACGGTAATGTTATTGTAATCTTACAAGTTACAACAAAGTGTTCTGGAAACATTATAGTTTTAGGAAAGGTCGTGGTAGCTGGGCCCTGCAAGCGTCATAAGCTGTCGACGGCTGCAGTCGACACGTGCCGTCGACACGTGCTGTTCGTCTGTAAGAAGCCTAAAGCTAGTCATACAATTACCTTGTCCCTAAACAACGAAATAACGTCAGCATCCCAAAATCCTCAGCATCGGCTAATCTCGGCCCCGAAGACGCTTATTAGGTAATTTTATACGGCGGCCCGGATCTGAGTGTCATAAAGGGCCGAGGCAAACGCGTCAGCAAATCCCTTAACACCACGCAGTTATTTATACTGGAATTAGTTAATAGTCCCCGTTCGGTATGACCACTTATCTACACTTTGAAAGTAGTTACAGACTTGAAGTCGGCTACATGAAGTTGCAGCAGACGACGTGTCGTCGCGACACTACAGGGGGGTGTGCCAAAATCTTTTCGTTTTCGCTTAGTTATAGAATCGCCGATGAAAATGTATGGAATTGACATAAGCGTTCGTTAATTATATGACGTTGACGTTCGACTCGTCTTATGTCAATCCCATACATTTTGATCGGCGATTCTATAACGAAGCGAAAACGAAAAAGTTTCGGCTATAGGCCCAGCTCTATACTGTAGGTATTTCTATGAATAAGTGTCGCTAGCTTTGTGTCCAGCGATAACTGTAAAGCCAGCTGACCCTTTCGAGCTTGTTAGCGGGGCTTTAGGGGCCTCGGGGGCCTCAGGGTGAGTCCACATGGAGCATTGAGGAGTTGTTTGGACGCAACGCAGTGGCTCTTAAAACTGTATTCTTCACATGATACGTTGCGTTGACGCAACGCTATGATGATGCAAGAACGACGGATAGAAATTATTATTTTTTAACAAAAAATTAAAGCCGACTTCCAAGGTAAAAACAAAAGTAAGTAATATTTTTAAAAATAATCTAAAAAGAATCAAATAATTCCTATTCATTATTAAAGTGCAGTCTTCAGACATAGCCTAAATCTCAACTATTTCTGTATTCAATCTTCGTACTTTTGAAGTCGCTACCAGCCCGGAAAAGTTCTGAGATCCTTGACATAGAACTTACGCTAAAGTAAGCTGGTACCGACTTCAAAAGCATGAAGATTGAGTACAGAAATAGTTGAGGTTTAGGCTAAGTCTGAAGACTGCACTATAATAAGGACACCTGATTGGCATGACAATTGACACCTATAGACTGACGCAAGTTGCAACAACGCTGCGTTGCACGTGTGGGTTTGTTTGATTACCTCAATGGTTTGGTCTACTAGGATCTGATGGCTTTGAATGGCAGATTTTCAAAAAAATATCCTAGATCATAATAATAATAATAATCTTTATTTGCATGAAATATGGTACAATAAGGTGTTGCTAATCTAATAGTGTCTCACATATTCTGTCGTTTTTCTCGACGTGCAAATGTTAATAATAATATATTATTATCATTGGATAAAGTTTCATATTTGCATATTTCACACACAGAATAAGCCGCTATTAGGAAAAAAAGTATCGAAACCTTTTACTCCAATTTCCCCAGTATTGCTAACGTCAATTTCTTTTTTTCCTTTTTGCTATCAGATCCTGGTAGACTTATATTAACATAATATTATGAACTCGCCCTTAGCAGCGTTGGGGCCTCCGCTAAGTACCTAAAGGAGTTGTGTTACAGGTACCAGACAACGGAAATATATTTAATACTTTTATACTATACATATATTTAAGATTTTTATTATATGATAAATATATATAATACACATCCAAGACCCAGGAACTTTGAAAACTTTTTGTTCCATCGGCGGGATTCGAACCCGCGACCCCCGGCTTAAGCTACCAACGTGCTATCCACTGAGCCACAGAGGTCGTCAATTGTTTCGTTACTTTTAGATAATAATTTGTAAAAACACTTTTGAGATTTTCTGACTAAGCAACACGCTAATAAATATACCCAGTATCATGATATAACTATACACCGGTTTTGATGATGGTGACCGGTTACATTGCAACCAGGCCAGTTACGCAGGAATAATTTTATAGTACCCAAGTGTGTGCGTAGTACACAAGAGCATTCTCTATTCCTTTACTCTCATAACTCATTCACATTGAGAAGGACGACCGACACGGCTGGCGAGAGATCAGGCGCAGGACCGACTTTTTTATGCTCATCCGACGTATGGGTCATCTCACTTCTCAGGCAATCAAGTGATCAGCCTGCATTGGCCTAACCATTGTAAATTCCTAACGCGGAATCGAACCCACGACCTCCGAATAAAAAGCCATGCTCTAAACCACGAAGGCTATAGTGATAGTTTTAACTTTTATTAGTTACTCATTGTTTATTAACGGGCGTGACAGAATATTATGATGCAATTTGGTGCAAAAAATATCACTTCATTCATCAGCCTTCATTATGACAAACTGTACATCATTAGTTTATGGTGATGACGGAAGCGTAATTAATTACATGAAGCTTGCCGCAGTCTGATAAAATAAAACGTAATTTTAATATATTAATTATGTTTTCAATGTTAAAACTATCTCAAAATAATTGCCAACAACGACTTCTAAGTCAAGACAAACCCCCCCTGAACCCCCTTAGGGACGCCCTTGTCCGCTTCTGCGTATGATCTATGAATCAATTTCTGCGATGCAGATACATAGAACAAACTTGTTGGACAAACAGCAGCACAGACCATACTTTGTAACTCGTACAGTTTTAAAGGATAATTATATAAATCCTTCGCCTTCGAAACTACCGCAATGCAATAAATTACATTTCGAGTTCGATTCTCATTAAGGATCTAGAAAAGTTGATCCCCGTGCCCAACCCTGGTTGTCACTGTGAGGTGGCGAGAAAACAGGCCGCAATATTGTGGGAAGATAAAATATTGAACGCGATAAGAATTTTGTACAATTAATTACCTTTGAGTAAATTAAATGTACACTTTTGTGTTAAAATTGTGAATTACAGTTTGGTTTTAATTAATACAGTGCTTACGTCAAACCGGGGAAATGAATGTTTGGTGGTGGTTTTTATTAACATTTTACACATTGTGCAATCGTGGAAATAAATGTTTGGCATTTTGCAAGGTTTTATCAAATTTCGTACATTTTAAAAGTCAGAGAAATGCATATTCAGTAGTAAGTTTTATTAATGTTTGCACATTGTAGAGTCGATGTTTTGAATGTTTGGCAGTAGGTTTTATTCAAGATTTTCACAATGGCAGTGGGGAAAATTAATGTTCAGCAGTCGAAGTAATTAAGTCAATAGGTAAGTTAATATTATTGTAAGTAATATAAAATAAATTGGAATAATTAAAAAGTGTATAATTATTGCTTTAATCTGTTTGATTTAGAAATTGACAACCCTATTTAGTGCACACGACCTGCAGTAAATGTCTGTAACTTTCTACACCTAGTTTGAAACTTGCGCTTTTTTAAACTCACGATCGCGTCTAAATTTTAAATTAAGTTTGGAAGCAGGTGTTCGGTCGTTAATAGTTTCTGGAGGCGTTTATTAAAGTAATTTTTCAGTCGGCTTGAAGCTTCGAAGCGGAAAAGTAAACAGCTCAAGCCAGGTCAAAGCCTACTTTGATCTCGTTGACTTATTGCGGAAATAAAGCATCTTTGATCTTAAATGCTGAGGGCGATTTTATACTACCCGATGTGTGTGTTGTCTGTTGGCTTGTCTAACTTAAAATGACGCGCCCCTCCCTCGTATTCACAGTACAAAATTTTTCATTTATATCAACTAGTGAAGTGGTAGAGCGCGTCAATTTAAATTAGGCAAGCTCTATAGCTATGTCCACATTATGCAATTTCATCTTCAATTTTCGTCTTCTTTTTATTCAACTTTCGTTTGGCATATTCAATAATTGAATGCGTCAAAATCCACCCGCGTTGAAAGAAAAGTGTCATAGCGAGCGCTACGATTATAACGCGCGTCACGGGCATGCCTCACGTTCACTGTTGACTGCGCTATAACGCATGCCCTTGACGAACAGAAAAAGGCACAATGTGGGCAAAGCCTATCCGATAATCACAAACCTTGCATTTGGTAAGTAGTGACTAAAAAAATATTTATGCAAAAAGTGGACCTGCGTACGACATCAAGCCAAGCTGATGTCAAAGTCACAAATAGCTTTGACTTGACATAACCCGACCAAATAAGTCGGTCTGTCAATTGACTGCGACTGAGAACTCTCAGTGATTGCTATGAACCTGCTTCATAGCAGGTTGCCTATAAATCAATTTCTGTGATGATATAATATTATGTTCAAAAAGTTACCTCATGTCGCATCGATGATTTATCGCAACAAAGTCAAATATAACTTTACATCCCTTTGTCATATCAATATCCTATAACAAAACATAGTTGGTCGCTGTTGAGCATTTTTGTACTAACCCACAATTTTTTTGTTGAATTATGAATGCAGTCTTGTTCTAAAATCTAAATGATCTAAAAAAACAGAAATGCATTCATATTAAGCAATTCGTATTTTTATATGGATGGTACACAAATGCTTAACAGCGTTTGGATAATTGGAGTATCCAGACTTGGATAATTGGATCTTTCTCCGTACGATAAAATATCGTTGTTATATTATACGATATCGAGTCACTCAATGTGAAAGTCCTCTTAGGCCCACTTGCACCAGTTTGTAAATAAATATATTTTACTTTATCCAAAATAAAGTTAAATATATTTATTTACTTTATTTATTTATTTTATTAATTACGAAAGAACAAATATAGCTAAGGATTTTGTGAAATTTTCAAGTACCTAGCTGTTGTACCATTATTGATTACGAGCAGAAAAGGCCAAAAAAATCACGTTTCTTGTATGGGAGCCCCCCTTAAATAGGTATTAACTTTATTTTATTTTCAATGTTTGTTGTTATAGCGGCAAGTGGCAACAGACCTGTCACACACATTACACAATCTTTGAAAATTTCAGAAGTCTAGCTATAGCGGTTCTTGAGTCTGCCTGGAGACAGACAGACGGACGGACGGACAGACGGATTGACGGACAGATAACGTAGTCTTAGTAATAGGGTCCCGCTTTTAGCCTTTGGGTACGGAACCCTAAAAAAGAAATAAAGCGTGGGAAACTACCATGACCCGGTATTTTTGTCCCTGACGCAATTGATTAGAGGAGAAGCACGGTACCATAGAGAAAATGACAGTACAAATATTATATAGTACAAATACAGTAGAGTAACTTTAAACGCATAGATTTTCACGCGCGACTTAGTGCCTAAAAGCTTTGTCCACATTATGCCTTTTTCTGTTCATCAAGGGCATGCCTTATAGCGCTATCAAGTGTCAACAGTGAACGTGAGGCATGCCCGTAACGCGCGTTGAAAATACATTGCAGGCGGAATCATGCTGAACTTCCACCACGGAAATTCGGCATAGTGTGTTTAGACACTTAACACTGCGTTGTTTTACTCTCAGTTATCTGAAACTAGGTGACGCTCGCAACAACTTTGCGCCAAAATTCGTTTATCGCGCGAGAACCGTAAATTTTTCCGGGATAAAAAGATAACAGACAGACAAATAGACGTACAGACGGACAGACAAGACACACTTTCGCATTTATAATATTATTATAGTATGGATGACGCGTCTTACGGCCGGCCGCACGGTCTCAAACACATCATAAAGATTCAATAACTTTAATTTTATGAAGATTTGACAATATATTTTCATTTTGGTAACATACCTATTAATTTTTGTTTTCTGTGTTTGTAAAATCAAGGGCCTGATTCACCATTTCTTGATAAGTGATGAATAGGCCATCCACCAATTAACTTGATAGATCAAGTATGGAGAAACTGCTCTTTATCAGGAAGTGGTGAAACAGGCCCTTAGGCAGTCTTGAATAAAGATGATTTACTCTACTGCCTGTTATATTACGGTATGAGGGCGGAAAGAGAGGGAGAGGAGGGATATAATCAAGATATTCGTAAACAAAAACATTTAATGATCTCAATAATTTCCCCCGACATTCGGATGAGGCATTTATCAACGTCAGCGGCAGAGGGGGGCGCGGCGGCGGGGGGTGGGGTATTCGGAATGAACACTATGCCACATTACAGCAATCTCTCATACGATACTACTGCGGTGTATTATATTTACATAGCGGAAGATACCTATTTTTATTATTTAGCTACATAATAATTAATGAGTACTGTACCTATCAGTTCGAGCAGTGTTTTCAACCTGTGGGTCGCAAACCAAAAATGAGTGAAACCCAATAGCTATGTCCACACTGTGCCTTTTTTTGTTCATTAAGGGTGTGGGATATATTATGCGTGGAGACATGCATCATAGCGCAGTCAACAGATCACGTGAGGCGTGCCTGCGACGCGTGCCCTCTGACCGTATCCAAAACTTTCGCTTGACAATGTTGGCGTTGCGTTCATTGACGCTTTCAATTATTGAATGCGCCAATATGAAAGTTGAATGTCAAAAGATGATGAAAATTTAAGATGAAAGTGCATAATGTGGACGTAGCTAATAGCTTTGTCCACATTGTGCCTTTTTCTGTTCGTCAAAGGCATGCGTTATAGCGCAGACAACAGCAAACGTGAGGCATGCCCATGACGTGCGTTAGCGCGCGCTATGACACTTTTCTTTCAACGCGGGTGGATTTTGACGCATTCAATTATTGAATATGCCAAATGGAAGTTGAATAAAAAGAAGATGACGAAAATTGAAGATGAAATTGCATAATGTGGACATAGCTAATGAGTTAGAGCCTATAGTGCTAGTTAAAGCAAATCATTTATCAAAATCTGTTCAATAGTTTTCATACTTTGTAGTTTGTACCAAAGTGACAATGAAGAAAATTAAAAAGATAAAACTTTACCTATTTCAAAAACTACTGAACCGATTTTGATGAAACTTTCAGCATGAATCCCTAAGTTGAACAATAACTTGTACAACAAAAAATTACTTAAATCGGGCATAATATAGTTCCAAAGATATATGCGAACACAAACATAAAATGGAAACATTTGTTCAGAAGCTGATATAGACTAACATATAGAAAAACTGGGCAGTTCTGCAAATATTAAGTACATACGGGTCGAATTGATAATCTCCTTTTTTTGAAGGCGTTTAAAAATAATGCGATTCATAGATGGGTTCTAACTTGTAGAGTAGTGAGTACACTATAACTTAGCTACGGCCTACGGCATCGTAGAGGCTCTACGATATGCCTACGGCGTCGTAGAGGCTCTACGATATGGCTACGGCGTCGTAGAGGCTCTACGATATGCCTACGGCGTCGTAGAGGCTCTACGATATGCCTACGGCGTCGTAGAGGCTCTACGATATGCCTACGGCGTCGTAGAGGCTCTACGATATGCCTATGGCGTCGTAGAGGCTCTACGATATGGCTACGGCGTCGTAGAGGCTCTACGATATGCCTACGGCGTCGTAGAGGCTCTACGATATGCCTACCGCGTCGTAGAGGCTCTACGATATGCCTACGGCGTCGAGGAGGCTCTACGATATGCCTACGAAAACATATTAAATATTATTATGTAACAATATATATTATTACATTGCTAAGGGATCTACCGGTCACGCGTCAAGCTTTCAAGCGATCGGTTTTGCGTTCTTTGTTTTTATTGTATTACGATAAATAGGGATACTCACACGTTCTGACCGTGTCACAATTCCTCATGTCAGACTGACCGCTCGATTGAACGCGTGACCGCTCTCTATCTGATAGGTCCCTTAGATGGCATTACGTTGCTTGTAAAAAGTTTCTTCATAAGGTAAAATTATAAAGATGGTAATAGCTGTTTGAAATACCGGCCGAGTGCGAATTAGACGCATAGAAATATCCGCACTTACTAATATTATAAATGCGAAAGTGTGTTACCTCCAGGTCTAAGCTGTTGAATTGATTTTGCTGAAATTTGGTATTTTTGAGTCTGTGGAAAGGATAGATTCTTTTTATCCCAGAAAAATTTAAGATTCCCGCGCGGTTATCGATTTTTGGCACAACAGCTGCGGGCGTTATCTTGTTTATAATATTTGTGATAGATGACCACTGCCGAGTGCCAGCGCTTTTACCTTACATAGCTTGTAGTAGTTAAATCAAATTAAAAGCTCGATTGTTTTTGAGGGAGCGACTAACCCAAAATTGTCGATTTATAAAATCTCATTTTCATTCATCTTTATACTTGAAAATTAGCCCCGAATTGTTTTATTTTCTAAACAAACATTACCGTGGGAGAGCCATGCTTCGGCACGAATGGGCCGGCTCGACCGGAGAGATACCACGGGCTCACAGAAAACCGACGTGAAACAGCCCTTGCGCCGTGTTTCGCCGAGTGAGTGAGTTTACCGGAGGCCCAATCCCCTACCCTTTTCCCTTCCCTACCCTCCCCTATTTCCTTCCCTACCCTCCCCTATTCTCTTCCCTACCCTCCCCTATTCTCTTCCCTACCCTCCCCTATTCCCTTCCCTACCCTCCCCTACCCTATTACCCTATTCCCTCTTAAAAAGCCCGCAACGCACCTGCAGCTCTTCTGATGCTGCGAGTGTCCATGGGCGACGGAAGTTACTTTACCTCAGGTGACCCGTTTGCTCGCTGGCCCCCTTATTTCATAAAAAAAAACATAGATAAGTACATTATATTTCCAATAATTTGATCTGAGCGAAAACACATTAACTTAAAAATTTTTCGATAGAAAAAAATCACAAAGATGCATCTAATATTCACGAATTTTTCATATTATATTGCCATAGCCGTGCGCGCGCGCATTAAACTAATTTAATATTTTAACACATTGTATAAAATTTCATCATTGAGACACTGGGGAACTTTTAAAATTTTATATATTTAACGAGTTATTAAGAAAGAACTAACTTGGCGGTGATTCCGCGTCGTCCTTTTTCGCCTGGCATATGAAATACGGTCATGAGTGTGAATAGAGAAGTACGATGTTTGATTTTTTTTTATAAGTCGCCCTCTTAAGTAATCTGTAATCGAATTAATTGAACTGCCAAAACAAATTATAAAATATTATCAATATTATGTATAAAATTGTGCTCTTCAATGGACAGAAATTAAACAATTTCTAAGAAGTTGGCCAACTGTTGATTATCTTCGAGTTCTTGTAAGTTGTAATAACATTTATTTCGAGTGTCAACCACTTTCGACTAAGCCGGCCACTTGACGAGCAATTTTATTGTCAATATCACGTATTGCGTAATATTATTGAACATGCACAGTGCACAATTAGATTCAAATTAGATCAATCTAATTGTCAATAAACTTGAAGTGTGATATTGGCAGTAAAATTGCTCGTCTAGAGGCCGGCTTAGTTGAAAGTGGTTGACACTTGAAGTAAATGTTATTACAACTTACAAGAACTCGAAGATAATAATCGAGTTATATTATTAAGACAGTCGGCCAACTTTGGAACAGCAGTTCGCCAATTTGAATTAATATTTCTTATACCTTGTTGATTTTAATTTATTTAGTGTAAAATGACTCTGTCCAGAAATAGCTATGTTTGTGAACATAATATTATATTATAATTATAAGTTTTGGTACATATAACATACCACATCTTAAAATATTATAATTTTCTGATGTCCTCATTACAAAAGAAGTGCACGGTAAGCATCAGGTAAAGAACACTTATTTTATCGAAAAAGTCTCGACAGCGAGAAAATTGAAAAATGATGAATCGAAATGGCCACTTGCGAATGAAGCGCCCGTCTTGATATAATTTATAACCATATTCCAAATATTAAGATTTAGATTCAGTTGCCGTAAAATTAAAACTCGCAAGAGCGTTCTATTATCCGAAAAGTGTATAGAGTAATTATACCAGTGCAGAGTAAACACAATTAACTAGTAGGCCGACTCAGAAGAGATCTCGTTTATACGTTTCAATCATAGATTTAATATGAAAAACTCAAAGCAGATATGTCACTACTGCGCGCGTTCTGAAGATTCAAATACAGTCCAATTGTACCGTCTTATAATTAGTCTGAATCCAGCCAGCGAACGTGCCGCATCTTGTCAAGTACACAAATAAATTGAAAATGCCGTCGTGTGTATTTCGAAAATGTACCAATTATCACTCGAAAGTAAACAAAACACATGAAATCTCTTACCACATGTAATTGTATGCAATAAATACCTCGATTAATTACATTTTCAATTATTTTTTCCAACAATCTGGAAAAATCTAATTTTCGTCATAGCTCAGGCAAGGAAAGAGACAGCGATACGGTTTTGACCTAATCTAAGAGTAGTTAGTGCAGAGTTGCAGACTCACCACTTGACTGTTAGATCGTGACTTTAATGCCTACAATTACAGTTTATTTGTATTCTATTTTATACGCTACGCGATATCATATGCAACTGTACTGTATACTGTTTTTTTAGGTTAGAAATACTGCTTTTTTTAGATTAGGTAAGAAATACAAAAAAATTCAAAGAGAAAGAAAAGAAACAAATTAAATATTTTTAAAGGTAGGTACATAAAATGTGTATTCTATTTATGTACTATATTTCATTATTAATTATTTCGATGTTAAAATTTTCAATAAATAAAATTAACTCTTACATTATGTTGTTTCATTTTGTACCAACTAATACTTTTGTATCAAGTGTCCACTCTACGGCTATAATTATGTTACTCTCTACGCAAAAGAAACTTTGCAGTTCGACGTTTAAAAATAGAAGCAATAGAACTGTCTCTTTTATGTAACTGGCATTTCGTATCTTCTGTTTCACTTATCTTCTAATTGGTCAATGTTTGCAATTTTGAATTTGAAAACTGTTCGGAAGAGATTTAAGCCGGAAAATCACAGATTAAGTATACATAGATGGATTCTTAGCTCGCCAGCGCGTGGCCATTTTATGCTTGTGTGCAATTGCTGTAGTGTGCGTGTAGGGATGGCGTATATCGATAAAAATATAAAATTAGACTACAGCTATCGACCAAGTCGACCATAATTTTATGTTATAGATTTTTATTAAACGACATCAAAAAAGGAGGTTATCAATTCGACCTGCATGTTCAATTTAGGATATATTATGCTCATTATATTAGAAGTCGCTTTCAATTTGGTGAAAAGGTATTTTTTATCTATTTATTAAGTGTATGAAAATACTTAAATACAGGGTGCAATTAAACCTTCCTGCCAAATTTTGATATATTGATCCTTGTTCAAAATAAAAATACACGTATTTTTCTTTTAATATAGTCACTCAGTACTAAAATGTTGAGAAATAGCTTCCGAAAGTTATCCTAAAAAACACAATTAAAATGGACACTACGCGTCGCCGGCGGGTGAGTGCGCGCGCGCCTCCCCCCCCCCACGTCACCCCCGCTCATTCCCACCGCCACGAGTAACCGTTCTGCATCGATTTTAAATGGGATAAAATATGTCATTAAAAAAATAACACCCAATTTTTTTTGCTAAATGACCTCTCCTAATGATACCTAAGCCCTGGAAAAAATTTGGCAGGATGGTTTAATTGCACCTTGTATAAACAAAATATTTAAGTATATAATTACACAAATAGTTAAAAATATACATAATATGTATACTCCATAAGCCACGAAAGCTTGTCCGGAGTGTAATAGCTAATATCAATAAAATCAACAGTTTTTATAAAACACAACAGAAGAACAAAATATATTATACTTTATTAAACTTAATTACTATTTACTATTAAGCAACTATTTTGTAGAATAACAATTATTATTATCAAATATAAGAATGAATCTCAGTCCTACTTATTTAAAGTAATTCCAAAAACGCTTAGGTGCATTTCTTTACCTATTAAAATATAATTATGTAATAATATTTATACAGAAAAAGACTTAAAATAGATACTTCGACGCCCCCTGAATAATGATATTATAATAATAATAATTAATAACCTAAGTGGGACTCTAGAGTCTAGACGATCAATTTTATTGTGCAATATCACGGTGTGTGCAATCAAAATCATGAGCACTAAACCAAATATTATTCTTCACTTTCAATCTTATTATCAAATTAATAATTGAAAATAATTATTATCTTCATTATAGGTCTCTCCGTCACCACCATAATATTGAACTCTTCTTTAAGAGCATTCCAATAACCTGAAAAAAATATATGGTTTAGTGTCAATAAATGTACTATACTACTACATACTATAAAATATACACATAATTCATAATATTGTATACGGGGCAATATGCTCTATGTAAGTTTTCCATGCTTAACCCATCCAGCCCCAAGCGGAACCCAGGTGCCGCATAACAATTAACAACTAAATATATATTGTGTCTGGAATTCGACAATTGAGGTATTAAATTTATTTTATTAAATGATTATGACCTTAGCCTTATTAAAATTTTACATTTTACTTATTAAAAAAGAGTACCTAATGCCAGGATAAAATTTCAAGAAGTATCTTTAAGTAACGAATTGAGTACTTACAGGGGGGAGGTGTGAGAGCTGTTGATCATGCAATTATTTTACTCTCCGTTAGAACTTTCTTTATTTCAATAAAATCATTGTTTCAAACTTACGTTTGAAATGATAATTCCAAATTCCAATATTGTGATGCCTTCATAAGGGAGTAAGGATTAAAAACTTGCATGAAACTTGCGTCTAAAATATATATCTGTTTGTCGTCTATTTTGAAGCATTTTCAACCTGAAAAAAATCATTTAGTCCATGACATTATTTTTATCGATAAACTATAGTTCAAGTAAGGCGCATCCCTAAAATACACGTAAAAAACTATGCAATATTTATAGCCAAATTATTACTTGATGTGACATTTTTATCACTAATGCCTTATATAGCATGATTAATGGATTATTATACTTATTAATAATTTTCTTTTTTAGCTTACAAAAATACCGATTGATAAGCCCAAACAACGTTGTTGAAAACTTACGTATGTTATGTTAAATCCACGTGTTTGAGTCATTCCTTGGCCGTTTTTATGGTTTATTATATAGCGGAACCACAAAACGCAATATTAAATTGCATTGAACGTTCACTAAACACTTTTATTACCACTTTTTAAACATGAAATATGCAGACCTACTCCTTTGTTATGTTCTACTAAGTGGGACATAACATTACAGGCTTTTGACGTTTACACACCGATATGAGCTTTCTTTTTCACCCAAATTACTACATCGTTAGTTAGAAAGAGTAACATTATCAGCTGTCAAAATATAAGGCGGACTCCTAAGTATTATTACCTCAATGCGGAAAATAGTATGAACGTATCATATCTGTATAAGTAAAACATCATAGGTTTCAATCCGCAACGCGACGAGGCGAGGCGAGGCGCAGCGCGGCATAAATTTCTATAGATTTGACAGATTTCAATTGTATGAGACGTCTTGCGAATCTGTCAAATCATTCCATCAATCAGATTGAAGGATCAGATTGATGAAATACTGATCGTGTAACTTCTGCCTTACTCAACATTGTGAAACATGTGGAAAGTGACACTCACAACCCAACCCAACTCACGTATATTAGCCCGTTGGTTTGAAGTCGAGGTACTCCTTAGTTCTGCCTACTCTGGTATTATAGTACCTACCCTGTGGATCTACATCTGCATTCTGCGCATAATTTGTTTGGTACGAAATCGATACAAATAAAGAAAACTCAAAATGATCAATACTGAAATAGCTTACCTAACAGTCAACACACAATAATTGCTCAATAATTATATCGTTAATTCGGAGAAGGCCAATATTGATAATATTGAATATGTATGTGGATTTCCGCCGTATCACGCTTAATAAATGAGGAATTTCGGTAACGCGCGTGTATATCGAAAATACCTGAAAACATTCCTTACATGCACGGTCCGAGGGGTGTATTAACTATTTAGGCATGCCTCTCAAGTCCCTCACCAGTTTCGGTGACGGTGACGGTGATGAAATCAAGCCTGTTACAAAGGAGTGATTTTAACCGACTTCCAAAAAGGAGGAGGCTATACGTTCAGCTGTAAATATTTTTATTTTATTTTTTTGTATGTTCAACGATTACTCAGCAGTTTGTGGTCCGATTTTCAAAATTATTTTTTTGTTGTATAGGGTATAACTCGAATTTGGTATCATATTCACAAAATTGGTGACCCGATGATGGAATCCATGAGTAATCCAGGGAACTCCTCAAAATTTATGTCGAAACATAATATTATTATGGTGATTTTGGTTTTATATGAAGTATTCTAAGCGCTACCAAAAAGTGAGATTTTGCACCAAGGTATACCATGGTTCTGAAGGTGCTGAGAGAGCACCTGACCTGACCTGACCTGACCTGACTCCTTATAAATACAAGTTTGGAAGTTTAATACATTAAAATTACATTCATTTAATAGTGAATATTATAAACCAAAAGGATGCCGACCCCTGGTCAATGCCACGGTCCACCACAGTTATTATGAAAGTTAGTAATTAATATGGTGCTAAACATAGATTGTACGTATATGTTAGCTTGTGGTTGACCGGCGTTAAGCCTAGTTCGCACGCAGATTATTATAATTATATTATTTAATTAAGTATACAATAATTCATCAAGACACGTTAGTTGTTACGTATAGCACGAAAACCTGCCAAGTTCAAATTTAGAAGTATTATGGATCAGGCTGTTGATGAAGATGATTACGATCGATGAAGTGCATCTGAACTTGGCATTGGATTGGATTTCAACTCTTTTTTGGGCCAAAAATTAGCCGATAGGAACTTGGCCCCATTTTTACAGGTATGTTTTTGATGGGATTTCATTACTTTTTTTCAAGAAATCTTATCGATTTATTTGTGCCACACCCGAAATAAACAATATTTTCGATGGATTTCGCTAGTGGTATTTGTTAAACTATCAATAGAAGCCAAATTTTAGGCAAATAGTAAATAGTATATTTATTTAATAAGTATAGTGTGCATTATACATGACAATATTTTATACCCCTCCCCCCTCTCCTTCTCCCACCCTCCTCATCGTATTCTCACTGATCATCATCATCATATCATCACTGGTACATAAGAATTTTTATCTATAGTTCGTAGATGAGCCGACTCCCGCTTGCCCGTTTTCTTAAATTTCTTTATTGTTTTTTAATCTACATATACTACACGACCTGTGTGCCAAATTTCATAACGCTAGGACAATTGGAAGTGGGATCTTAAGTTCGTAGATGAATCGACTCACGCTTGACCGATTTCTTAAATTTCGCAAGTTTTATTAATCCACACATAACACTCGACCTGTGTGCCAAATTTCATAATGCTAGGACAATTGGAAGTTTCCTCTATAGTTCCTAGATGAGCCAACTCACGCTTGACCGATTTCTTAAATTTCTTAATTTTTGTTAATCTACTTATAACACTCGACCTGTTTGCCGAATTTCATAACGCTAGGCCAATAATTGAAAGTGGTCTCTTAATTTCGTAGATAAACCGACTCACGCTTGACCAATTTCTTAAATTTCTAAAATTTCTGAATTTTTTGGTAATCTTCATATAACACCCGACCTGTGTGCCAAATTTCATAACGCTAGGACAATTGGAAGTGGCCTAGAGGTTTTGATTACCGGTCAGTGAGTGAGTGAGTGAGTGAGTCAGTGCCAAAATTAGCTATTTTTACAGGCAGATATCTCAGGATCTACCGAAGCTATATCTATGAAATTTGGTATAGTGCTTAAGTACTTGCATATAATTACGTATGTAATATAGTACAATCGCTTATTACTATAGAATCCACAAAATATAAGTTAGAAGTGGTTAGAAAACATACAATTCTTGCAAGCTCCAAGTCTCATAAAACGTAGTGATTATATTCTCTTTGGTCTCATATCCCTAACATCACCCTAGTGTTTAGCCTCCTTGCTATATCCTCCCCCTCTATCCCGAACCTGACGTCCCCGCGTTTGGCTGTTTTGTTACACACAGAACACTGGGACTGGGTTCGTTATTTCTTGAAAAAAATAATGGCCCCACGTTGGGCGCCAGTGTAATATAGTACAATCGTTTATTACTATAGAATCCACAAAATATAAGTTAGAAATGGTTAGAAAAATGTTAGAAAACATACAATTCTTGCAAGCTCCAAGTCTCATAAAACGTAGTGATTATATTCGCTTTGGTCTCATATCCCTAACAGCCCGGTTGTCCAGCAACCGTCACCCTAGTGTTTAGCCTCCTTGCTATATCCTCCCCCTCTATCCCGAACCTGACGTCCCCGCGTTTGGCTGTTTTGTTACACACAGAACACCCCCTCTATCCCGAACCTGACGTCCCCGCGTTTGGCTGTTTTGTTACACACAGAACACTGGGACTGGGTTCGTTATTTCTTGAAAAAAATAATGGCCCCACGTTGGGCGCCAGTGTAATATAGTACAATCGTTTATTACTATAGAATCCACAAAATATAAGTTAGAAATGGTTAGAAAACATACAATTCTTGCAAGCTCCAAGTCTCATAAAACGTAGTGATTATATTCTCTTTGGTCTCATATCCCTAACAACCCGGTTGCCTAGCAACCGTCACCCTAGTGTTTAGCCTCCTTGCTATACGTAGGTATAATTTTATCTTTGCACTCGCAATAGGCACTGATGGCACTGAGCTACAGGGGGGTCAAAAATGCGTCGAAACGGTTCGTGTAAATAGTGCACGGCAAGCGCGCGGCCTGCTGGAACTTTGATAACTTTGTAGCTTTCAAATTATGAGCTGTTTATATTTTATAAGGCTCTAAATATAAAATACAGTAAATTACGTATGGCAGGCAGCTTAGCGAATAGGTTTAATATTAATTTGAATAATTTGAGTATTACAGCGGTTAAATTTTAATCAAAATATCATTAATATTTAATAAACAATTAAGAATTTCGGAAATTAGGTACGTGCGGTTCGGATCCTCAATCCTGTGTAGGTTATTAAGTAATGCACCAACTTTAACCATTATGCAAACGCGGGTAGGCCTACGTAATTTGGTCGCGTTATTCCATGCCCAGATATATATGACTAACGAATAAGTAATACTAATAAAACATAATATTTTGCCCGACCAAATAAGAAACCTACGCTGATGATGCCTATCTACCTACTATTATGACTTTAAGAGTGACTACTGACTAGTGAGTAAAATGTACTAAATAATATTATTGTTATTGCTAAACTCATAGGTACTGTGGATTTTACGTCATGCATGGGGACCATAATACGGGACTATAATATTGGCATGAAAGAATAAACCAAAACCTATAAAAAATATTATTCAAATTTGTGGGCTGTAGGTAAATATGTATTGTAAATTTCAGTTCGGATTTATAATAATAGGACAAATTGGAAAATCCCAAGAAATAGCAGAGATAAAACACTACCTATGTTTTGTTTTCATCTTGCTTTTGTGTCAAGGGCACTGTTTTGTTACAGACATCAGCTAGTCTTTTCTCTCTAGTATTATATTAGCAAGTAGCAATGCGCGACATGTCAAAAGATTGCCTCCGCCCTCCTCATTTCGGGTAGGCCGCGCTGCTGTGCTGTTCTCGTTCCCATATTATCATGAAATAAGATTTTCGAGTCTATAATACTGGTTAGGTATAATAAATTATTGTATCTAAAATATTAGAAACAATAATTTATTAGGTATATTATTAATTTATAATTTATAATCATGGGGCCGACTATAACTCAATATTAATGCAATATTATGATGAAATTAGTTTTTAAACCAAGATCATATGGCGGGCCAATTTTAAAAATTGCTAACCAGGTTTTTATTAAGTACTAGCTGTCCCGGCAAACGTTGTTTTGCCATTTAAAGTACTTATTTCTACTTCATCAGTTGATACAAAATCCTACCCCCTCTTTTGTTCCCTAAGAGGGGTGGGGAGAAAGCTTTTATAAGTACACCTGGAAAACAACTGGAAAATTATACAAAATCCCACCCCCTCTTTGGTCCCCTTAGAGGGGTGGGGGGAAAATTGTATACACCAGATGTTGAGTTTGAAGAAGACAAATATATTATGTATCTGCGAAAACCGTATGCAAATCGGATCAGTAGTTTCCGTGTTATAGAAAAAGGTTTGAACCAAAATGTGACCCCCTCTTTTGTCCCCTTAGAGGGGTGGGGGGAATTTATTTTATACACCAGATAATATGTTAAGTTGGAAGAAGACTGTTACTGTAAAAGCTCGAACTGCAGTAAATCCTAAGATTTTCTAGTAAAACCTAAGATCTACCAATTCCTAATGGTAAGTGTCCGAAATGGTTTGCGATACGAACTTTTACCACCATATTATAGTTGGTAAATCTTAGGATTTACGTTAAGGCGCTACCAGGCAATTTCGACTAAGTTCAACCTGTATAAAGTCTGATAGAACTTAAAGCACAATACCGAAAAAAATATATATTGTAGACTGGTCTTTGATCTTTAATTGCTCGCGAGGACTTTTTTCTGAAGTTAATATATTTTTAGAAAAAAAATATACCATGGTCATTGATTTTTCTGCAAATACTCTATTAACTTCGTAACCTGCTGACTTAGAGCACTGAAAATTTTATATTCAATAAATTATCAGTTACACTGCATTGTAAATGTGTTATTATTGTAAACTTAATTTTCATCACTTTGTACTATTAATTACCTTTTTTTTTTGCAATAATATTGGTTTTTTGTTTTGTATCTTTTTTGTAATGTGCGTAATGTAATGTAAATGTAATGTGGTGTAGTGTGTATGTGTTGAATAAATGTTTATTATTATTATTATTATTATTACACAACAGTTCCACAAGAGGATTTTTTGGTTGACTAATTAGTATTTTTTTAAATGTAAAATTTCTGTCACGTAGAATTTTGTAAAACGCGGGGATCTGCGCGGGCGACGGGCGACAGTCGGTCGCCAGCCTTCGGACGGGGATCCTGTGTTCGTTTGTTGTCGATCGCTCCGCTCTGCTCGCGTGTTTTGACAATTGAAGTGGTGTTGTTTAAAAATCAGTATTACAGTGGCTAAAATTATAAAAAGGACTCAAGTGAGAAAAACAGCGGAAGGACGCTTTTTTAAACGTTGTGAAAAGATAATATTTTGGTAGCTTTGTAAATGTTATTATATATAGACGAATACCTTTAAAATTGTCGATACTTCTGGAGTGGACAGTGTATTTTATTGTAAAAATGCCTAAAGTTTCGAAAAGAAAGCGATATCTAAGAGAATCAATTGAAAAAAGAAGAGACATCTTGTAAGTACCATAATATTTTTATTAGTAATTTGAAGTACGATACGGTCAAATTAACTAGACGTACGGTTTGATGACGTCATTATGGAGCTCGCATGTTATATAATATATATACTTTCGATTATTTACTTATTTCGATGCGTCAAGCTAATTTGACCGTGTTGTAAGTAGTAGGTATGGATCGGTAAGCTTCGGAAATTTTAATATTAGGTATATATTTATATTTTCTATTCTATTTTCAGAATCCAAAGAAGGTGAACTTGTCATAAAAATCAAGTAAATACCGACGAGTCCAATCAGTATCAAACTCAACATTTGCCCGTCACAATGTAAGTAATATAGACTAAGAGACCACGCACATTTCTGACAAAATATTTCATCGACGCGATCTTATTGTTATATTTGTTTTTATTGTATAGTGCAGCTCGTAGTCAAACCGAAACACACACACACTTCGTCATACTTTTTGAAAAGCAGAAACTGCGTTACATGATGTGATGTCTACTTTTCGAAGTTTTCTTATTTTTATACTGTTGATAGTCAGACAAGTGACCAGTCTGACTAACCTTTTAAAATGATTTTAATAAAATGATAAATAATATTCCTATTTTATTAAAATGCATTGTAATATTGTATTTGTGTTCTATTGTTATAGATCGGGGGATAAAAACATTTTTACAGAAGATACAAGTAGTACAGTTGAAATAAATTCCAAAGATGTTGAATTTTCGACATCTTTACAGGTAAGTAGTCGCAGTCAAGTACATTAGACAGTGTATGACTGGAAAGTCTTTACCAAGAAATTTATGAAGCAGATTTCTTAAATAGCATTAACTTTAAATACTTATAATTCAATTTTCATTTGGTATTTTGTATTTATTTACTATTCCTAGTAAATTATATTGTGTAAGTAGGAAATCAGCCCCCTAGCGGTGACTACAGAATAAAAATGTTGTACAAAGATAAAAAAACACTCACAAAAATTTTGTCGATGGAAAGGACATTGCTGGTACTAACAGCAAAGATCGCGGGTTCGAATCCCGCCCGTGACGAAATTTTTGTGAGTGTTTTTTCATCTTTGTACAGTTTAGAGGACTAACATTGTAAAATGTTTAACACATTCAGTGCCTTTAACACGCCTAGCATCTCCACACTAATCTCTATCTCTATGCCGGGAGCACGCCGGGCGTGCTCTCCGTTTTCCATCAATATCTCAAAGATAAGACAGTGTTTTTCACCGAAATGCTCAGAGCATAAACTTTGTGCCGTAAGCTAATAAATTCTTAAGTGGTTCCATGAGAGCCGAGAGCACACCTAGCATGTTTGCGTTTTTTGTATGGCGGCATCGCTGGGAACTACTAGAAAATTGTGGTGGGCATTGAATATGTTAAAAAACTCTTTACAAATTTAAAAAATAATAAAATGTTAGTGCAATAAATCAATACATTTTATTTTTGTGTAAATAATTGTCAGCTTATAAAGATAAACATTTTGATTTCAGGTTGAAATTATAAAAGAACAACCTGAAAGCCCACCTGCCTTCGAAGGACGAAGAATTATCAACCTGATGAAAGTGTACGAAAAACTTCAAGACATATCTACTCATGGTCCTTTCAATTGTAATTTAAAATGTGTGGATATAATTTATATTATTAATTGATAGTTTATTTGTTATAAAATAAATGTTTTTTTTTAATATAGATTAGGTACCTACTTGACTTTTATTTTTCATTTTATCTGCCTTTGAGTTATAGCTGAATGTACATTGTTCTCAAAATAGATTTCATCGTATAGGGTGTAAATAGCCTGATAAATATTGAAATAATGAATTTACAATACAAACGCCAGTGACGACCTCTGTAGCTCAGTTGGTGGGCGACTTGGTAGCTCAAGCTGAGGGTCGCGGGTTCGAATCCCGACGACGGAAAAAAAAGTTTTCAATGTTCCTGGGTCTCGGATGTGTATTAAATATATGTATAATATAATAAATATCTTAACACATTCAATGCCACCACGATTTTCTAGTTAAGATATGTTATATGATACATATATTATATTTAATACACATCCAAGACCCAGGAGCATTGAAAACTTTTTTTGTTCCGTCGACGGGATTCGAACCTGCGACCCCCAGCTTGAGCTACCCAGTTTCCAGCGATGCCGCCCTATAAAAAACGCAAACATGCTAGGTGTGCTCTCGGCACTGCAGGATGAAATTACGTAGCACGCTAGGCGTGTTCAGTGGCACTGTAGAGTAAAAAAAGTGTGGTAAAATCATAAAAAGCCTTTTTTCTTAGTTAAAAAATAGTCCTTGAGTTACTGCAGAGATATTTTGAGCAGTGTTTGTGGTTTTGAAGGTTCAATTTTGGCAATTATGACATGGTGGATTAGTGATGGATTGTAAATCATTCGGTACCTATTGGTACCTACTTTATGATATACCTTATAGATAGCACATTGTATTGTCAATATTTACATATTTCAGCTTTTTAAAGCATCACGGCAGGCATGATAACGTACCCAGTGTTGTGCTGTTTTATGTAGTTTATTATATATTTTTTGTCCAAATTATAAAAAATACACTATATATATTTTATTATTCGCATTATAAATTTAGTAATTGGACCAAACAATATAAAAGGTTGAGAACTCGTGTAGATGAACACGCCTGGCATGTTCGCGGCATTACCGCATTACATAAGTAATAAATTATTTTCGATAATATAAAAAAAATAAGATCATGGAACCACTTAAGAATTCATTAGCTTACGGCAAAAAGTTTATGCTCTGAGCGTTTCGGTGAAAAACACTGTCTTATCTTTGAGATATTGATGAAAAACGGAGAGCACGCCCGGCGAGCTCGCGGCATGGAGATAAAGATTAGTGTGGACACGCTAGGCGTGTTAGTGGCACTGAATGTGTTAAATATTATGTATATGTAGTATATAAAAGTATTAAATATATTTGCTGTTGTCTGTATAGTTGTCTGGTATGGTACCCGTTACACAAGTCCTTCAGGTACTTGGCACGGGGCCGGACTGACGTGGTGTGAAGCGTCCATAGATATTGTATTATTATTACTGTACAAGAACTACTGAGTTGAAATGTTGATAATTTTTTTGTATGTCAAATCGTACGTAACTATAAATAACACTATCTCTTAGGCTATACTGATTCACGATTACTCCGTAGTACAACTATAGATTGAGAGATGGCGTAATTAGGTCATTGACCTCACAGTGCTAATCCTAGTACCGACGGTTGTCGGCAGATGGCCACTTTTACGTAAATATATTGCGGGGAAAAAGTAGGTGCAGGGGGAGAGGTTTGAAACTCCGCCCATATCTTCAAGGTTGTTAGCGCATGTACAAGCCTTAATGGCACGTATTTATGTTGAAAAAAAAAACGGCCAAATGCGAGTTGCACTTGCGCACCAAGGGCGGATCCGGCTCTGGCACTAGGGGGGAGGGGGGGGGGGTCACATATTCGTGGTCAAGACACAAGAACAATGCTTAACAATTTTACTTAGTGGTTCACCTAGGACCTGACCCAGCCCAGGGGAGGTCATGACCCCCCCCCCCCCTGGATCCGTACTGTTAAAGAGCAAAAAGAGGCCAGAAATTGTGTTTTTGGTATGGATATGAAAGGCCCCCTTAAATCTTTATTTTATTTTAATATTGTTTATTATTATCAGTGGTATTGCCCAGCAGTGGGACACTGCAGGCTGCTTAATTAATAAAGTGGTATTAAACGTGGGAGAAAACCATGCTTCACTACGAATGGGCCGGCCAGACCGGAGAAATACGACGGGCTCACAGAAAACCGGCGTGAAGCAGTTGCGCTGTATTTCGCCGATTGAGTGAGTTTACCGGAGGCCCAATCCCCCGACCCTATTCCCTTCCTTACCCACCCTACCCCTTAATAGAACTTCAGATGCTTACAAATTTTGAGGAAATAGGCATAGGGTAACCCCTCTTCCCTCTTAAAATTTTGTTTTGTCTAAATTAGTTTAATAAGGTTAATAATTGAGAATTACTCATTCTTTTATTCCTAAAACCAACATTTACCAGTTGACACTTGACAGTAATAAAACCTAGCATATACCGAATTGTAATGGTAAATGTTCGAAAAAATCGTCGTATTTTTAGAAATAATAGGCTTGATGACTATTTTTTTTCTTATTGGTAATTGAAAGACCCTTAAAAAATAGAAACATCACTGAAAGAATGACTCTGATAGCTTAAAAATTCACCAAGATACGACAATTCAAACATCTCATAAAATAGACCTGCCCGAAACGCTCCATACAAAGTGAGTACGAAAGACTGACGTCACTCTTTCTTAGTTTGTACGTATCAGGAGAGAACTTTGTTCGATAGGTATATTAAATATTGCGTTTATGAAAGTGGTTTCATAACAAAAGTTGCTTTTAATTGCATAAGTTATCGAATGGTATACAAATATTAAGAAATTTAATTGAAAAATATTCGACTTGATTATCCAACTTTGAAGGCTCATAACAAAAAAAGTACAAATGCTATCGAGCTGAAATTTTGAGAACACTTATTTTTTACCGTTATTTCTTTATTTTATTAACAAAATTCGCTAATCTTTGACCTTGTCATCATCCCTACTCGCGTCGGTAAATCCTAAGATTTACACTCAAATCTTAAGATTTACCGAAGTTCGAGATTTTACAGTAACATATTTAACTATTGCTGTAAATTATAAATGAGATAGATTTAGTTTTTATTATTCGTAGGATTATAATTACTAATGTTTTGTGTAATACGGCCTACGGGCCTTCGAGCCGCGGGGCTCATTGGACCGCGAGGCCGTAGGCGGTGGCCCACATCGCCCACGTCTTACGCCGCCTCTGAATAATCTGATCAGTGATCACAATTATTAATATTATAAGATTGGAATTGGATTATTATTTTTGCGAAACTTAAACCGTCTAGCCGATATGCCTTTGCCGCTTATTTTTTGCCACGTTTGACGTTTTTAAACTGACAGTGACAGTGACTACCTAATTACTGACAGCCACAGGAGGAGCTAAATTCTTATGTCATGACATGACTAACGAGCGATTTTGTGTATCCGCCTTATTTATTTTAAAACGAATGTAAGTAGCAAATCAATGATAAATAATTCCTTAATCCTCTCTTTCCTTATAATTTAATTTGTATAAAACACAGACGCTGTTGTGCATACAAATGAAAATGCTGAACTATAAACATACGTCCAGCGTTGCCATTTGGCAACTTTGGTTGCCATTTTGGCAACATTTGACCCTTCGTGGCAACCAAATGGCAACCGAGCTAAATGGCAACTTTTTGGCAACTTTTGACTTGTCGCGCGATCATCGGTAAAAAAATATCGAATATATTTCGCAGATGAACTGAACTCATCGAATTGAACAAAATCAAAATCTTGAATAAAAAAGAAACCAATACTTATATAATAGACAAACAAATTGTACCCATATTTCTACTAGCAAAAGGTCTATTTTGGTGAAGCTAGAGATAAAAGTAATTTTATGTAAACAAAAATGGAAGAAACTTTGTGACCACAGAGCAGATAATTAATACGTAGTGTTTTAAATAAATTCATAAGTGTGTGACTGTGCACTGTGTAGTGCGATGCAAAGGAAATTTTTTCGTGGTTTTCTAGTCGTGTTCGTTTCGGTTTTCAACTGCGCATGCGCGGCTTTTTTCGTAGGTTGGCAACGGACTGTCAACTTCATAATTGTGTCATGTTTGATGTTCATACAATTAACAATTGCTGTCAGATTTTAGAACATGACACTTGCTTGCATGATATTCACACCAAATTCACACTGAGTACTGCTACGAGCAAGGAAGAAATTTTTTTCTTTGGTCTGAGGAGTACTGACACTAATTTTTAACTTTGCAGCTTGCGCATGCGCAATGTGCATTGAAAAACCAAACGAACAGACTCATTACTTTTGTTTTTAAATCTATTGGTAAGTTTTTTATTTTAATTTTATCTTTTTATTTATATTCTATAATACTTTTATTTTCAGGAACACATGATTTTCAATTTGTGAGGAAAAAAAAAATCGTGGAATCAATTATTTATCAACCAAAAGGATTAACATTTTTTGAAAACATGATTTTTTTCGATTTAAATCATTTCGATTCAACCAAAATGCAGAGCAATAAAACAGTACTCAATAGGTAGGTATAAATATTTTTATATTACTAAAAGGCACAGAACGTTTTTTTACAGGTTTTTTTTTCTAATGGCAACATTTGGTTTCAGATGGCAACATTTGAACCTACAAATGGCAACCTGGGCTGAGTATACTCTGGCAACACTGCATACGTCATTGATTTCCATAAAACAATGCCTGGCCTCGGTTAAATTTATTGAAATTCCTTCTTTACAGCAGAGAACAAAGGGTAAATATTAGAAAAACCGTTGATAATCGACGCCTAATAAGTGAACTGCCCATATTAATGATTAAGAATATCAATTTAACACAATAGTATTTCGGTGTTTTTAGTTTCTTAATTATTGTCGTCGTTACGAAAATGTGTCAACTCCTATTACGCTGATTGTGCTTAATTTGTGCGCCTTTGTCAATTGTCATAGATACACCCAACGGCATAGATTTATCACTCAGCTTACACACCTCATAATATGTATAGATAACAGATAAGATAAAGTATAATATTCAACTGCATACATTCTTTACTTTTTAAATTAAAATGGACCATCTGATATTGTTTTAGGTAACAAACCATAATGACACAAGTGCAAGCTCTATACGACTTCTCGGGTGAGCCAGACACTACAGAGTTGTCCATAACTGCGGGAGAGGTGCTCACTCTGTTGAATACTGAAATAGGAGAAGGATGGTGGGAAGGCAGGAATGCCAAAGGGCAGACTGGCCTTTTTCCAGCTGCATATGTCAAGAAATTAACACCTGAAGAGTCCATTCCCACAAAAATGGCTCCAGCTGCCCCAAGATACGATCAAGCGGCCGATGACTGGGGGGATCAACAGTATAGTGCTAACGACAACTACCAACGAGGAACGTCACAAGACGACGGCTGGGATGATGACTGGGATGATGACACATATTCTGAAATCGGGCCTGGCCACCAGCAAAGTACAAAGCCAGCGGGTCACCAACCACTAGCTCCATTACCAGGAATGCCGATAAACGATTATCACCAACATATTGATGATACTGCTTCTGCATTCTCCTCGGCTGGCACTGTCAGAAAAAATAAATTTGCTCCATCTTCTAAAATAAGCGGGGAAAGCTATTTACTGGGAACATTAAATGTGGAAGTGCCGGATGCTGATAAAGTTCATATTGTACAGAGTGAGGATGGTTTTTCCTGGACGCCTGTCACCCAGCCCTATAATGTCACTGTAGCCTCCCCCAAAAAGGAATCTAAGTTCAAGGGAATTAAAAGCTTCATTGCTTATCAGTTGACACCCTCTTTCAACAATATTCAAGTTTCTCGTAGATATAAACACTTTGATTGGCTTCATGAGAGATTGCAAGAGAAGTTCACTCTGATACCCATCCCCCCTCTGCCGGACAAACAGATTTCCGGACGATATGATGAGCAATTGATAGAGCGCAGACGTGTACAACTCCAGGAGTTTGTGGATTGGATGTGCAAGCATCCAGTGTTATCCAAGTGTGAGGTATGGCAGCATTTTCTTACATGTACTGATGAGAAGAGATGGAAAGCGGGCAAGAGGCAGGCAGAGAGAGATAACTTACTAGGGCTGAACTACTGTATATCAATAGTTGTACCAGAGAGAGCCCTGCTACCGTCTCAGGTGGATCATGTAGTTGACCAGTGTCACACCTTCATAAATAGCATGGATACATCAGTTAAGTCTGTCACTAACATGTGTATAAATCAAGCTAAGAAGTTTCAAGGCCCCTACAAAGTCGATTGTCAAAAGGTCGGTGAAGCATTTTATAGTCTAGGCAATTCTTTAAGCTTAGATGAAGGTTCAGTAGTGTCCACTTCAAAATTAACGTCGGCCATAAAGATGACGGGTGGTGCCTACATAGAGATTGGTAGAATGTACGAGGAGCAACCCAAGTGGGACTGGGAGCCTCTCGGTGACAAGTTCCACCTCTACAAGGGTATAGTTGGATCCTTTCCTGATACATTAGCCAATCACAAAAGTGCTATACAGAAGAAGAAGGAGTGTGAACGGTTAGGGGCCGAAAATAAAATGGAATCTGCACAACTTAACGAAGTATTACGCAGAACAGATGTCATATCGTATGCCTTACTTGCCGAGATTAATCATTTTAAATCTCAGAGAACCGAAGATCTAAAGGCCACAATGCAAAAGTTTTTAAGGCAACAAATTACATTTTATCAAAAAATTGTTCACAAATTGGAAAATACGCTACAACAATACGAACAGTAAATTTTTAATAGGGACTGATAAATATATTTTTATACACAGTCTTTGACAATCAACTGTTAAATTTAGAGCTACCTATTATGTAAAACATATTATTATTAAATGTGTAACATGAAAAAATATAACAAAATCAAATTAATGTAATGACTGAAAATGTGCGCATTGATGACACAAAATTATTTTTGATTTTACATATTTTTGTACATAATTTTTGTAGCACCTTACAACTTATTAATAAATGAATGTTTTTTTACAATAGTTGTGTAATAATCGCCAATCATTATTATTTATGTATAATTTGTAATTTAAATATTATTCCATTTTATTTTAAGGCTTATTATTATAATAAAGTATAAATTATTATTTTTAATTTAATTTAGTCCTATTAATCCTTTAATTTCTATTACTACTGTAAGTATTATTTGTTAAAAATATATTATTTGGATGCATTGAGTTCCAAAAATTTATGTGGTTTCTTCTCTTTACTTTCAGAATGTCAGCAGAAGAAATATGTGATACAATCTAGAGAACAAATTCTGGCTGGACCACTATGGCAGAAGAGAAAAAAAAAGATGCAAGTACATTATTGACGAAAAAGAAAAAAATTAAACCGAGAAAGTCTAGAGACGCTGATTGTTTAAGCATCAACTTCCTAAAGTGTGTTCTGCATATATTTAATGTTATATATTTGGTGAGTTCTTAATATATTATACATAATATTATATCTAATTCTTAACTTTATCTAATTTTGTATCAGTTCTTTATATTATTATTGCCTTATTTTTTGTACATGCAAATATTTTAATCTCTGAAAATAACATGTCTTCTGTGCTATTAAGTGTGGATTAATAAGATAAAAGATATGGATTATTATTAATGACTCAGATTTCACATAATATTTGTGAAAGAGGAATCATAATTAATAATATTATACTTTAAATTAAATTAAATTCTTTTAAATGCGGCTCAATGCGTGTGGCATACAGTTTGCAGGTGTGGGTGTGCTGATAGTGGGCGCTTGGACGGTGGCGACGCGGCACCGGTACGTGGCGCTGCTGCCGTCGCCGACTTACCCCGCGGTGTCGTACCTGCTGATAGCGGCCGGCGCGCTCGGCGTGCCGCTCGCCGCGCTCGGCTGCTGCGGACTCAAGACTGAGAACAGGACCAGTTTGCTCTGTGTGAGTACCCCTTTCGTTAAAAAGAACCGGTGGTAGGCACCCGTAGTAACGACGATCGAAAAATATTTGTAAAAAAATATTTTATGTTTACAGAAAATATTTGTAAAAACATTTGAATTTGAGAAATAACTAGTATCACAAATGTTTGAGAAATAATTAGTATCATAAGTGGATATTCCACTTTAAATGATGTGTTATTAAAACTTTGGTGGTCTTTTTTTAGGGTTCCGTAGCCAAAATGGCAAAAAACGGAACCCTTATAGATTCGTCATGTATGTCTGTCTGTCCGTCCGTATGTCACAGCCACTTTTCTCCGAAACTATTAGTGCTATTAACTATTGAAACTTGGTAAGTAGATGTAGTCTGTGAACCGCATTAAGATTTTGATGCAAAAATGGAAAAATTATTAAAAATTTTAGGGGTCACAGATAGTGTATTTCCGGTGCCGCTATAACAACAAATACTAAAATAAAAATAAAAATAATATTTAAGTGGGGTCCAATACAACAAACTTGATTTTTTTGGCCTTTTTTTGCTCGTAATAAATAATGATAAGAGGAAGACACTTGAAACTTTCACAAAAGCCTTAGATATAATTGTACTTTAATAAATAATAATAATATTTAAATAAAATAAAAAATTAAGGGGGGCTCCAATACAAAAAACATAATTTTTGGCCTATTTTTGCTCTATAACGGTACGGAACCCTTCTTGCGCGAGTCCGACTCGCACTTGGCCGATTTATTTTCTAACCTGAATAGTTTGCGAGAGAGACTCTTCCAAAGTGGTAAAATGTGTGTCCCCCCCCTCTAATTTCTAATGTAGGGGCATGATAATTCTAAAAAATATATGATGTAGATTACTATAAAAACTACCAACGAAAATTGGTTTGAACGAGATCTAGCCAGTAGTTTTTTTATACGTCATAAATAGTAAACCTTAATCTAAATTTCATTAAATCGACTGAAATATAAAAATAAATCAAAAACCTTTTAATTTCATAAAAATAAACCTTATTGCTGCTGCAGAACCCTTCATGGGCGAGTCCAACTCGCACTTGGCCGCTTTTTTGGTTATTAAAGTTTTTGCTTCTTGCTTACCACTAACCACAGTGGAGAAAATACAGAAATATGGCTGTTTTAATAAACAGGCATACAGAAAATTATTTATTTTTTAGATAAATAAATTATGTTCATATTTACGTCGCGCTGATTGGGCCGCATTCTTCCCACAATGTTTTAGTAAGGCTGTCACACAGCAGAGCAAAAAGTAGTCTATGAGATTCCTCGGGATCGACCATATTGTATTAATTGTTGATAAATATTTGTTACGATATACAAAAATATGTAAAAAATGTAAAAATGTCAAAAACACATACAAGGTATTACGAAACTACTAATACTTTCTTTAGGGTGTGTATGTGTATGAGTCCCATGGATAGAGTTCACTGTACAAGTAGCAGCGCTGAAAGAGCAATCTTTTTCTCTCTTTTGTATGGGGAAACTCGTGTTGCTGGGGCGCTTTCCCATACAAATCACAAAAACTCGTCTTTCAGCACAGCGACTTTCACAGTGATCTCTCTACAAGGAACACATACATACACACCCTAAAATATTATCACTGATTTCGTTACATCCTGTCTAAAATGTAGAAAATGTAAAAATTAACTAAGTACCTATATCAAAAACATAAATATCCTTAACAATACCTATGTGCTTTTTGTATAAAATAATTTCCTGCTTTTCGGTTGCTTGGAAGAAAATGCTGCATAGCAATAAAGCCGCCTTTTGTGTATATGTACATGTATGTATATTTAGTTGAATTACAGTTCTAAATTTGGATTTCTATTTATGTGTATAAGTATATGCAATAAAGAATATATACTTATGCTCTACTCCAGTACACATACTTCCTGCTGATAACGTTCATACTGGAGTGCGGCGCGGGCGGGCTCGCCTACTACTACGAGGTGGCGGTAGAGGAGGAACTACGGACGCAACTCAACGACACGTTCATCATGAACTACGCCCTGGACATCGACGTCACTAACGCCGTCGACGATATGCAAATTGAGGTGAGCGCATCTCATGCGTGATATTACGCACCGTGAGAAGCCATCTCACGGTGCGTAATATCACGAGTCGCGCCGCGCCAGCTCGAGTCACGTGCCGTGTCAAGCCGCAAGCGGGTTTGAATGCAGTTGAACTGCAATTTGCGGTTGGATTGCAGTCCGTCTGTATAAACCCTACGAGCCTGACGGGCTGCATGCACGAAAAAGATGACGTCATTGTCCCGCTCAATGTCGCGTTCTGCAAGCGAGAGCGCGGCACGAACGAGAGAGAGGCATGATCGGCTCGAGGGACTGTAATGTTTGACGATGTCACGTCAAACTACCGTCCGTAAACCGACTTTACAGACAGCCAATTTTTTTCAGTTCAAGTGCTGCGGCGCGTCGGGCTACTCGGAGTGGCGGAACTCGGCGTGGCACGCGCACGAGCCGCGCCTGCTGGTGCCCGACTCCTGCTGCCGGACCGTCACCGCCCGCTGCGGCGCGCGCGACCACCCCTCCAACATCTACCACCACGTGAGTACCCCGGTCCCCGCACATAGGGACCCCACGGTAACATAGCATTCAATCGCGAAGCAAATTGCGATACCAACGCGATGTAAACACGGCCGCGCGTTTATAAAGGGTGTAACAAAACTATGTGATGATACTTTAGGCAGGGGGGTGCGAGGTGGTGCACTTGCACCCCTTGGGAATTTCGGGATCAATGGGAATTATTGAAATAAAAAGCCGTCTATTGGAAATCATTTTTTTAATTTAAAGGTAGTTCGTAATGTTTCGGCACTAAATATATTCTGTTGACGGAAATAGATAGTCACTGTTGTTCGTAAAAAGTTAAAAGAAAAGCAAGAAAACTAAAACCTGCAACCCTTGGAAATTATTTCCGCCGGCGCCTATGTGTATGTGTCCCTTACATAGAAATTAGAATTGACTGTGAAAGTGAATCACTAGATCGATACGAGGATCGGCGAGACGATACGCGATCAAGATACAGTATCTATAAGACGTGTGGACGTGGCTTTTGGCCGAACTGTGGCTCACGCGATTAAAGGTACGCTATGGTCAAAACAGTCGTCCACACTTAGGATACGCATACTCGATACGATACGCCTGATACGGATACGACTACTTGATACAAATGTGGACAAGGCTTTATCGAGCCAAATTTGGGGAGGGGGGGGGTCATATCTCCTGTGACCCCCCCCCCCCCTGAGTACTAATACAGTATGGTCCCCGTCTGACAGTGTTCGTTGGGCAATTGCGACTTCCTATGACAGATCTTATGCTCCTCCTGTGACTGGAGTCAGGATTATCCGTAGCGAAATCGACGTCTTCTAACGTGTTAGGCTCGGTTACAGCCGTATTGTCCGTGCTGTCTGTTCCGGCGTCGGTAATTGTGGGTTCCTCGGCGTTTCCAATCTCTTCCGGCCTACCTTCCATGGTTGACATCTTGTAGCGACCCACGTGTTGACTTGCAAATTAGTATGATGTTATCACACTGATTTCTATTTATATTATTGTGTATTCGTATACATAGTATAAAGAGGGGAAGTAAGTTATCTTCATACAAAGGCACCGCGCGCGGCTTGTATGTGTGCGTCATAGTATCAATGCGTCGCCGCACGCACACATATAAAAATCTCGGGTGGATTCGGGGTGTACCAGTCGGGGCTAACACTGTACGTGGCTCGGGCGTTCACGGCTTTTCGGCGCCGCGACACGAATCAAAAATTTCTGATAATAATCGCAGTAGAAACTATTGCTGTGTATTTGGGTGTTTTAATAATAATAATTCAATAATTCCATAATTATCTCTGTTCAGATTACCTATTGAACAGGAAAGGTAGAAAATTACTAGTTAGTACTTACTTATTCTAGCATATAATTTTTACTTGATGATGAGATACCTACTTACTTCTTTATTATTGTATAAGTAATTTTCTATGACACAGAGGAAGTAGGTAGGTCTACTTTCCCACTAGAACATAGTAAGTTTAGGTAAATAAGGGAATGTTTTAGGTACTTTTGATCCGTCGACTAATTTGCCGCTATTGCTTTGTTTACGTTTAGTAATGCAATTTCTCTATATTGCAGGTATATTACTATATACTAACTACTTACAGTCAATTAAGTACTTATTTTATATCGTAATTAAAAATAACTACTTAATTGACTAATTGTAATACATATAATATATACATGCAGCAAAGTTCGAACCCTAGTTCAACAGATTTGTTTATAACTTTATAGTTTATAGTTTAAGAGATAGGCGTAAAATTTGTAATGTTGTTTTACAGGGTATTTTTATAATTATTGTAATTAGACATAGGAATTCGGATTATATGCACGATTAAAGTGCCAAAATATGCATGCAAATATGCACGAAAAATGGCCAAAATATGCACAAAATATTATGTACAATCAAGAGTCACTTATTATTAAAAGTCGGGAGACCGCGACGCGACGTTGCCGCTGTTCATGCGGTGCGATTTGCAAACGAAGCGCAGTCAGTCGCGCGGCGCGCTCGCGCCCACATCACACCATCCCGCCAGCCGCCGCCGCCGCGCCGCGCCGTCGCCTAAAATTGACAGCCCTAAGACAGTAGGTAATTATCTCGCGGATTGGGCCGGAGTTAACTTACTAATTGCTCTCCTTTTACTATGTCGTATATTTGTATGTGTGACAACTTGTGAGTTGTGACTGAATGCTATCTGTCATTGGGTGCATCTTTTATACCAGGCTGTGACGAGAGTCATGCGATTCGAAGTTTGTACGTCAGCGCCATTATTTTGATTCACTCCTGATGACACAAATAGGGAAGATACATGCATAAACAGGGTGTCAAAATACTTTAGGGTGTCATGGGAGTGTATGGATCTCCTATGTAGAGTTAGCTGTCAAGTAGCAGCGCTGAAAGACAAAAATTGTTTTGCGATTTGTATGGGCGAGCGTCCTAGTGAGATGAATTATCCCATACAAAAGTTTAAAAAAGCTTCTTATTTAGCGCTGCTACTTTTACAGTGAACTCTAAAGAACACATAGAGCGTTTTTCGACTAGCCGGCCCGGCATCGGCGCCGGCATCGGCCCGGCAGATGCGGAGGCAAAAATGTATGAAAATGTATGGCACGCTTTTCCACAGGTTTAATATGAAAGTAGCTGCTGTGATAGTATGATCTATATAGTGATTTTTTTTTTATTTCAGGGTTGCGCGCGACAGTTCACGGAGCACATCCGCGAGCGGCTGATCATCCTGGCGGCGGTGGGCGTGGGCATGTCCGTGATCCCCGTCTTCGGGTTTCTCTTCTCGTGCCTCCTCTACGTCAAGATCAAGCACGTTGTCGACTGACCCCGGCCCGCGCCGCCGCACAAAGTGTTCGACAAGGCCCCCCAGAGGACCCCTCAGAAGACCCCCCGAGTGACCCCCCGGGGGCTGCCCCGGCAGGCCCCGGCCCGCCGCTCGACCGCCCGCCGCCCGTGCCCGCTCCACGAGAAACCCATATCGACTATTAGCGATAACGTTAGCATATAGACTCTATATATAGAGTGTTCATATTGTTGGTGGCATTCCAGCACGATACAGGTATATGTTAGTGTAAATATATTATAATCTCAGATAATATTTTGTACCTACATGAGTAGGAATTAAAAGGGGCTTTCCAAACTAGGGCGACGAAACGAAATTGATGTTCGACACAAAAGTCAAAAACGAGGATATATTACTGTAAGTTTCAGTGGTAGACGCTTTACTGAAACTTTCAGTAAAGCGTCTACCACTTTACTGAAACGACCGACTTGACTCCTTGACTGTATTGACTTGTACTTAGACTTTGACTAGACTTATGACCTGACGATATTACATGAAAACGATGCTGAAAATTATTAAAGGAGGAATACGGTTTTCCCGCCATATTCCTTACCTTTTTACCTTGTCTGTGGCACAACATACACATACTTTGTGTCAAGTTGCCAAAAACGAAGAGAAAGAAAGAAGATAAGCGCTAAACCAAGGGGGTCGCTATAAAAAAGTTTGGGAACCCTTGCATGAAATATAAATTATTGCTACATGTACGTAATTGGTGTAATAGGCAGGTTGAACTGGTTAAAAATAAAAATGTTGTCCAAAACATATTTAAAGACAACATATTTAGTCCTTTGCTTATTTTATTCCCAGAGGCAATATATTTTGGATATTTATTAGGCAGCTGGTTTTACGGCTAAAGGTACGGCATTAGACGTAATATAATACAGGAGCGGAGTTTGTCGTTTCGCTGCAGAGTAGTACACCTAGTGTGGTCTTACCTTAAATTAAAAATGGTATTTTACTTTAAGAAGTGTTTCTTTGGTATCGATAAATCTCGCTTTATTTTTTTAGTATCCCATTTTAATATTATTAATCACATAAAAATATAAATTAAAACGGTGCTATACCATAATGTTGTATTTGAATTTTGAACGTTTGTAATCTCACTAACGCCTCGTGTAACGTGATAATCGTTGGTCAAATAGCATACTATCTCTGTCATGCAAAGAACGAGAGATGACATATTTATTCCCATCTAGTAACCTTTTTTTTTCACGCTGAGAAATGCATTAACGCATTCAACGCAGGGGATGGGGACTCCCGCTGCGGATTTGTGGGGCTCATCGCGGCGAAGATGGTATGTGCCGCGACCCTACCCACTAAAACTCTGCGACGCTCCTCTCGCCACCCAAGACGAAGCTACGGGAACGACACACCCACCGCAACTCCGTCAGTGGCCATCCGACCTTTTCAGACCACACTCATTTAGGGGCGCTTCTCGCCCCTCCCATCTAGTAACCTGGTGAACTTCGTATCGCTTTCCCCGCAATACAAACTTTCCTTAAAATTCCACGAATATTTCAAGACTAATTTTCCGTTCAGCCGTTCCCGAGAGTAACAAAATTTAAAATTCGTTTTTATTTATATAGATTTTACTGAAGCCTGTTTATTAGTTGTCAAAATATTATCATATCTTTTCCTGTGTTAATATTATGGGGAGTAAAAATGATGACAAGATAATAGACTTAAGGACCAATTTCACCAACGACTGATAAAGTTATTGCTCGAATTAGTATCTTACCTTACTTTTTCGTTTTCATATGAATGAAAGAGAAGACATGACATTTTAACAAGCTGTTAACACTAACAGACGTTGGTGAAAATGAGCCTTATAATATTAACAGGATTTGAACCTTCAGACAGGTGCAGTAATTGGTTCTAAGATTAGGTCAACGATAAAATACTTATAATTATTGTCTAATGACAGCGGTCGGCAAAACGCGGCCCACGTCTTACTTGCGGCCCGTGAATGTTTTGTGAATAAGTTATATTGTGTATCAAAAACAATGTTTTCTAATACTGCCAGTAATTATCGCCACTTAAGTAGGTAGCTGTTTGTGCCATTTTTAATAAAAACTTACTTCCTTTTATGTGTTATAGGTATATTGAGCTTCTAGGGTTAATACGAGTACGAGGTCTGCGGCCCGTCTTTAGTTTGTTTTGACACCTTGTGGCCCTTGCCTGCCAAAAGGTTGCCGACCGCTGAAATATTTTATTATTAGAGTCTCTAATAATAAAATATTGTATAAAATAGCTAAGGAATACTACCAAAAAGTAAGTTACTGTTCATTGTTTGTCATATAAATGTGAACTTGTTTGTAATGAAAACGTTATAAAATGTATCTGTTTTTAAGTTTTTGTTAAGAAGTCTGCAGCTGTTGCACAGTCAGTACTTGAAGTGTACAGTCGTGACAGGAGGCCTACTACGAAACCGTTTTGAGACTCAAGCGATCGAATCAGAATGCCGCATTCTACTCTAACAACGTTATTTCCCGTTTGTTAGAGCAGGACGCGGCATTCCGATTCGTTCAAGTCCCAAAACGGTTTCGTTGTAACTTGTACGGCTCCAGATTCAACGTTTTAAAATCTAAATGGGACACACGCATCGGTCAACAAATACAGCATGACTGGTGAGACATTACCGATACTTATGGAGAGTAGGTACTTGGTAGTCGATTCTCATTATGATTATGTAATAAAATAAGTTACTTAATTTTTGACTAAATTTGCCTTTAAATGTATGCATTGTCCACCCAATCAACAATCAGCGTACTTTCCGTAACAAATAGGCCTACTACGAAACCGTTTTGAGACTCAAACAATCGGACGAGAATGCCGCGTCCTGCTCTAACGTCATTTCTCGTTTGTTAGAGTAGGATGCGGCATTCTCGTCCGATTGTTTGAGTCTCAAAACTGTTTCGTGGTACAGCCCCAATACCATAGCCATCTCAAACGCCCGAGGGAATTCCACTGGTGATTTGAGTCACAGGGATATGGATCCTAATTCTAACGTTGGTTTCACATTTTATAAGAATAATGTTTAGTACTTGTTTAGTAGTTTTATTATACTGATACTGCATATTTCTCAAAAGAGACTTGGTTTATTGATTTTCGATTAGAATACCTGAATGTAGGTACCGGCCGTGCGACCTAAATTGTGTTCACTATGCTGGCATAGCATACCTATTATAGTCTGGGACCTAGGCGAATTATTATTATAATAATTTTGCTGCGTACCATCAAAACTATACCGTAGCGACAAAATCTGTCCGTTTTTATAAATTTGTCGTGTCTTTATATGTACTTATACCTGTATACAGCGTGTTGTTTAGGGTGTGTATGTATATCTTATATAGAGTTCACTGTGAAAGTCAGCGCTGAAGAGAAATTTTGTGATTTGTATGGGCAAGCGCTCCAGCGTCATGAATTTTTCCATACCAAAGTTAAAAAATTGCTCTTTCGGCGCTGCTACTTTTACAGTCAACTGTACACAAGGGACACATACACATTACATAACACACCCTAAATTATTAATTCTTGTTTTGTTACACTCTACGCAGGTATGAATAAGTGTATGGTATATCCATAAATTACGAAAATAATATGACACCGCTCTTGGAATATTATGACAAGACGAGACTAAAATTGAATTGACGTAATTTATGAATAATCCTTAGTTGTTAGTGTCTAGATGTAGCTATAATATGTAGTGTAGATAGGTAATAACTAATATTATAATACCAAAGCTAAACAGTGCCTTACTAGGTGTAACGATGTTGAATTTAAATAAAATACATGTTTATCTTGTGTTGTCTTGATGTTCTAGTTAAAATTAAAATTTATTGTAGTTTATTTCTCATGTTATTGTTATTGGGGCAAAGATGGCATTCCATACAACTGAATTCTTATTTCATGATGAACGTAGATAACATACCTATTTTATGACTAGAAATGATGTCCGCAACTCCGTTGCGCCAAAACTCGTATATCGAACGGGAACCGTACATTTTTCCGGGACAAAAAGTATCCTATGTCCTTACTCGGCACTCAAAGCATCCCCATATGCTAAATTTCAGCAAAATCAGTTCAGTGGTTTGTGCGTGAAGAGGTAACAGACAGACACACTTTCGCATTATAGTATAATATTATTTAAGTATAATATTAGTATGGATTTTATGATTCACTTGTGAATTGTGATTCACCATTTTCTTAAATACGCAAAAATATAATGCAAGAAAGCCATACTTATTTCACGGAAATGGATCGACCAGGTAGGCGAAAATTTGCTTTCCATTGATTTAATTTTCAATTAATTTCCGAAAACCCCACTCTACGCAAGCAAGACCTTAATGATGACACATTAGTCCAATTTAAAAAAGATTTTCAGAAAATAAGGAAAAAAAATTAAGCTTTCTCTGCCCCAATTATTGGTAGAATGTATTTATTTGTTATAATAAGCATAATATTAATTTTATGTAAAATTATTGAAAAATTAAAATCTTATTTTTGTACTTATATGTAGTATAAATTAACACATCACCGTAGTAATATTTTGTGTATAGTTTTTTTTTTAACTTAGTATAAGTTTATTTGTTGTTAAAAGTCATAATTTAATAATTTATAAACATGAATAAACAGTCAAGACAGCGCTAGACTTTTATTAATAAGTAATTAATAATTATTTAAGTTTCTCTACTTTTTCTGTTTACTGTCTATGCTTCGTTGGAGTTGTATGAGAAGCATTTTGTCTTTAAAACGACCTACAATCCGAGGTAATCATTCCTAGTGAAACAACTAGCGCCACAATATACTTAAATGTACGGCAAGTATCTGACTCCTTCCTTGTTGACTACGGAACCCTAAAAATAATCATGCTACAGTGTAACGTGATGTTATCAGCATGGAAATTGAAATGTACAAGCGCTGATATCATTTTTAACGTGGATTTACAAGTTACCTAGCGGCCATATATTATATGGTATGGTCGCCAGGTACGGAGTTAACTCGACCGAGTTGTACTCAAAATATAAAACGAATCTTGACAAGCGCCCTATTGTTCATACCTTTCAAAAAATATATACTTAATAAATTGTTGCTGAGCGCTAGCCCCTATACCAGAGCCCATACATTTTTGCCCATCATCATTTATGCCACCTTACCCCTGTATTTTGATCTAACTTGACTGGGGTAAATGACAATGCAATAATAATTTGCTATTGAAAACAAAAGCGTATTTGGTTTTTTTTTTAACTATTATTTTATATTTATTAAAACATCCAATTTGGTGACCGTTGAGATGAAACTCTCATCCTGCCGTAAAAAAACTCGGCCAAGTTACGGACGCCTCCAAATCGACTGACTTTTCTGACAGCCGACAGCGTCTTCAAGCCTGTCGAAGTGTGCCCCCGTGGGGTCGTACTTCAGCCTCAGCGCGCTGTACTCGGCGGGGTACTGTGCCCGGGCCACCTCGAGGAATGCCTTGATCAGGTCCTTGATACTCGGTGTGCATCTCGCGCAAGCGTTCGCCACTAATTCCGTGCCGATTTCTGAAAGTGACAAAATAACTCGTTAGCTTAGGCCGGCCAATGGCCATAGACGGACCGCATCTTGCAGTCGAAAGCGACTGCAAAATGTGGGTGCCGCACGGCGATCTGCAGTTTTCATACTACATTCATATCCGCAGACCGCAATATATACTGCGGTCTGCGGATATTTCAAATCGGATCAGTAGTTTTCGTGTGATAGTGGAACAAACATACAGACAGACAGACAGATAAAAAACTAACCACATTTTTGGCTTCTATTATCTATAGCGATATTGTCATTGAGATACTATCCTTAATCTGTGGATATTGTAGTGAGTAGTGACACCTCCCGCTTATTATTATTTTTTGAATATCTTTAATGTACAGAATTTTCATTTCTACAGTTTTATTAAATTAGGTATGTTACATAGATTTGTGACCATTCGCAGGAAAACCACAAACTGATTTAAGTATGTGAAATTATGTATGAAGGTACTTTGAGTTTCGGGAAATAACTTAAAATATTTTTATCACAGAGAAATATGCCCCCTGAAGTACCTACATTAATATTATCGCGAACAAAGAGACGGGTAATGGCTGGCCTTAGACTGATCGCAAGTTGCAGTACTGTAAAAGTAAAAAAAAAATTGTGTATTCTGTGGTTGCAGTCGGGAGTCCTAGTCGGGACCGATTGCTCGAGCGGTCCATAATATGCGGTTTTCGCAGGTATATTTTGTCTTCTTCCAACTTAACATCTGGTGTATAAAAAATTTCCCCCCACCCCTCTAAGGTGACGAAAGAGGGGGTCAGATTTTGTATCAAACTTTTTTCTTTAACACGAAAACTACTGATCCGAATTTACATACGGTTTTCGCACCTCCCCCACCCTTCTTAGAGGACCAAAGAGGGGGGCAGTTGTATAGGCAGTATAGGTCATGCCCTATGGGCGACAGTGTCCTGTGGCGTCCTAGGGGTTGCGGCAGAGTTCGTATAATATAATATAACAGGGGCGGTGAAATTAAAGTTGCATAAACTCATAAAAAATCCGGCCCTGCCATCCCTGGTCTATAATAAAGGTATTGTACTAACTTTTGTACTCGGTGGTCAGTGGGGTACAAGGCGCGTAGTCAATGAAGCATTCCAGACGTTTTTTGATCTCTCCCGGGTTTTCCCTCAGCGTCTCTGGGGTAAACTCGTCCTGGGAGAACACGGCATAAGCGTCAGCGCGGGCGCACAACGCACTCACACACACTATCAACATGATGATCTTCATACTCAATTAAGATGCTTCTGGAAATTTTAAATGTTATTTAGTTTTTGAAGTGCAACTTCTTTGGGCGCGTTGAGAGTAAAATATCAAGGTCGTGTCATCATGGCAATACCGTCATGGAGTGGTTTGACTAAGTTTCACTTCTAAGTCGACACGACGTGTGCAGCTTAGGGTTCCGTAGTCAACAAGGAACCCTTATAGTTTCGGTCTGTCCGTCCGTCTGTCCGTCTGTCTGTCCGCGGTTTTGCTCAGAGACTATAAAGGACCTACAAAGCTGTAATTTGGCATGAATAATGCCGACAAAATGGTACATAAAATATTCAAAAAATATTTTTTTGTGGTACCTCCCCTACACATCAAGCGGGGTTGAATTTTTTTTTCGCGCCCACCCCATCGTGTGGGGTGTCGATGGACAGGTTTTTTAAAAATATTATGAGTATTCATAGATCATTTTCCGATTTATGGATCCATTTGTTATAGAGTCCCGTATTTACCTTTGGGGCGGAAGTGGAACCCTAAAAATTATTTTTTTGGGTGAACCCTTTTATACACAATTTAAAAAGTCTTGTTTTTTGTCAGCCTACCATAAAGTGACTTAATTATAGAGGGTACAGCCTACCAAAGCCCTATTGTAGACCGCACACATCAAACACAAAAAATAGAGTAACAATATTGTAGAGTAGAGTAACATGTTTGTTTTTAACTTACGTATTTTTTAGTAATAAACTGAACTGAACTGAGCTCCTCATTTGGTATTCGCTGGGCTTATATATACATTTGTTTATTCATTTTTATCGAATTGGGTTATAGTCAGGGAGCCCTAGAATATCTTTTTTATTACTAACAAGCTAATTTTTTGTGAGTAGCTTCATTTTGATAAGACAAACAACTTTTTTATCTGCGCAAAATCTTTAAAGTGGTAGATAACAGAGATAGAAAGGATTTCAAACTTTGAGTTGATGGTCCTAAAAATTAAGGACTGTTTTATTTGTAGGACAATGTTACTCTTAAATTATATAACTAATAACCTATCAATATACAAAAAAAATCTGCTCGTTAGGGTTCCATTATAGGGTTCTGTAATCAACAAAGCTTGGTTGACTACTGTACCGTAAAACGGAACCTAACCTAAAACGGAACCCTAACCAGCAGATTTTTTGTATATTGGTAGATTAATAGTTATAATTTAGGAGTAACATTGTCCTACAAATCGATCAATCCATATCTTAAGACCATCAAATCAAAGTATGAAATCCTTTCTATCTTTGTTAGCTACCACTTTCAGGATTTTTCGCAGATAAAAAAGTTATTTGTCTTATCAAAATGAAGCTACCTACAAAAATTTGCTTGTTAGTAATAAAAAAAAATTGTACTAGGGCTCCCTGACTATAAATCTTGTGTTGTACGCTCGCCTCGGTGTCTTGTGTACAGACAGCAAATTAAACATTCATCAACAATATTATGATTATTCCAGCATTAAAAAATCAAGCCGTACCATCATAGGCCGCACTCACAGACATTTAATATATTATTATTTATTATCTTCTTCAATAAACATTAATAGCGAAAATGTATTCTTATTTAAAATAGACACAGAATACTTATTAGAATAGGTATATAAAAGACTCGGATTTTGTAAGCGAATCAGCAGTATTAAACGAAGCGTTACGGAAACATCGGAATTCGGAATCCATGATCGGTTTGGCCGATTAGTGGGCCGATTAGTCAGCCTCTTCGCAACTAACCAACGGCTTGACGGCAGTAACCAACTAGCCGATTAGTATTTTTGCCGATACCAATCATGACTTTGGCCGACTACGGCCAAAGTCATGATCTGCACATCTCTAGTCTAATGAGTGATGGCTAATCAGTACCACAGAATAATATATTATAATAGTTGTCAGTACCTAGACAACTCATGGATGGAAGAAGGTAAAGCAATACCAAGTCTATCATGATTCATGTAGAGCTTGTCTAATTTGAAATGACGCGCCCATCACTTCAAAAGTTGATATAGTTAAGTATCTTTAAAATGAAAAATTTTGTATTGTATTGAGAATATGAGAATCATTTTAAGTTAGACAAGCTCTACGTACAAAATTAACCCAGGATTAATAATACGTATTATTATGGTTAAGAGCTACCACTAGAGCCGTTTTTCCATACAAACGTTGTCCCCTGTTTCCTCCCTGGATAATGCCGGTAGAGTTATAATTTTTTCCTGAATATCTATGGCCACCATTGCCATAGATAGATAGATAGATAGAAAATTCTTAATTACAATTTAAAATAAAACAATAGAGGAATATGTACAAACGGGCGGTCTTACCGCTTATAGCGGTTTCTTCCAGCCATATAATATTGTCCCTTGATTGTCCCTATGTTTTCTTTTTTTTTCATAATATAATTATTAAAAAAGATAATATAACGTTCAAAAACCCAAAAAAATGGCCAGATTTTCCTCTGTGTTCTGTTCCTCGCATCCAATGAAAAAAGTACTTAAATCGGTTAAGTTTTGGAGAAGAAATCAGAGGACAACGAATCGATGACTTTCTGTTCTTTTATTAGAACTTTTATCGTGACGTCTCTATCGCGCTCTGCGGGGGGAGACTTGAGATTAGTGAGACAGCAATAGATTTAAAAAAAACTTGTGTTCGATTTCTCTAGCCCTTGGTGTATCCTCTTAAGGTTATTGTCACTTAAGTACCTATAGTCCTACTCTTCCTCAGTGTTGTTTATTTGGGTTAATTGAAGATGTATTCTGTCGCGACTTTTGCAATAAAAATAATAAAGTAGGCTATCTCTAGCAGATATTAATAAATTATTATGAGTTGTACAATATAATATTATATTTAAATGTGAAATTACTCGACCTTTCCACTAGTAATAGATTTTAACAGACAATATCATCACTAGAGACCGGATTATATGCATTTGCATATCTATACATATAATAAAATCGTAGGAAAGTCAATTCTGTACATTGAACATTTTTGAAAAATAATACTTGGGACGTGATCTACAATCGATACGGAAGCCAAAAATATAGTTTTTAGAATTTTTGTCTGTTTGTCTGTTTGTCTGTATGTCTGTTTGTCTGTTTGTCTGTTTGTCTGTATGTATGTCCGGGATAAACTCAGAAAGTACTGAATGGATTTACTTCAAATTTTGCACGAATATTATATAGAGGTCGGGTCAACACATAGGCTATATATTATGATGATATCGCCTAGGGGGGGGGGGGGGGGGGGGGCTCAAGTTTCAATATTTTTAGTTCTTTGCTCATATCGCTAAAACGGTGCATTGTAGAGAAAAAATGTCCTGTACGTAATGAAAGCCTATAAAATTTCCTACAAATTTGTCCTTCACACTTTGTATCTATCTTCACTCCTTGCCATGCTATGAGCTTTTGTCTATCTTTTCTATACAAATTTCGAGTGTCGTTTGATTAACATGCTGGGAGCTTTGGCATCGGTCTTTTCTTGGGGGGGGGCTTCGCCCCCCCCCACCCCCCCCTCCTCAAATTTTGCTTCAAACAAAGCGGTGTTTCGGCGTTATACATCTTTTTTAGGAACAAAGTTAAAAACTAAACTACACATACGGTTTTTCAGTGTCCTTTGTTTTGGGGGGGCTTTGTCCTTATTCCTCATGACACTTTTGTTCATAATTAAAAGGTATCGTGGAGTTTGTATTGCGTCTTAATTATCCTTTTTAGAAACAAATCTATACATATAATAAAATCGTAGGAAAGTCAATTCTGTACATTGAACATTTTTGAAAAATAATACTTGGGACGTGATCTACTATACTAACGCGGACGAAGTCGCGGGCAACAACTAGTTTTGAATATTCTCAGCGGTACCTCATATTATTTTATCTAACATCTTGCCTCATCTAGTTATGAATTATGATTACGCATTAGCGACCCGCCCCGGCCTCGCACGGGTATAAAATATAATATATATAGCCTAGGTATGTCACTCACTCACAGGAAGTTGTTTTGTAGACAGATGGCGTAATTAATAATTTGGTTGGGTTAAATGAAACTCGGCCACCTAATCAGCAATATTATTAATACAACCCGAACAAATGACGTAGGTCCGCCAACTGTCCATATTATTTATGTTTATGTATTGTCCACTTATTTATATTTACAACAGGAACTTCACTTAGTTGAAATAAATACATACATTTATTTTACAAAAATCAATATTTAATAATACAGTTACATACTACGAGTACATAGAACAGTTTTTTTTTGTGCTGAAGGCAGGTCAGGTAGCCCTGATGTCACTGCGACCCTTGAGGATGAAGGATCTATAATTATGACTCCAACATTATAGAGCAGTATGTTATATTATAGTGTAACCGAGTGGCCTGCAATTTAAAATATAGTTACATACTGTTCTATGTACTGTATATTAAATATTGATTTTTTTAAAATAAAAGTATCTATTTATTTCAACTAAGTGATGTTACTGAGGCGGTTACCGTATACCATCAGGTGATACATTCTGCTCTTTATTAATTGGTTTTGGTCATTGATCTGCAGAAAAGGAACGGAAGGATATAAGGGAACTGGTTTTGACCAGCCTCTTAAAAAGCCTGTTTTATATTATAATATTAATTTCTGGAAGAAAATCTCGTAACCAGTCTTATAAGTTATATGTCTATGGTTATAAGGTGTCATTTTACTGCCTTTTTAGGGTTCCGTAGCCAAATGGCAAAAAACAGAACCTTTATAGATTCGTCAGGTCATGTCTGTCTGTCCGTCCGTATGTTACAGCCACTTTTCTCCGAAACTATAAGAGCTAGACTATTGAAACTTGGTAAGTAGATGTAGTCTATGTAGTCTGTAAACCGCATTAGGATTTTGATAAAAAAATTGATAAATATTATTAAAATTTTAGGGATCCCATCCTAATCTATGCGTGTGGGGTATCTATGGATAGGTCTTCAAAAATCATATTGAGGTTTTCAGTAAGTATCATTTTTTTCTAACCTAAATAGTTTGCGAGAGAGACACTTCTAAAGTGGTAAAATATGTGTCCCCACTCCCTCTCTAAAGTAGGGACATGATATGTCTAAAAAATATATGATGTACAAAGGGTATTATTATTTTTAACAAAAATTAAAACCGACTTCCAAGGTAAAAACAATAATAATATCCTTTAAATAATAAGAACTAAAAAGTATTAAATAATTTTTCCTATTAAATAGTGCCTTTTTCCGAATTCGGCTAAAACTCAACTATTTCTGTACTCAATCTTCATCATTTTGAAGTCGGTACCAGATATAGCAGAATCTTCAGTCTGCCAGAATATTTGAAACTTTTGGAACTGGCCAGTCCACCAGAACCAGTCTTAAATATTAAAAATATTTTGTCATAGAACTCAGCATTCTTATCTGGTACCGTCTTCAAAATAATGAAGATTGTGTACAGAAATAGTTGAGGTTTAGGAGAATTATGCATAAGGCACTTTAAAAAGTAAGAATTATTTAACACTTTTTTGTTCATTACAAATTATTAATATTATTTTTACCCTGGAAGTCGATTTAATTTTTTGTTAAAAATAAAAAATAAAATAAAATAAAATATCTTTTTATTCAAAATAGGTATCATAAATACTCTTTTTGAACGTCGTGGAATGAACGAACGATGAAACTACGATGCCTACCACCGGTTCGGGAACTAACCCGGCGAGAAGAACCGGCGTAAGAAACTCGCACGGGGCCCACTTTTTTACCAAAAAAAGTGAGAAAAAATTAATCTTTTAAAATAAAATAATGTAACAATGTTATGGCTTACAGCTATGTAACAAAATTAAAAGTAAAGTAAAGTAACCTGCATGGAGCCACCCTATTCCCCAGGTGTGCTGTCTTCAATGAAATCATTGACTTTGTAATACGCTTTAGCACACAAACGTTCTTTGACTGCTTTTTTAAATTTATTTAAAGATAGATTTTGAACATTTTCTGGGATTCTATTGTATAGGCGTATACATTGGCCTTTAAAGGATTTACTTACTTTGGCTAATCTAAACATTGGTATAGCTAATTTATTCTTATTTCTAGTATTTACACTATGGTCATCGCTTTTCTTTTTGAAAATATCTATGTTCTTTTTAACATATAAGAGATTTTCCAAAATGTATTGAGATGCGACGGTCAGAATTTTTATTTCTTTAAATTTTTCTCTTAGAGATTCAAAAGACGACATCTTATAGATAGAACGAATAGCTCGCTTCTGCAGCACAAATATTGTATTAATGTCCGCTGCATTACCCCACAAGAGGATGCCGTAAGACATTATGCTATGAAATAATAATTAATACAGATTGTGTATATCTGTATTAATAATAATTACAGATTGTGTATATCTGTTGCCGCTATAACAACAAATACTAAAAATAAAATAAAAATATTTAAGGGGGGCTCCCATACCAGAAACGTGATGTTTTTAGTCTTTTTTGCTCGTAATCAATAATGGTAACAGTTAGGCTTTTTAAATTTTCACAAAGTCCTTAATTATATTTATACTTTAATAATTAGTGATGCGCCGAATAGTGATTTGGCCGAATAACCGAATACCGAATATTCGGCCTTTACCGAGCCGAATATTCGGCCGAATTATTCGGTTTACCATTATTTTATTTTGCCGCGTAAACAGGTTCTATCGTGTACTCTACGTGCCGCTGCTGGCTAGCTCGGAGCGAGCCTTCTCTCGCGAGCGCAATGCAATCGCAATTATTGCGCAATAATTGCTCCAAAATCGCAGTTTCGTATCACATACCAGCCAAAAAAATACGATAGCAACGAGCGACAGTACTCCCTCTGCTGAATAATCAAGGAACTATAATTACATTTAAATCGCTAAATCTCCATACTTAGACCGATAGCTCTAGGTTTTTTGGTTTCAAAATTCTAAAGTTTCTGATTTTTTGCGTATAGGTTTGGGACCACTAGGTAAACCTAAAAAATGATTTTGTGTCATTTTGGTCGACAGCTTCCAGAGATATTTAGGTATTTTGCTTTTTGGTCGCTATAGGCCGAAAAAAATATTAAAGTTTAAAATTTAGCTTTTGTGATATTAGCAATATCACAAAAGCTAAATTTTAAACTCTCGGGCAGTAACAAAATATATGCAGACACGTTTTGTGTCAGATTCATCCACGAGTTTCCCAGTAATTTAGCAAATATTAGAAACGTCGCCTAATTGCGTCGAAAAAATATTAGAGTTTGTAAAAATGGTGTAAATAATGTAATATGGTTTATTTTATTGATGTCTGTTACTGTTAAAGTTTTGTGTCATATTCATCCACGGGTTTTGAAGAAATTTATATTTTGCTATCACTATTTGCTATACTGTTGCATTTATTTCGTATCACCTAAGCTTTTGACAGCAATGCGATGGCAATCGGCGAGCAATTTGAACTGTTAAATTATAGCGATCAGTGATCACAACAAAAGTGATTTTTTCCGATTGCTTGTTTGTCGCTGAGTGGTTAGTGGTGTTTTACGTAAAATTTTAAACTATAAAACGTATTTTTATAACATTGGTGCACACAGTGCTCGTATTAGAAGCCATTCCTGAAGAAGAAAGCCAGAAATACAGTTAAATAAGACCTCGCAATCGCAACCGAGCCCAGGCACTGGAACTGTCTGACTGTCTGTGAGGAGTTTAACACATTGACAAGAAAAACAATGATTAACATCTGTGCAGTGTTGCGAAACATTTGCAACAACAATCGCCTGCCAGTAACGACGATTTCCAAGTGCTTCAACAAGTTTAGAACCACACTTTAGCCATTTCAGGATGTGTGTGTGTCTCAGAAAAAGTGAGAACCAGGTTTTAGTGAGTGGCAGACCGCAAAGAACTTGCAGAGGTTGTGATCTTTATTGTAGTTTTAAATAAAACTAAGTTTTGTAAATATAACAGAGCGCAGTTCATTTCGAGAGATTTTTACAAATGGAAGTCTCAAGACAATATGGAGTCCGGATATGGAAATTGACTTGTCTGTGGTCATAGACTAAAAATGTTTCTTTTTTATGTGAAAAAGCAATAAGCTAAGGTTCAAATTTCTATTACAACATTAATGAAGTGAAAAATAAAGCAGTAAAACAGTGTTATTTGTTTCATTTCATGTAGATTACTATTAACTATTCAGTTATTGTTATTTGTCTTCATGTAAGTAGAATTAAATGGAATACATACCTTTAATACTAAAATACATAAGAAGCAAGGTTTATTTTAAGTAGTAAAACATTTTCTTTAAATGACTAATTCATGTATTATTTAATAATAACAGAAATATATTAAAACCAATGTTAAAAAGATTTATTAAAGTCAGAATACTGCTTAAAACCCATCAATCCTCCAGCGGCAGGCGGCTGCCGCATAACAATTGAAAATCTATTGTGTGTGGCGTTTGCGACACCCACAATGGAGAGCTCAAACCTCTTATGCATAATATTAATTTCTTTATTAGTTTTTCATCGCGATGTTTTATAATAATAATAATAATCATTTATTGCAAGTATCCAAGACTCATATAAATAGGTACAGATCAAATTACATTAATAAAAGTCTGAGTGGATTCCTTTTCGACGGTTTGAGCATTGCACTACCTACCAATTTATCTCTAAATGCTTTGTTTATTTAAAACATTATTGTCTTTTTTCTGTTTTTTATTTTGTTTTATGAATTTGTTGTTTAAAGAAAAACACACATTACTTACATAATATAACAGTTATTATTTTAGCCTGTATTCTGCATGCATATGACAGCAGTGACTGATATACAGGTTATCAGGGCGTTCACAGAGCGCGGCCAGCATGCCGTTGGAGCTCCCCCGCATGCGCTGCACCAGCGACGATGTTCGCCTGCGCATTGTGGCAAAGAAACAGTCCACTCGTGCGCACGCGAACATCGCCGAAGCGCTGCACCAGCGGGGGAGCCCCACCAGCATCCTCAACGCGTTATTATATTGGACGCGAAGGGCACTGTAGGCCCTTTGCGTATATGCTGCCCAGAGGCTGCAAGTGTAGAAGGATGTACAAAAAGCTCTAAACAACGTCATTTTTACCTCTAACGAGCATCTCGCAAACCTCCTAACAACCATATTCGCCCTAACCGACAGTGCCCTTCGCTCCCTTTCGATATCAGTATCGTCTTTCAAAGTGGACGTCACAATGTGTCCTAGGTATTTGAACTCCTCGACTCTAGCTAAAGGAACACCATTGAGTAAAAGAGTCGGCACTGTATCCACCTTTCTGGTACCACCGTGAAAGACCATGTACTGACTCTTTTTACTATTGTATATCAGCCCATGCTCCGCTGCGTAACGCTCACAAATGTCAAGTAGCTTTTTGAGACCACAGACCGAGGCACTCAGCAAGACCATGTCATCCGCATCGCATAGTTTATGTTATTGAAACATACTCCATCTATATAACAACCGATATGCTTCATGCTGAGCTCCTCAATCAGTCCATTTATATAAAGGTTAAATAGGACAGGTGAGCTTAACCCCCCCTGTCTCATGCCACATTCCAGCTTGTAGGGATCTGACACCGCACCAGCCCATCTAACAATATTTATTTGATTATCATACCAATATTTAAAAGTATTAACCAATTCATGAGGTATATTCGACTTCCTCATCTTCTTCCAAAGAATGTCATATGACACGAGGTCAAAAGCCTTCGAAAGGTCGAGGAAGCAGGCGTAGACGGGCGTTTTTCTTGTATTATAATACTTGACAGCACTCTTAAGACACAATATTGCGGACTCGGTGGGAAGGCCAGAACGAAAGCCGAACTGCGCATCATGACATCTAATATATCTGTTTAAATGTGTATTAAGAATGCTGTCAAATACTTACTTTTGCAATGATAGTTGCTAGCGAGATGGGCCTGTAATTAGAAATATCTGATAGGCTTTTCGTTTTATTTTTCGTTACTGGGACCACAACAGTTTTCATCATATCGTGAGGCAAGTAAGAATGCGATATACAGAGATTATACAGCAAGGCCAAAACTCGCGATATATGAGGGCCAGCATATTGTAGGTGTTCAATGCTTAATCCATCGTGTCCGGGGGATTTTCCCTTGGATATTGATTTGATTGCCCTCACTACATCAGAAGCCCTAACGTTTACCTGTCAGCTATCTCTTTCTGGTCACTCGTACCATCCACAGACACCGGAAGACCAGGGCGGCTTCTCAGCCGCCTTAAATAGCAATATTGTAAATATTAAAATGTAATGTGTAATATTCATCAATATTATTGGACTTTAATTTTGCTGCCTAGTGCCTAATGTTGTGTTACATGATACTTAGGAGCTGAGCCCTGAGTGACATAGGCTATGTATGTCCCACGAGCGAAGCCGGGGCGGGTCTAGTTTTTAATATTTTGAAAAAAATAAAACCGAATATATTCGGTAACTGAGCCGAATAATTCGGCCGAATACGAATAGTGAAAAACATGCCGAATACGCCGAATACCGAATACGAAACGAATATTCGGCGCATCTCTATTAATAATCTATATACAGCTTGAAATTTTAATTGTTGTTTTCCCGCAGTAAAATGATTCTATCTTAGTAGTAAAATAGATTTGCGAAGTTTTTTTATGTTCAAATCATAAAAAAAATTCGGCCTAGTCTATAACTGCTCGCGCCTATCGGCATTAAGTTGCCATAGTACGTTATATAAGTACAAAATATTTTGTACTAGATGTCCCGTGCGGCTTCGCCCGCGTAAGTTAGGAATTTTACGAAAACCGTACATTTTCCCGCAAAAAATAGTTATGAAAAAATGAGTTAACATGTCCCTTCACGTGGTCTACTCTATATCTGTGACAAATAATATAAAAAATGCTCCAGTACCTCGAGAGATAAGCCCTTTCCAATAATTTTCCCGGTTTTTCCATATTTTCCTCTGATAATTTTTTTAATTGCTTGACAAACTCGAGTCTCTATCTAAAAGACTAAGAAACGTATCATAGGACGATGCACGGTTGATGGTATAATATGGTAGTGATGATGATGATGATGATAACTAATGTAATTTGCATAGTAGCATCTGCTTTCCGATCTTAAATCAACGCCGAAACTCTCAAGCGTGTATCTATAAAGCGTCAGGAGTTCTCCCAGTAGCTTCCGAACCATGGGTGGGTGTCGCTGGGTCCAAAATCTTACTTGTTGTTAGCATATGCTCGGAATACTTCTCATGAAACCGAAGTCACCACATGTTTCCATATAAATTTTGAGGAGTTCCCTCGATTACCCATGGATTCCTTCATCAGGTCACCATTTTTGTGAATATGATACCAAATTGGGATAATGCCCTATACACCAAAAGAAACATTTCGAAAATCGGTGCATAAACGGCGGAGTAATCGTTGATCATAAAAAAACGAACATAACACCTCCTCCAGTTTGAAAGTCGGTTAAAATTATAGCCTATGTATTATTCTGATGTATAAGCTATATTATTGTAAAGTTTCATTAAAATCCGTTCAGTAGTTTTTGCGTGAAAGAGTAACAAACATCCATACATCCATACATCCAAACTTTCGCCTTTATAATATTAGTAGGATGTGTTATTCTGATGTATAAGCTATATTATTGTAAAGTTTCATTAAAATCCGTTCAATAGTTTTTGCGTGAAAGAGTAACAAACATCCATACATCCATACATCCATACATCGATACATCCAAACTTTCGCCTTTATAATATTAGTAGGATGGTACCTCCCCTACACATCAAGCGGGGTTGAATTTTTTTTTCGCGCCTACCCCATCGTGTTGGGTGTCATTGGATAGGTTTTTTAAAAATATTATGAGTATTCATAGATCATTTTTTGATTTAGGGATATATTTGTGAAATATTAAGTTTTAAAGTGGAAAAAATCGTTTGAGTGCAGTGTCCCCCCCTTCTACCAGCTAAACGGTTGCTTCTGGAAATGTGAAAAAATTCACGGGAGTAGGAAATATGCTGAATTTAAAAGGAAAACTATCACGGCTAAGAAGACTTCATAAGTTATTGAGTAATAGTCGATCAACTAAAAAAAAGTATTCGGCGAAGTATAAAGGAACTTTTCGTTCAAATTCCTTTTTAAAGTAACTGAGATAATGTTGTTAGTAACTTAGTAGTGTAAAACATGTTATAAATGTACATTCATTGGCCATACAAACATTTTCAAAAACTAGCGGTACTACGGAACCCTATATTGCGCGTGGCCCGACACGCACTTGGCCGGTTTTTATTTAACAGACATACTACAGTAATAATAATTGTCTGCTGAGGCACAGAATATATAATAGTACTCGCTGAGGCTCTCTCTCCCTCTTTGGTTGCAGGCTGCAGCGCGGCCAACGATATCTAAGGCGTTGTTGTGACCACTGCCACTGCCTTCTCTCAGTTATATCTGGCTCTGAGTATTTACTAATTTAGTATATAAGATGATTAGAACTTAGAAGATAATAACATAAACACCAGTAATTAAATTATGTCTTATTTAGGGTGAGTTGCACCAGAGGCGTAGTTAAAGTTAAGGTTATCGTCAAATATGGCGTCCATAATGGACTTTTACTAGGGATTTGACAGTTCATTTGACTTTTTCTTATGGTTAAAGTTAAAGTTATAGTTAAAGTAAGTTGATGCAACCCACTCTTACTAGGGATTAATAATTATTGACAGTTCATTTGACTTTTTGTTATGGATAAAGTTAAAGTTTAACTATAACTTAAGTTGGTGCAACCTACGGTGTTGTTGAGTTTGCAAACCTTATGCCATCTCTGACACATGCAAAAAAGGTATTATGAAAGTTTTTATTTCTTGTTTACGTGCCGGCAGGCGCACCGCGCAAAATAAAAAGAGATGCTAAGTAGGTCCAGATATAAACATCATGCGTATAAAAGGGCTGCATCGTTTTATACGCCGCGTGTTCACTTCGGGTTCCTTGAGGTAGCTGTGCAGTGGGAAAAGAATTGGTGAGTTATTTTCCTTTGGAAATTTTCCTTACTTCGAGTCAGATCAGGTTGCCCGCGATGCATTTTAAATTATTCAAAACTGGACTTTATTTACTTACTACACGATTATTATTTTTTAACAAAAAATTAAAACCGACTTCCATAGTAAAAACAAAAGCAAGTAATATTCTTAAAAACCTCAACTATTTCTGTATTCAATCTTCGTACTTTTGAAGTCGCTACCAGCCCGGAAAAGTTCTGATCCTTGACATAGAAACGCTAAAGTAAGCTGGTACCGACTTCAAAAGCATGAAGATTGAGTACAGAAATAGTTGAGGTTTAGGCTAAGTCTGAAGACTGCACTATAATAAGGAATAGGAATTATTTGATTCTTTTTAGATTATTTTTAAGAATATTACTTGCTTTTGTTTTTACTATGGAAGTCGGTTTTAATTTTTTGTTAAAAAATAATAATTTTACCCTTTTTAGTTATAGTTCTAGCTGTCCCGGCAAACATTGTTTTGTCATATAAAGTATGTCTTCCTCCGGCACGCGCACCCGCGCCTTGGTGACGCCCACTATCGTAATATTTTAATTTCGCCATAATTTCAAAACCAAAGGTCCAATTTTATTCATTGAAGGACCAAAATATATTATCTACATAAACTGTACTTAGTGATGAAATAATTTATTTTGATAAGGATTAAAAGAATTAGTAAAATAAACGAGTTTGAATGTAGTCCAAAAAAATCAAGATTTTTAAATAAAAGAATGGTTATTGTGCCTCGCTCGACATAGATAAGTATAGTGTGTCGCGGACTTTTTTGTAGATATTTATAAGATCTACAATTTCTTAGAACATTTTATGGTTCTATCTTTTATAGTTTCGGCAGCGTACGCAAAATAAGTAACTTTTCTGGTTGATTTTACATCTGGCGTCCGAAAAACCCAAATATCTTACGAAACCCTATTTTTTAGGGTTCCGTATGGCAAAAAAGGAAGAAGAGTAGTCTGTCTGTCTGTCTGTCTGTCTGTCTGTCTGTCCGTCTGTCCGTCCGTCCGTCCGTCCGTCCGTCCGTCCGTCCGTCCGTCCGTCCGTCCGTCCGTCCGTCAGACTTTTTGCCATTTTGGCTACGGAACCCTAAAAAGATACATACAGCCGAACGTATAACCTCCTCCTTTTTTTGGAAGTCGATTAAAAGGATACAGACTGGACGGCTGCCGCCCGCGCGTTGTTGACCGACCTGTTTCAATTATTTTGAATCACTGAAAGCCTACCTTTGTTGTGAATAAAAATACCTGAATACTAATGTAAACGGATTGATTCGATGGGTGACTTTTTTTAACGCGCAAACTGGTCACCTGATGGGAAGCAAAGCTACCGGCGTCGCCCATGGATACTCGCAACATTTTTTTTTTAAATATAATAATTAGGGTCGTCTATGGGCTGGTCGCCCATATCCTTTATTTGTCTCATTGTCATAATATGGTCGCGTACCAAGATTACATTTTCTCTTAATCTACTGTAAGTCCATCACGCCTTGGACCTTTTAAAATTATACATTATTATACTATTAATATTATTGTATATTATATTTTGCTTAATACTATTATTATTTATATAGAAAATTACCTAACTTAATACACTCGCAACATTAGAAATTTAGAACTTAGAATAGCCGCCGTGCGTTGCTGTTTACAGTATGAACCGACCCATAATGTTTAATAAGTAATATTCTTAAAAAGAATCAAATAATTCTTATTCCTTATTATAGTGCCGTCTTCAGACTTCGCCTAACCTCAACTATTTCTGTACTCAATCTTCGTACTTTTGAAGTCGCTACCAGCCCAGAAAAGTTCTGAGATCCTTGACATGGAAATTACGCTAAGGTAAGCTGGTACCGACTTCAAAAGCATGAAGATTGAGTACAGAAATAGTTGAGACTTGAGGTTTAGGCGAAGTCTGAAGACGGCACTAGAATTATTTGATTCTTTTTAGATTATTTTTAAGAATATTACTTTTGTTTTTACATTGGAAGTCGGTTTTAATTTTTTGTTAAAAAATAATAATTTTACCCTTTTTAGTTAAGTACCTATGAGACCACAAGGCTATTATATTATAGTGAGCTTGTTGTCTTAGAGTTGTACATAATATTACTAGCGGTCGCCCGCGGCTCCGCCCGCGTGGATGTCGGTTACGGCTGCAAAAAGCCTACCTAGAAAGACTCGGTCAGCAAAATGATTCCCAGGCCTGGCCTGGTCAATTCACAGACTGCAACACTCACATTGACGACGTGGACGCAGTCATTATCTGAAGGGTGCATACTGCACGCGCACCCTCGCTTGGTGACGCCCACTATCGTAATATTTTAATTTCGCTTTAATTTCAAAACTAAACGTCCAATTTTAATCATTCAAAGACCTTTTATCTACATAAATTACTGTACTTAGTGATGAAATAATTTATTTTGATAAGAATTAGTTAATAGCATAAGTAAAATATACGGTTTAAATGTAGTCCAAGAAAATACAAGATTTTTAAATAAAATAATCGGCCAAGTGCGAGTCGGACTTGCGCACGAAGGGTTCCGTACCGTTATAGAGCAAAAATAGGCCAAAATTTGTGTTTTTTGTATGTGAGCCCACCATAATTTTTTCTTTTATTTACTTAAATATTACTATTAATTATTAAAGTACAATTATATTTATGGCCTTCGTGAAAATTTCAAGTGCTTACCTCTTATCATTATTGATTACGAGCAAAATAGGCCAAAAAGATCACGTTTGTTGTATGGGAGCCCCCCTTGAATATTAATTTTATTTTCATTTTAGTATTTGTTGTTATAGTGGCAACAGATATACACAATCTGTAAAAATTTCAGAACTCTAGCTATAGCGGTTTTTGAGATACAGCCTGGAGACAGACAGACGGACAGACAGACGGATAGACAGACATCGAAGTCATGAATAGGGTCCCGTTTTTACCCTTTGGATACGGAACCCTAAAAATGGTTATTGTGCCTCACTCGACATAAATAAGTACAGTGTATCGCGGACTTTTTTGTAGATATTTATAAGATCTACAATTACTTAGAACATTAATTTATGGTTCTATCTTTTAGGGCTGATTTTTCAATCGTCAGATAAATTTTACCTCTGGAATAAATTTGGCGTTTTGACAGATTTTATATGAAAAAAATGTCAACGTGTATATTAATTATTCTTTAGTTAAAAGTTATCTGACGATTGAAAAATCGGTTTAACCCTTATAGATTCGTCATGTCTGTCTGTCTGTCTGTCTGTCTGTCTGTCCGTCCGTATGTCACAGCCACTTTTCTCCGAAACTATTAGAGCTATACTATTGAAACTTGGTAAGTAGATGTAGTCTGTGAACCGCATCAAGATTTTGATGCAAAAATGGAAAAATTATTAAAAATTTTAGGGGTCCCCATAGGTAGGTACAACTGAAACAAAAAAAAATTTCATCTAACCTATGCGTGTGGGATATCTATTGATAAGTCTCTAAAAATCATATTGAGGTTCCTCATATCATTTTTTTCTAACCTGAATAGTTTGCGAGAGAGACTCTTCCTAAGTGGTAAAATGTGTGTCCCCCCCCTTTAATTTCTAAAGTAGAGGCATGATAATTCTAAAAAAAAATATGATGTAGATAACTATAAAAACTACCAACGAAAATTGATTTGAACGAGATCTAACCAGTAGTTTTTTTATACGTTTTAAATGGTAAACCTTATTCTAAATTTCATTAAATCGACTGAAATATAAAAATAAATCAAAAACCTTTTAATTTCATAAAAATAAACCTTATTGCTGCTGCGGAACCCTTCATGGGCGAGTCCAACTCGCACTTGGCCGCTTTTTATTATTTTAAAATGACATGTAGCCATTAATCAATTATTATATTTTCAGATATAAGCATGTTGTACCAGTTGATAGTTGTGTGTGTGTGCGTGGTGGCGTGCTCGGCCGAGTTCTACCAGCTGCCCAAAGACGATTACTCCCCGGAGCGGCTGGAAGGTGATGGAGATGAGATCAAGAGGAGGTTAGACTGCTTCAGGGACCTGGGACCCTGCACTCGAGTTACGGCGGCCTATAGAAGTATGTACCTATTTAAACGATTGATCGATTGTCAGGGAGGTTACATAATTATTTCCGTCTTATGTAAACGATCAAATTGTTTGTCCCCACATTTCGTCCGTACTACTTACTGGCCGAACACCGCGGCCTTATCTTTGCTTGCATCGTCGATCATGCGCCTGCAAAAGGCCTGCAACGTATATTATACAGCCGGTTCACAAAAACAACACTACTATTAAAAAGAGGAAAGATTTGATTTTTTGTTTGTTTGTTTGGGACGAATAGGCTCCGAAACTACTGGACCGATTTGAAAAATTCTTTCACCATTGGAATCCTACATTATTTCTGCCGAACATAGGCTACATTTCATTTTGGAAAAAAGTAGGGTTCCGTAAGATATTTGGGGTTTTCGGACGCAAGGTGTAAAAAATCAGCCAGAAAAGTTACTTATTTTGCGTACGCTGCCTAAACTATAAAAGATAGAACCATGAAATGTTCTAAATAATTGTAGACCTTATAAATATCTACAAAAAAGTCCGCGACACACTATACCTATCTATGTCGAGTGAGGCACAATAACCATTTTTTTATTTAAAAATCCTGAATTTTTTGGACTATATTTAAACGCATATATTTTACTCACGCTTACTCCTTATCAAAATAAATTATTTTATCACTAAGTACAGTTTATGTAGATAATATTTGGTGTTTGAATGATTAAAATTGGACGTTTGGTTTTGAAATTATGGCGAAATTAAAATATTACGATAGTGGGCGTCACCAAAAATGAAAATTCTGAAGACATGAAAATTCTGAAGACATGAAAATGACACCCGAAATTACACCTCTGTCACTACATCGCTATAGAAGCCAAAAATGTGGTTAGTTTTTTGTCTGTCTGTCTGTCTGTCTGTCTGTCTGTCACTCTTTCTGTCTGTCTGTATGTTTGTTCCAGCATCACACGAAAAATACTGATCCGATTTGAATGTGGTTTTCGCAGATATATTTATCTTCTTCCAACTTAATATCTGGTGTATAAATTTTTTTTCCCCCACCCCTCTAAGGGGACAAAAGAGAGGGTCAGATTTTGTATCAAACTTTTTTCTTTAACACGAAAACTACTGATTCGATTTGCATACGGTTTTCACAGATATATTTTTCTTCTTCCAACTTAACATCTGGTGTATAAAATTTTTTCCCCCCCACCCCTCTCTGGGGACCAAAGAGGGGTCAGATATAGTATACAACTTTTTTCTTTACTTCATATTATAGCTATTGCCCGCGGCTTCGCTCGCGTTAAGAAGTATTATTATATACAAATTTTCATCCCCTAGCGGATGCCTACGTCATAACATCTACCTGCATGCCAATCACCATGTCAGTCAGTCACCTTTGAGTTTTATATATTTAGATTAACTGTGTTTTCCAACTTAACATATTCTGGTGTACAACATCCCCCCCCCCCCTCTTAGGGGACAAAAGAGGGGGTAAAATATGTATCAACTGATGATGTAGAAAATATACTTTAAATGGCAAAACAACGTTTGCCGGGACAGCTAGTTCTTTATAAAAAATTGGTAACATAGAATGGGTGGAAAGAATTTACATCCCCAAATGATGTTTTAAATTTTATTTGCCAATCTTTTAAAAATGCTTATAAATTATCAATTTCCAATGTCTTAACATCTTCAAAAAAGAGTACTAGATGTAATTTTCCCTGGATTGACACTGATATAAATCGACTATGTAAGAAGCGTGATAAATTATTTTCAAAATGGAAAAACGATACTGGTAATGCCAAACTTAGACTAGACTATAATATAATTAGAAATAAAGCAAATAAATTATTAGAGTTTAAGAAGAATAAATATTAATTTTGATACATTAATCATAGCCCAAATGCTAGGACGAGTGAAGTTATCTATTGATTCAGCTATACACAACGCATTCGACGCTCAAGGGCTTACTACTAAAGATATAGCTAATAACTTTGCCAATTGTGTATCTTAAAATGATTATACAATGTCAACATCCATACATAATTATTGTAAGTCATATAATAATGTAGAAGTCGTTGGTAGAAGTAGCCTTGCAAGCAGCCATCCTACTCCCAAGATGTGCCATCGTTTATGAAATCATTGACCTTTTATTAGGCTTTGGCACACAAACGTTCTTTGACTACTTTTTTAAATTTATTAATCGAAATATTTTAAACATTTTCTGGGATATAAATAGCTGTAGAGAATTATTTAGTATTATTTTTAGACATAAAAAAGGCAAATAAATTATTATTAAATTTTACGTAAAATGTTACACCACTAATAAAATAACTCGCCGGAAATATTGTATAATTAATTATTTTTCTGAGATTTTTTCCAAAATATCATCTCGTCTTGCCTCATACTTTCGCTGTAATATATTTTTTTATTACAGACGACGCTGAGGACATGATATTGACCGCGTGCATCAAATGTTCGCCGGAGCTCAAGAGCCTGGCTCAGGCATTTTTGAACGGCGCAAAGGAGAAGTACCCGGCGGAATACAAGGAACTGATCTTGAAGTATGACCCTACTACGTTGAATTTCAACGCGTTTGAGTCTGCCGTTGGCGTCATCAAGACCGTTATATCGGCCTTGCCATCTCTACCTTCGGGAGCATCGGTACCTTCCATTCCCTCAGTACCTACTATAATATCGTCAGTACCTGGTATTCCGTCAATACCTTCCATTCCGTCCCTTGCATCGAAACCCTCGCTACCCTTGTTCCCGTCGTGGCAAAAATCTTAAAAATATTAGATAAGCGTAGCCATATTGCATCATTTCAAATCCTGATATTATGTAATATGTTTCTTTTTTAATAAATAGTTAAGTACCCCAAGATGTGTCTTTTATTCCGTATAGTAATATAATATCTATGGATGATTCACACCACGTCAGTCCGGTCCCGTGCTAAGTACCTGAAGGACTTGTGTTACGGGTACCAGACTTCTTCATTACTTAGTGCCTTTTTAGGGTTCCGTAGCCAAAATGGCAAAAAAGGAACCCTTATAGATTCGTCATGTCTGTCTGTCTGTCCGTCCGTCCGTCCGTATGTCACAGCCACTTTTCTCCGAAACTATTAGAGCTATATTATTGAAACTTGGTAAGTTGTAGTCTGTGAACCGCATTAAGATTTTGATGCAAAAATATTAAAAATTTTAGGGGTCCCCATAGGTACAACTGAAACAAAAAAAATTTTTTTTCATCTAACCTATGCGTGTGGGGTATCTATGGATAGGTCTCCAAAAATCATATTGAGGTTTCTCGTATCATTTTTTTCTAACCTGAATAGTTTGCGAGAGAGACTCTTCCAAAGTGGAAAAATGTGTGTCCCCCCCCCCCTCTAATTTCTAAAGTAGAGGCATGATAATTCTAAAAAAAATATATGATGTAGATTACTATAAAAACTACCAACGAAAATTGGTTTGAACGAGATCTAGCCAGTAGTTTTTTTTATACGTCATAAATAGTAAACCTTAATCTAAATGTCATTAAATCGACTGAGATATAAAAATAAATCAAAAATATTTTAATTTCATAAAAATAAACCTTATTGCTGCTGCGGAACCCTCCATGGGCGAGTCCAACTCGCACTTGGCCGCTTTTTTCAAAATTATCGACAGCCTCAACTTCTTCTGCACCCAATTTTCATCCTGTTGAAGTCGGTACCGGCTAAGTCAAGGATCTCAATTCTCAGTTCTGAGCTGGTTGAAACTTTTTACAAGCGAAACAAAAATTGAATGAAACTGTAACAGAAACAATGTTTATATTAGGTATGTTACATTACAGTTTCATTAACCGACATCCAAAAAGGAGGAGGTAATACGTTCGGCTGTATGTATCTTTTTTTTATGTAAGTATGTTCAACGATTACTCACGATATCTAATTTACAAAATTCTTTTTGTGTTGTATAGGGTTTGACTCGAATTTGGTGCCATGTTCATAAAAGTGGTGACCTGATGATGGGATCCATGAGTAATCGAGGGAACTCCTCAAAATTTATATGGAAACATATTATAGTGATTTCAAATTTCAATTTTTTCTGAAGTATTTCAGGCATATACTACCAAAAAGTAAGATTTTGCACCAGGATGTACCCTGGTTCCGAAGGTACCCAACAGAACTTTTGAATCAACAAGTTCGAGGATTTTGGCTTTATTTAAACTTCTCCAAGCAAAAGCCAATGAATTTCACATTACTTCTACATGCTTCTACTGAACATAAGCTAAATTTTATTTTGGAAAAAAATAGGGCTTCGTAAGATATTTGAGTTTTTCGGACGCTAGGTGTAAAATCAACCAGAAAAGTTACTTATTTTGCGTTCGCTGCCGAAACTATAAAAGATGGAACCATAAAATGTTCTAAGTAATTGTAGAGCTTATAAATATCTACAAAAAAGTCCGCGACACACTATACTTAATTACTTATCTATGTCGAGTGAGGCACAATAACCATTTTTTATTTAAAAAAATTTAAATTTTTTGGGCTACATTTAAATATGATATTAATCCTTATGAAAATAAATTATTTCATCACTAAGTACAGTTTATGTAGATAAATTTTGGTCTTTGAATGATTAAAATTGGACGTTTAGTTTTGAAATTATGGCGAAATTAAAATATAACGATAGTGGGCGTCACCATGCGGGGGTGTGCGTGCGGAAGGAAGACAAGCTGTGCAGTGTGCACTGTGCAGTTGTGCACTGTGCAGTTGTGCACCCTTCGGATTTTCCCACCCTGTGAATTGCCTGGGAATCATTTTGCCGACCGAGTCTTTCCTGGGTAGGCTTTTTGCAGCCGTAACCGACATCCACGCGGGCAGAGCCGCGGGCGACCGCTAGTAATATAATATACAACCAGAATCCAGATTAACTTTAACCCAGATCAAGTCCCAGAACAAGTCCGCCTTAGGGGCACTTGCGTAGATCTGAGTTAAACTCTGAGTTAAGGCAAGGCTGTCCCGAAAATTAGCAGGTCGATGTCTGTCAGTACGAATATCGACGTTAAGAACATTAAATATCAGCGCGCCTTGTACAGTGGCGGTTAGGACGCTCGCCGCGTTCTTGATAGGGCGAAAAAGGAGAAAATTATACATTTTCTTTAATTTTTTTAATGACCGAATCATTTATTAAAAATCTATTCAGTTATTTCATTAGAACTATAAAAAAGCTATCTTTTTTGGTTAACTCGATTAACTCAGAGTTAACTTTAACTCAGATCTGCGCAAGTGGGCCTAAGACAACAAGGCAATATAATATAGCCTTGTGGTCTCATAGGTAACTAAAAAGAGTAAAATTATTATTTTTTAACAAAAAATTAAAACCGACTTCCAAGGTAAAAACAAAATATGTAATATTCTTAAAAATAATCTAAAAATAATCAAATAATTCTTATTCCTTATTATAGTGCCGTCTTCAGACTTCGCCTAAGCCTCAACTATTTCTGTACTCAATCTTCATGCTTTTGAAGTCGGTACCAGCTTACCTTAGCGTAATTTCTATGTCAAGTATCTCAGAACTTTTCCGGGCTGGTAGCGACTAGCGACTTCAAAAGTACGAAGATTGTGTACAGAAATAGTTGAGACTTGAGGCTTAGGCGAAGTCTGAAGACGGCACTATAATAAGGAATAAGAATTATTTGATTCTTTTTACATTATTTTTAAGAATATTACATATTTTGTTTTTATCTTGGAAGTCAGTTTTAATTTTTTGTTAAAAAATAATATTTTTTTTTGTATAATTCAACCATAACTTCGCCGTTTGTAGACCGATTTTCATAATTCTTTTGTTGTTGTTCAGGGTTGAATTCGAATTTGTTACCATGTTCACAAAAGTGATGATCTGATAATGGGATCCAGAGGAATCTAGTATACTGCGCGACTGGTGAGACATGTTCAATACTATTGCCGTGATATGGGCGTGATATTTGCCTATTATATTAGTTGGAAAAAAATAATATAATAAAAGCGGCCAAGTGCGAGTTGGACTCGCCCATGGAGGGTTCCGCAGCAGCAATAAGGTTTATTTTTATGAAATTAAAATATTTTTTATTTCAATGTACGGATTATATGTACATACATATATTATAATATCTATGGACGCTTCACACCACGTCAGTCTGGCACCGTGCTAAGTACCTAAAGGACTTGTGTTACAGGTACCAGACAACGGAAATATATTTAATACTTTTATACTATACATATATTTAAGATTTTTATTATATCATACACATATTTAATACACATCCAGACCCGGGAACATTGAAAACTTTTTGTTCCGTCGGCGGGATTCGAACCCGCGACCCCCGGCTTGAGCGACTGACGCGCTTACCACTGAGCCACAGAGGTCGGATTTATTTTTATATTTCAGTCGATTTAATGAAATTTAGATTAAGGTTTACTATTTATGACGTATAAAAAAAACTACTGGCTAGATCTCGTTCAAACCAATTTTCGTTGGTAGTTTTTATAGTAATCTACATCATATATTTTTTTTTAGAATTATCATGCCTCTACTTTAGAAATTAGAGGGGGGGGGGACACACATTTTTCCACTTTGGAAGAGTCTCTCTCGCAAACTATTCAGGTTAGAAAAAAATGATATGAGAAACCTCAATATGATTTTTGGAGACCTATTCATAGATACCCCACACGCATAGGTTAGATGAAAAAAAAATTTTTGTTTCAGTTGTACTTTACTATAATTTATGACGTATAAAAAAAAACTACTGGCTAGATCTCGTTCAAACCAATTTTCGTTGGTAGTTTTTATAGTAATCTACATCATATATTTTTTTTAGAATTATCATGCCTCTACTTTAGAAATTAGAGGGGGGGGGGACACACATTTTTCCACTTTGGAAGAGTCTCTCTCGCAAACTATTCAGGTTAGAAAAAAATGATATGAAAAACCTCAATATGATTTTTGGAGACCTATCCATAGATACCCCACACGCATAGGTTAGATGAAAAAAATTTTTTTTTGTTTCAGTTGTACCTATGGGGACCCCTAAAATTTTTTATATTTTTTCCATTTCTGCATCAAAATCTAAATGCGGTTTACAGACTACATCTGCTTACCAAGTTTCAATAGTATAGCTCTAATAGTTTCGGAGAAAAGTGGCTGTGACATACGGACGGACGGACAGACAGACAGACAGACAGACAGACATGACGAATCTATAAGGGTTCCTTTTTTGCCATTTTGGCTACGGAACCCTAAAAATAATATCAATTGATCACTGAGTAAATTTAGCTTAAAGTTTAATAATTATTTACCCAACGCATGGACACCGCGAGCGGGAAGGGTAGTTGTGTGGTGTTTCTTTGGTAGCGCACGCTTCTGCACCGGCCGCATAGTATGCCTACTTGCCTAGCCGCGTAATTTACTTATTATCCATGATTCATTTATTTTCGGGAAATTCTGAAAAAAATTAAGAACCTAATTTTATTACATAATTATAATGAGAATCGAGTACAGAGTACTCTCCATAAGTATCGGTACTGTCTCACCAGTCATGTTGTATAAGGGGACTCCTTGAAATTTGTATGGAAACATAATATTAATAATATAGTTATTTCGATTTTTTCTGAAACGTTCGAGGTAAATGCTACCAAAAAGCAAGACTTCGCACCAGGTTATACCCTGGATCTGAAGGTACCGAACAGAACATAAGTCACAAAATATGTCACTTTTTATGAAAAAATCAATAAAAATGTGACTTCTGTGTGAAATAAAGTATTTTAAATATATTTAGCGACAATGGTACCTATTGCAAAATAAATAGATGTGCATATAAATTTATGTTGTAATAGTATGAAATTAGCTAATTTAATGTCGATTGTTTTTTATATGGAAAACGAACTACCTTAACTATAATCATTAAAGGTGTTTATTTATGTATCTTTTTGTAATAGCTAGGTAGAGTAGGGCGCCGCCACCGTCACAAAATATTGACTTGTAAGTGCGCCGCAGGCTGAAAAAGATTGGGAACCCCTGATAGCGGCTGCAAAAAGCCTACCCAGATTCCAGAAAGACTCGGTCAGCAAAATGATTTCCAGGTCAATTCACAGACTCCAACACTGACATCGACAACGCGGACGCAGTCATTATCCGAAAAGTGACGTCATAATGTGACGTCATAATCGAGTAGCATTTTATATGGAGCGTTTCGGGCAGGTCTATTTTATGAGATGTTTAAATTGTCATATCTTGGTGAATTTTTAAGCTATCAGAGTCATTCTTTCACCGATGTTTCTATTTTTAAGGTCATTCAATTACCAATAAGAAAAAAAATTTGTCATCATGGTCACTTCTATAATTTGGTACCTACACAAAATTCTTGCATGTATTCGGGTCTCTTTTTGCATAAAGTATGCATGTAATATGTATTCGGGTCACACATTGTATTTGTAGCTAATAACAATTTTTTTGACACAGTTACTCTTCCTTATATTCTGCGGGGTTTACACGGGTGACTATAGGCCGCACGATTTATGCTTCGTTCAAACCTCGCGTAGGTTTAAACGAAGCATTATGCCGCACGGCAAAAATCGACTGTCCAAATATGGCAATTCTTTTTATTTTTATTATTCGTAGGAATCAATATAATACAATTTAGTAATGCCTGAACTATTTGATTAATTAATAACATAATATAATAAAATATTTATTGTCGTATCAAATAACAGACAATAAAATATATTTTATTGTCGTTAAAGCATTGCTATTTGGTATTGTAGGATTTTTTTAAAGAAAGCACTACATTCGTAGAAACTTTTAATTAGTATCCATGGTTTGTAGCTGTTATTAATTAGTTAGTCCTTGTCTATCATTAAAATATTATAATTATGTTTGGGTTATAGTCCTGTCATCCATCCATAACCATAATATACGAGTAGTAATATTATTAATGCGAAAGTTTGTCTGTCTGTAATCTGTTACCTCTTCACACCCAAACCGCTGCTGAAATTTAATTTTGAAATACTTTGAGTCCCAGGAAAGGACAATAGGATACTTACTTTTTATTCCGAAAAAATGTACGGTTCCTGCGTGATAAGCGAATTTCTACGCAACGGAGTTGCGGCCGCGTGCGTCACCTGGTACCTTGTAACGTTCCATTTATTTTGATTTATTAAAAATATAAAACTCAAAGGTGACTGACTGACATGGTGATCTATCAACGCACAGCCCAAGCCACTGGACGGATCGGGCTGAAATTTGGCATGCAGGTAGATGTTATAACGTAGGGATCCGCTAAGAAAGGAATTTGATAAATTCCAACCCCAAGGGTTAAAATAGGGGATGAAAGTTTGTATGTACCTAATAATAGGTACTTCTTAACACGAGCGAAGCCGTAAGCGGTAATTAATATTTTTGAAAAAATTCATTTAAATCAAAATTATATTCTAAAGGGATAGATCTATATTAAATCAATAATGTATTTAAAGTATTTAATTCGATAAGGATTAATGCCGTACCTATTGGTTAAAATCGCTTCGAAAATTAGCCATTATTTGTAGTTAAAAGTAAATGACAAAAAATGTTATTGTGGGATATCCATATTAAGGATAGACATTTAGGTACCATCGCGAAGTTTTTTGTAGACCTTTTCATTGTGTACAACAATAATTATTTTGATAAATCTCGTAGAGTTCAGCCTGCGTTTGGAATGAAAGCGGAAAAAATGTTATTTACGACATCACATTAACCTAAAAATAACAGTATTTCTCATTGAGATGTCATTTCTCCACTATTTCATGAATGTTTTTATACTTATAAACCTTCCTCTTTAATCACTCTATCTAAGAAAGAAATGTCGTGATGAAGTATAGTTATTATTATTATATTAAGTCTACCTTTATTACTAAAACGACTCAGTTGATTAAAAAACAAAACAATTATAAGAACAAGCAAGTTGACAAGATGTAGGGACCGCACATAAGCGCATTTTTACTTAATATTACTCTTTTACTCTTATGTCTATATCAAAAGCCTCTTCCTCTCCATCCGAGGGTTTTGTGTTGGCACTATCAGTTTCTCGTTTGGGTGAATCGTTAACTGTTTTTTCAAGGTCTATGTCGTTCGGATTAAGTGGGACAAACCAGGGGAAATCATCGACGGGATCCGGCTTCGTGGTTGGTTTCGTTCCAGCGTCCTCCGTGGGTTTTGGTTCCTTGGTCGTGAATATATTCGGTGCTCCAGTCGTTTGAGACTCGATCGGTTTCTGTGTGTTTTGGTTGTAATTACTGTCGGGCTGGTTTTGATTGTTTTGGTTACCTTCTGGTCTGTTGTAATTATTATTATTTCCCTGGTTGTTTTCCCACTGTCCTTGATTTTTATTGGGCCTTCCGTTGTTGTTTTGATTATTGTAATTGTCGTTGTTTAGATCCCACTGTCCGTTTCCTTGGTTTTGACCGTCGTTGTTGTTCGGTCTACCGTTTTGGTTAGGTCGTCCGTTGTTGTTTTGATTATTGTAATTGTCGTTGTTGCCCTGGTTGCTACCGTTGTTTAGATTCCACTGTCCGTTTCCTTGGTTTTGGCCGTCGTAGTCGTTCGGTCTACCGTTTTGGTTAGGTCGTCCATTGTTGTTTTGATTATTGTAATCGTTGTTACCTCGATTGGGTCCGTCGTAGTAATCATTATTTCCATAATGATTGCCCTGTTTGGGCCTACCGTTGCTGTTGTAATTCTGGTTGTGATTAGGTCTATTACCTTGATTTGGTCGGTCGTAGTAATCGTTATTCTGATAGTTATTGTTCGGGTTGTAGTCTTGATTCGGTCTGTCGTACTGGTTGTAGCCGTTGTTGTAATTACCGTGCGGCGGTCTAGGCGGTGCGGGTGGCCCTGGGCGGTGGTGATGCGGGGGCGGCGGCGGAGGCCTCGAGGGCGGCCCGGGGGGCTGAGGCCTGGAGTTCTCCTCGATAACCACTACAACCGTTTCCTTCTTCGGCGGCGGCTTGTTGAAAAGGCCGAAGCCCCCGAGGATAGTTCCAGCCACGTCCTGCACTGCGGTGTGGAAGCGATCGTGCGTCTTCGCTAGAACGTCCACTAAATGTCCATCACAACGGAAAGCGACAACGAGGAAAATGAATAGCAAAAACTTAGCTCTCATTGTGATTTCTCGCACCGTAGTTCGCGTATACTATTAAGTCGCAGCGTCCGAACGACTGAGGTCTGCTAATGACACTTGTATCATTGCCACGAAACCTGTTTATGTGCGAGTAATTTATGATATTCTCGTTATATTAATTATTATTCTGGGATTATTTGTTGACTCATCTTATACTATGTAAACATTTTAATTGGCCCTTGTATAAATACTTAGATACCTAAGTAATAACAGATTTGGTATTATTTGGGTGCAGGGTATCTCCCATTTTATATTCATGTAGAAAATTCACGATTCATGACGATAATAAATTTTTCCACGTTCCACGTCATCTGACTGACAAAATTGCTGCTGCTTTTAAGGATAGGAGTGCGTTAATTAAATTATTGAAATATGCATATAAGCTACCACGGTACTCAGAATATATTATATTACAAGTTTTGGTTTTAGCTCAATAGCACGTAGGTAATATATTTTTAAAACTAATGACGTAGTCAGCTGTACCATGCTGTACCTAACTTGTTCCGAAGCTGACATTGAACTTTGTAGCGTCAGGACACACCGTGACGAGGGAAAACGCTACGCAATTTAAAATAGATAAACTTTCTTAACTACGCTAGACCTAACCACTGTACTCAGAGACGAATATTAACCCTCGGTTGGTTGCGCTTTTGAAAAAACGCTGTTGGTCACCTGGAGACTCCAGGCTGGAGTAGGTATTTGAAAGCCCGTAAATTATAATATTTTATATATTTTTAATATCTGTTCTAACTCTTTAGGTGTTATTTATATGATAAATATTAAATATTACCTATACCAATGGTCCGGGGGCTGTCAATCTCAAAAGTGCCCTCATAGACCATAGTGTGCATGAAATTTTTTGATGAAAATACATAGTTTAGAACTATAGCTACTCGAAACGCTCGGTTTGCGTGGATTTACAAAGCCGGAAGTAGGTAAAAAAAATTAAAAAAAAAATTATAAATGTTTTGCCCTCACTATGTGCACTGGTTTGTCTAAAGTGTATTCAATAGAACATTTCTTTACCTTTCACGAAAAAAATACGCAAACCAATTTTTTTGGCCGGAAGTGAGTCAGGCAAGCCTCTTTAAGTGTGTGATGAGGGAGGTCATTTTGCCCTCATTACGTGTCATGATTTTTTTCTTGTAATTTGTTCCTTGCAATGTCTATGGTCAATGTCAATGGCATATGTCAATGGTTTGCGGGCTCACAAACGGCCGGAAATGTTCAGCAAACCACCTTAACGTTAGTCGACTCTGAACTTGTTTTCTATAAAGTATAGTGAATAAATCATTTTTACCGTGGGAGAGCCATGCTTCGGCACGAGTGGGCAAGCTCAATCGGAGAAATACCACGCGCTCACAGAAAACCGGCGTGAAACAGCGCTTGCACTGTGTTTCGCCGAGTTTATAGGAGGCCCAATCCCGTACCCTATTCCCTTCCCCTACGCTCCCCTGCCCTATTACACTATTCCCTCTTAGTATCGCTTCTAAGAGTGAATAGTTGTTTCTTAAAAGTAACATAAAACAATAAGAACTACTACGCAATCATTCTTGTTGATTTACTATTTAAAAAATACGATAAAAATCACATGTAGGTACTCCAGGAAAATTAAACATTCGACCTCGGAATAATTCGCATAGAGCTGAAAGTTGGTAGAGACGTTAAATAGGTTCACCATTATAAATAAATCCTCAAAAGTCCCCGGCAATCCTCCTTGTGCTAAAAATTTTATTCAAGGTCAAAGGTATGAAAATGAGGTTTTCCCGTTTTTTTCCAAACAGTACATTTTATCACAAAAATAGGTAGGACAAGAGTTGTAGGTCATAGAATTCTCTACAAAAAATATTCGGACACACTACTTACCATTCCTTACAAATGACGGGCTTAAAGTTTGAGAAAATCATATCTAAGTATACTTATAATAATATTATAAAGCTAAAGAATTCGTGGAACTACTGCTTTGAATTGAAGAATTCGTTTTTTGTTGGATAGTCTTATTTAATAAATTATTGTAAACGTTAACAGCTTATGCTCGTCTTTTTGTTTGTTCTATTTTGCTTTGATTTTTCCTATTTTCTATGTCAAAAAGTGTTAGGTAGTATGTAGCAATAATTTTGTATGTAATAAAATATTTAGATAAATAGAGCTGTATTTTTGTTACGACAATTTGCTGTTACGGCCCAAGGCCCAGAGAAGATTTTTGAATTTGATGTTCAGTTCGTCCCTCTTGCTTTTTCCGTGTTTTTGCCAAGATAAGCGTCTGTCTAGGTGTATGCCCAGGTATATAACGCTGTTTTGGTGAGGGAGAATAGTGTTCTCTAGGGTGACGGGGGACAGTCCTCTCTGCGCAGCGTGAACGTGACTTGCACAGATTTTGTAGTGCTGGCTTTTATTCTCCACTTTTGGAGCCATTTGGTGACTGAATTTAGTCCATTTTGTAGTTGTTCAGATGCCGTGACGGGGTTTTCGTTCGTGACTAGAATTGCGGTGTTATCAGCGTAAGTAACAGTCTCAGCTTCATGGGATGTTGGGAGGTCATAGGTGTATATATTGTAGAGTATATGACCTAACACAGAGCCTTGAGGTACTCATGCGTTTATTTTGTAGAATTTCGAGGTGGAATCCGACTCTACGACTTGGAAAATTCGTTCCATAAAATATGATTTTAGTAGAAGGTAATAGCTATTGGGTAGACACTGCTTAATCTTACAAAGTAAGCCATCATGCCATACCTTGTCGAAGGCCTGTTTGATGTCCAAAAACACTGAAGAGACATATTCCTTGTTTTCTAGCGATTTTCTAATTATCTGAGCTACCCGATGGACTTGTTCAATTGTTGAGTGCTTCTGTCGAAAGCCGAATTGATGATTTGGGATGATGTTGTTATTCTCTAATAAAGATAAGATCCGTTTTGAGAGTAATTTTTCAAAAACCTTAGATAGTATGGGCAGAAGACTTATTGGTCTATAAGACGTCACCTCGTTTGCTGGTTTTCCGGCCTTATGTATCATAAGTATCCGGGAGACCTTCCAGTGAGATGGAAAGTGTTGCACTCTGAGGATGCTATTGAATAAAGAGGTCAGGAACACAATTGCTTTTCTTGGCAGTTCCTTTAGGACTTCAGCTGTAATTAAATCATAGCCAGGTGCCTTTTTAGTTGTCAGTCCTTTAATAGTGCTCCATACCTCTCGCACTGATGTGGGTCTAGGGGGTAGTGACATTTGGAGAGGCTGTGCCAGGTAGGATTCTACTTCAGCTATCGTTTCTGTATCAGTAACCTCATTTGGGTGGAATACATTCTCGAGATGTTCAGCAAATAAGTCCGATTTTTCTTGAGAGGAGCGGGCCCACCCATTGGATGTTCGTAAGGGGGGTTTAGCCATCTTAGGTCTGTTGTGAGATTTTGTAACTTTCCATAAGGAATAGTCCGTTTTCGCTGTGGCGGTCAGGGATTCCAGTTGGTCTTCCAGAGTTTTATCTTGCCATTCCTTCAGGACGTATTTTAATCGCGAGGCTTGCCTGTTAAAAGCAGTTTTATCTGCAGCAAGTCTGCTCAACTGCCAAACACGTCTCAGCCGTCGTCTTTCCTGGATTTCCTTTTTTATTTAAAAAAAAATATATGATGTAGATTACTATAAAAACTACCAACGAAAATTGGTTTGAACGAGATCTAGCCAGTAGTTTTTTTTTATACGTCATAAATGGTAAATCGACTGAAATATAAAAATAAATCAAAAACCATTAATTTCATAAAAATAAACCTTATTGCTGCTGCGGAACCCTTCATGAGCGAGTCCAACTCGCACTTGGCCGCTTTTATGTTACTTGGCACAGATATAGAATATACCACGTAGAGGCTATTTTGTTTTTCAGGAAAATGTACGATTTCCGTGAAATGGTTAAAATAGCCTATGTCCTTCCACGTGGTCTTCTTTATGTCTATGTCAAATAACATAAAAATGCTTCAGCCGTTTGTGAGATAAGCTCTTTCAAATAATTTTCCCTCTTGTTCCCCATTTTTCCCTACTTCTTTGCTTCTATTGGTGCCAACGTTATGTTATGTAGCTCAAGTCTTCCTCGATAAATAAGACTATCCAACATAAAACGAATTAAGTATTCAATTCAAAGCAGTAGTTCCACAAATTCTTTAACTTTATAATATAAGTATATTATATGATTTTCCCAAACTTTAAGCCTGTATATGGAATGGTAAGTCGTATGATAAATCTAAATATAATTTGTAGAAAATTCTATGATCTACACTCTTGTCCTACCTTTTTAACACAAGGAGGATCGCCGCCCACCGGGGACTTTTGAGGTTTTATTTATAATGGTGTATTTAACGTCTCTACCAATTTTCAGCTCTATGCGAATTATTCCGAGATTACGATTTTTTGCGTCTAATTAAACCGGGCTAATGATGTTTAATAAGATCTGCGCAAATGGGCCTTATACTACTTAGCATATCAGAGGCAAAACAATGCTGCGCTTCGTGGCGTCTCGGTTTGAGCTCATCCTTAGCGTGTCGACCTTCTCAAGATTTTCCTTGTAGGCACCAGTAACAAGATTTCTTGTAACAAGGAGCTGCTGCTGCTCTCGGCGGACGTTTTGTAGAAAAAAAGGATTAAGGACGCTATTACAAATATCAGCGATTTTCCGGTACCCAGTATTCTTAAAGGGAATTTAAATTTACTTCTAAAGGGGTTTGACAAAATTGCTTCCAGGGAAATTTTACAGTCGGACATAATAATTGACTTGTTCAGTCTGTGTGATTCTACAAAGGCGAGCGCTTCAAAAATTGCTAAATATTCTAACCGACGAAAACGAAGGCACCTTATTGTTAAGAACAATATTAAATTTTGGGATCCAAACGGCACTACCAACACAAGAAGTTTCTGACAATTTTGAAGCATCCGTGAAAATCAAAGTCCAATCCTTAAACTTATCGCTATAGCATTAAATTGATTGTTAGCAACAGGGGACCCCTTCACTATGGGGAAATTCAAAATAATATCTGGAGAAAATACAAGGGAGGAAAATGAAGAGTCAAACAACGGATTAGGGGAAAATTGTTATCTTTCATTTGAAACCAAAATATCCTCGCAGTTTGACTCCTAATTCTTTAATAGGGTACCGGAAAATCGCCGATATTTGTAATAGCGTCCTTAATTATTAAAATTAGGGAGCTACTTTTTAAACAATAATATATACTAAATACTTATATCCAAGCAAGTACAACCTGTATGTTACTACTAATCGTAGTAACATACAGGTTGTACTTGCTTGGATCCCTGGACATAGCGAGATTTTAGGAAACGAATGTGTGGACCTATATGACAAAGAGGCTGCAAAGTCTGGTGGTTTAAACAATTTCCAAATTTTTTGTCAGGATCCCATGGCCAAGTCACATATGACTTTGGAATGGAATGCTATCTGGACGGAGTCAAGTAAAAGTAAAGGGCGTTTTTACTCTGAAATACAGGACTCAGTACCTAGCCGACCGTGGTTCTTTAAATATTTGAAGGCTAATAAACCTGTTTGCTCAACCATCTGTCGGCTACGTCTGGGTCACTCATGTAATCCAATCTTCCTAGCGAAGATAAGGGTGAGGGATAGCTCTCTATGTGAATGTGGCTTAGATGAGGGCTCTCCCGACCATATATTTTTTCTTGCGGAAATAACATTTTATTATATGATTTTCTTCCACCTAATATTCCTCGTCCCACTAATCTTAAATCCATTTTATCCTTAGTATATACCCCATTTATAGACATCTTATGCTCGGTCATTGCTCATAATCACATTAGGCTCTAGTTGTATAGAATTCTCTTCCTTTTATTTAATGTATTTATTGTAATTATGTTTATGTATTCATGTTTATTTAAAGGTTAAGAAACAATATATTTGCTTATTCTGTTTTTTTCTGTTTTATTATCATTATATATCTTGTATCTGCATGGTCGCATGAGGTCACCCGTGCCCTGCATGGCAATAAGTTTGCGTTATAACATTAGAACGGTACATATTTTTCGCCTCAACTCTGACTCTGGCAACTCCTAATGGGGAGGCTCACGCCAAAAGATCTAAGAAGTATTCAGAAGACACAAGTCAGCTGCAAATTAACTTTCGTAAGGAATAATACTATCATCTTTCGAATATATATCAAGTAGATCAGTATTATTTCATCTAATAACGTCCATTAACTGTTTTTCCAGCACTTTTACAATACCAGTAGTAGGACAGGCCAAAAAAACCTTTAAATGAGATGTAAGGTTATTAAGAATGTACAAAACATACTAAATAGATTGTTGTTTATACAATAACACGTTTATAATAACATACACAATGTGTATCATAAAAAGTATTATTATAAACTTTTTGCATGTTTGTTAATTTTTTCTTTTCATTTGCAAAACCAAGGCGCACGTGATGACCATGGCGACAAAAATATGTTTTATCTTTGTTACACCGCAACCTGATAAAAAATACTCTATTTTTATTGTAACGTGAATGCCTCTCAATATTAATTCCATTATTATTTATTACTAGCTGTCCCGGCAAACGTTGTTTTGCCATTTAAAGTATATTTTCTACATCATCAGTTGATACATGTTTTACCCCCTCATTTGTCCCCTAAGAGAGTGTGGGGGGGGAAGGTCATACACCAGATGTTAAGTTGAAAAACACAGTTAATACCTAATATGAAGTAAGTCCACTAAAGAAAAAATTGTATACAAAATCTGACCCCTCTTTGGTCCCCAGAGAGGGTTGAGAGGGGGGGGGGAGGATTTTTATACACCAGATGTTGAGTTGGAAGAAGACAAATAATATAATATATCTGTGAAAACCGTATGCAAATCTGTGAAAACCGTATGCAAATCTGTGAAAACCGTATGCAAATCGGATCAGTAGTCTTCGTGTTAAAGAAAAAAGCTTGATACAAAATCTGACCCCCTCTTTTGTCCCCTTAGAGGGGTGGGGGGAAAAATTTTTATACACCATATGTTAAGTTGGAAGAAGATAAATATATCTGCGAAAACCACATTCAAATCGGATAAGTATTTTTCGTGCGATGCTGGAACAAACATACAGACAGACAGAAAGAGTGACAGACAGACAGACAGACAGACAAAAACTAACCACATTTTTGGCTTCTATAGCGATGTAGTGACAAAGGTGTAATTTCGGGTGTCATTTCATATCTTCTAAGTACAGAATTTTCATTTCTACAACAGAATATTGTCTTCCCCGCACGCGCTTTGGTGACGCCCACTATCGTAATATTTTAATTTCGCCATAATTTCAAAACCAAACGTCCAATTTTAATCATTCAAAGACCAAATATTATCTACATAAACTGTACTTAGTGATAAAATAATTTATTTTGATAAGGATTAATAGCGTGAGTAAAATATATCCGTTTTAATGTAGTCCAAAAAAAATTCAGGATTTTTAAAAAAATAAATGGTTATTGTGCCTCACTCGACATAGATAGGTATAGTGTGTCGCGGACTTTTTTGTAGATATTTATAAGATCTACAATTACTTAGAACATTTTATGGTTCTATCTTTTATAGTTTAGGCAGCGTACGCAAAATAAGTAACTTTTCTAGCTGATTTTTTACACCTTGCGTCCGAAAAACTCAAATATCTTACGGAACCCTACTTTTTTCCAAAATAAAATGTAGCCTATGTTCAGCAGAAATAATGTAAGATTCCAATAGCAAAAGAATTTTTCAAATCGGTCCAGTAGTTTCGGAGCCTATTCGACTCAAACAAACAAACAAACAAACAAATCTTTCCTCTTTATAATAGTAGTGTAGATTTACATCGTATAAAAACCACAAACTTTTATTTTTACGATCAAAGTGTACAGCAGTGTACAGTGTCCCACTACCGAAAAATTCCAATGATTCGTATTTTACCCTATTGTTTTCCCGCCATAATATTATATACTCGACACTGGCCATGGACCATGGTTAAAGCCGAAGTGCCACACTGATCCACAGATTAGAGTATTATAGCACTGATCTCTATTAAACAAGTACGCTGGACAGCTGAAAGCCTTTGAAATGACAGCTATTTTTTGTGCCTATTTGAAGCGGAATCAGCGCCCCCATTATTCGGGTAGAGAACTAAATCTGACGTAAAAATGACGTTTGAAAGCCGCCATATTGGCGCTGATAGCAGTAGTGAGAGTATTTGGAACTAATACTAGTAGTAAATCTGTTCTGTGCTAGTGATGACAACTGTTGTTATTGGTTGTGGTTACGTCAAATTTAGTTCTCTACCCGAATAATGGGGGCGCTGATTCCGCTTCAAATAGGCACAAAAAGCAGGTCTGTATCAGCTATCCAGCGTACTTGTATAATAGAGATCAGTGAAGTGCCACAATAAGAATTATAATCGAAAAAGTGCGAGTCGGAATCGCGCACGAAGGGTTCCGTACCATTAAAGAGCAAAATTAGGCCATAAATTGTGTTTTTTGTATGGGAGCCCCCCTTATTTTTTTATTTTATTTTAATTTTATTATTTAATAATAAAGTACACATTTAACTAAGGATTTTGTGAACAATTCAAGTACCTACCTGTTGCCATTTTTGATATAGAGCAAAAAAGGCCAAAAAAATCACGTTTGTTGTATGGGAGCCCCCCGTAAATATTTATTTTATTTCATTTTTAGTATTTGTTGGTATAGCGGCAACAGATATACATAATCTGTGAAAATATCAAATCTCTAGCTATTACCGTTCTTGAGTTACAGCCTGGAGACAGCAAAAAAGGCCAAAAAATCACGTTTGTTGTATGGGAGCCCCCTTAAGGTGACGCCTTGATAATTTGGCTGTAGCGATGTCCATTTTTCTCAGCAATGACTAAAGCTAAGAAATTAAAGTTCACTGTCAGTATTCATCATGTCTTTGTCTTTGAATTACCCATAGCATAACACGATTGGTCAACTTTTATAACACAGAATAATCAATCAAAAAGACCTCTGTAAAAAAAAGGGATTCCTATTTTGCCAACAGAGGAGAGTAATGTAAGCTTCCAAAATTTGTACATAAATTGGTTCTAGTATACACTTTAATTTGTCCATAGCTTAAATGAAATGTATTTATGGTTTTTAAATTACGCGACAAAAACAATTTTGTCGCTACGCCCTTTCAATTTTTTGCTGTTCCATTGCTTGTTTTCTATGAGAGGCCGGGCCAGCCTCGCATAGAAAACAAGCAATCTAAAACACATCCAACACGGTTTTTTACTTTAACATGGCGTCACCTTAAATATTTATTTTATTTTATTTTTAGTATTTGTTGTTATAGCGGCAACAAATATACATAATCTGTGAAAATATCAAATCTCTAGCTATTACCGTTCTTGAGTTACAGCCTGGAGACAGACAGACAGACAAACAGACAGACAGACAGACGGACAGACGGACAGACAACGAAGTCTTAGTAATAGGGTCCCGTTTTTACCCTTTGGGTACGGAACCCTAAAAAAAGTGTCAAATGTCAATTCAAGTGTCACGTTAGCGAAACGTCAATGGAAACGTCACTTTGATGAAAAAACTTTGTCGTGATCAGTGTTTCCACAATGAGGGGATATCCCCCTTTTGAGGGGAATTTAGGGTCCAGAGGGGAAGAAAAAGGGGAAGACTATAAAAGGGGAAATTGCGGGAAACCTAGGGAAACTGGATTTTTTCCTACTTCTCCTATTTTTTTCTGATTAATTTCATTGCCGGTCTCAAGAAGGCTTTAGCGTGTACCTCGGGCTCCCTGAGATCAAATTAATGGGTTTAAGGTTTTCGTGGTTGGATACCGCAGACCGCTGTAGATCCTGCCGACACAGGAGATACAGTGATGGGATTGTGTGTGGGGCCGATTTAGTTAACTAACTTGCCAAAACTTAAAACTACAGCAAAATAATTTTTGAGGGGAAAAAAAGGGGAAATCTGAATTGAGGCGTGGGGAAACGAAATCATTATAGTGGAAACACTGGTCGTGATTTGTGAACCAATCGTGATTGTGTGCACCGTGCATATCTATTTATTGAATATTTTAACTTTAGCTTTATTAGAAACTTTATTAGATGTACGCGTCCCACGTAATTAAATTAGGCAAATCTTTTATCTAACTACTTCTCCACTGGACACCGGCTACCGGCTTTAGTTACCTATCACTAGAAACAATCAGTGGTACTTGTTACGAGTGCGGTTTTGTGCTAAAGAAACTAAAAACTTTTAACGCACCACGTGTGCATAAGTTCTACAATAATTATTATTATAAAAATATTTTTTATACATCTGATCCGAGCAACGATCAGTGTGCTTATTACTTCACATATTTTATAACATACTAATTACTTTTCACCGGCGTCCACGTGCTTCAAAAACATGTCGAAGGACGATCTGCGGGATGGACTCTCCGCCGTCGAGGTGTTCGCTAACAGGGAAGGTCTCACCTACAACGACTTTCTTCTGCTGCCGGGCTACATCGACTTCACGGCCGAAGAAGTGGACCTAACTTCGCCCCTAACCAAAAAAATTAATCTCAAAGCTCCCCTCGTCTCCACGCCCATGGACACGGTGACGGAGGCCGACATGGCGATAGCGATGGCGCTGTGCGGTGGCATCGGCATCATCCACCACAACTGCACCCCGGAGTACCAGGCCAACGAAGTCCATAAGGTGAAGAAGTACAAGCACGGCTTCATCCGCGACCCGGTGTGCATGGGCCCCGACAACACCGTCGCCGACGTTCTGGAGGCGAAGAAGACAAATGGATTCACCGGATACCCGATCACGGAAAACGGCAAGCTGGGGGGCCGCCTGGTCGGCATCGTCACCTCTCGAGACATCGACTTCAGGGAGGGCGACCCGCAGCTGCGACTCAAGGAAGTCATGACGCCCATCGACGAAATGATAACTGCTCAATCTGGGGTCACTCTCCAGGACGCTAACTACATCCTGGAGAAGAGTAAGAAAGGTAAGCTGCCGATTATAAACGGCGCCGGGGAGCTCGTCGCGCTGATAGCTCGAACCGATTTAAAAAAGGCTAGAAGCTATCCGAACGCCTCCAAAGATTCCAACAAGCAGCTCCTGGTCGGGGCGGCCATTGGCACCCGGGAAGGAGACAAGGAGCGCTTGAAACTTCTCGTCAATAATGGGGTCGATGTCATTGTCCTGGATTCATCACAAGGAAACTCTATTTACCAGTTGGACATGATAAAGTATATAAAAAAAACTTACCCCGATATACAAGTTATTGCCGGAAATGTTGTTACGAGGATGCAAGCTAAGAATCTCATTGACGCTGGAGCCGATGCATTGAGAGTGGGGATGGGAAGCGGCTCCATATGTATCACTCAGGAGGTGATGGCTTGCGGCTGCCCTCAGGCTACTGCCGTGTATCAGGTCGCTTCATATGCTAGGCAGTTTAATGTCCCGGTAATTGCAGACGGAGGCATTCAGTCCGTTGGACATATTGTGAAGTCAATAGCGTTGGGAGCATCTACAGTCATGATGGGATCTCTGCTAGCGGGAACCTCCGAAGCTCCCGGTGAGTACTTCTTCTCTGATGGAGTGAGACTAAAGAAATACAGAGGAATGGGTAGTTTGGAAGCTATGGAGAACAAGGACGGAAAAGGTTCAGCTATGAGCCGTTATTTCCATAAAGAATCTGACAAGCACAGGGTCGCTCAGGGTGTGAGCGGCAGCATAGTAGACAAGGGCTCTGTACTTAGATTCCTGCCCTATTTACAAGCAGGACTGCAACACAGCTGCCAAGATATTGGAGCTAAATCTGTAAGCCGACTACAAGAGATGAGTTATTCTGGTGAATTGAGATTCATGAAGAGAACTTACTCTGCACAGTTGGAAGGAAATGTACATGGTTTATTCTCATATGAGAAGAGATTATTCTAAGAATAAACCTTGCTTTCATTGTGATATGTATTATCTGCACTTAATTCTTACAGTACCATGAAATTATAACTAATCTCGACATAATATTTTTTACTCTTTATAGACTTTATGACACACTGTCTATATTTTAGGTATAATAATTTGATGTGCTTACAGTCCTTACAATGTAGGTAATATAAGAAAATGATTTTACATAAGAATATTTTTGTATTATACTCACAATGCACTTTGAAAGGAATAAACATGTTTACTACGTCTTATTTTCATACATTTGTACACCATAATATTCCTTTTTGTGATATTTACTTAAAACATGCATTATAATTTAAAAGGGAATATTTTGTAGTCCCTATAACAACGAAATGTTAATATTGAAAGAATAATAAATGTAAACTTTATATTTGAGGTTTTTTTATTAATAAAGTATGAACAGATAAGGCAGCTTATTAATTTCTCTTTTCTTTTTGTATAAAGTAAAATTTTTAACCTTATAATAATTTATTGTCAACCTTATTTAAAGATAGCTGTAATCTGCTGTAAATCTTATTGGATTATGCTTAGACTTTAGAATCCCATTACCTCACAAAGGCTTCAAATAATTTAATTTTATAATTGCGAGATTGTACCTTGTTTACTTACTGCAGGAGACTGGGAGGTCACTTTTCTGATAATCACGACCAGTCTTGCTCTTTGCTCTTGTCTTAAATGCCCATACTAATATTATAAATGCGAAACTGTGTCTATCTGTCTGTTACCTCTTCATGCTCAAACCGCTTAACCAATTTAGCTGAAATTTGGCATGGGCATTGGACATACTTTGAGTCCCGAGAAAGTAGATAGGATAGTTTTTATCCCGGAAAAATGTACGGTTACTGCGCGCAACGGAGTTGCCGGCGTCATCTAGTTTTATTTGTATACTGATATCAAAGGCTCAAAGGAAGGACAGGAATATTAATTTACATCAGCTGTGGTTATGTTCAGTAATGCCTTAAGTCAGTGTTTCCCAAACTTGTCGCGACCGCAACCCATCTACAAGAAAGTTTAAAGTTTCCGGCCCACCTTGTGTTACGAAGACAAAAAAGCAGCTGTATCAGTTGCTGCCGCAGCATTAACCCGTTAATTCTTGTCGTATTCGCTAGGTACTATAGTTCTGTGGTACTGGTCCTATAGTTTCAACTTTCAGGGCCCACCCAAAATCTACCCGCGACCCACACTTTGGGAAATACTGCCTTAAGTTAAAGGGGGTCAAGTAAAACACATTTCTATTTACTAATCATAATTTAATTGAATTATAATATGCAAGCTGCGAATCCATAATATTGATTTGGCAATAAATATTGGGTGCTTAATAACTTAATACGAAACTTATCACTGCTAATGTCTAAAGTAAGACTGGTGCGCCTGATCCAATCTACGATCTCTAGCTCACTAACTCATTGCACTATAGAAAGTCTCGTAAAGACGTGAGTAACATACATAATATGTAGTATCCTAGATAATATATTAAAAGTGAACCCTAAACATTTCAAAATACACCGACTCAAAATTACTCTTGCGTCACAAGAGCAACCAGCGCGTACGTCGACCGAATACTCTTTATCACAATTGGTTAAACCAACAAGGAATAAATTTAAATACAAACGTAAAAAAATAATTTCGTAACTCTTACAATAAAACGGTACTAATCAACTTCATAACCGACTCTAAATCGTACGCACCAGTCGGAATGCATGAAGTCAAGCGACCAAAGCGTACAAATCTTACTGAGATTATCCCTTTCAGTGCGACTCGGCGAGCCAACAACACACAGCTTGAACCGTCGACAGCAAACACTTGATACTGACGGACGCATTTCAGTAGGAAAGTTACAATGTAAGTAAAGTTGGAGAGTTGAGCGTCTGTTTTAGTCGAGTTAAGCGTATTTTACACGCCGAATCGCGCTGTCAGAAAGTATAGGGGACACTCGCCCCCGAAGGCGCCACCAGCTGCTTAAAAAAATGCGACACTGACTATAACAAGGGAAATGATTTTGGCATTTACATTGTTGTGCCTAAACTACTGATTCAATTTCAGTAAATCTGATGTAAAGAGTCAAAGAAGAATGAGTAATAACAGCTGCTCCGTGCTCGGCGTGCTTAGCATGGCTGCTTTAAAGAATAGTCAAAGAGACAGCTTGACAGAGGGAATTAAATGCTATCATCCTACCGAGAATCTGACTGTTTTTCTATTCTTTCGCATTTTTACTATCACGCTAAGCTTGCTGGTTGACAGTCAACGCTGCTGGCCAGCGGAGGCGAGGGCTCCTTCTCGGGTTTTCATTACACGATACGATATCGGATATCGTACCGATAGAACACATCGAAGACAGGATTGACATAAAACATCTGTCCTTATGCGCGATATAACACAATAATATAGAACGAGCGCTCCTTTGCGTGAGATATAAGGGCGTTGTATCGTATCGCATAATGGGCAAAGGTAGATTCACATTGAGTCAGTGGCTGGCTTCAGTCCGCTGCCGAGTCAATGCTGGCCGGGTACTGCCATACTGTAAATACCTTAAATAGATATCAAGTCAGCCCCCCTTGCATACGCCAACGAGATATCTCGTGGATATCTCACTCTCGAGAGTAGTGATATTGTCGATATCGATATATATCTCTTTTTCGCTAACATGCGTACGTCGAGACTCGAGAGATAAATTTCTCGTTCGTATATAGTTCGTTAGTATATATAGACAAAAATAGCATATATAAAAAAACAAAATTATCTCTAATTTTGACGACAGACGTACGAGAAAAAATGTATGTCATGTTAGGGTCAATAGAGATGAAGAGATAAACCAGTTAACATCGAGAAAACGTGTCGACAAAATTTTCTCGTTGGCGTATGCTAGCCCGGCAGCACAGTAATATCGCGTCAGTACTGACTTTTGACGACATACCGACTGAAATATCCTCAACTACTGACAGAACACCGCCCGCTCGTAAGGCTCAACTCGCACTGGCGCTGCGTCTTTTCCGCCTACAGCATAATATTAAACATTTATCTCTATTTGTTTTATTATTTATGTATTTGAGTACAAATTTCTGTTATGTAAATATGGAAGAGCATGTGCGCGAGTCGACGTGTTTTGACGCGCTTCGATTTTCATAGAGTACTTAACCTATAGAGATATTTACTTACTTTAACGGTTAACCAATAGAATGTGCTGTAGGCGAAAAACATCGCACACGCAAACAAGCGACAAACGCGTCGCGTCGACTACGCGCCAGCGTGAGCCTACAGTACGCGTTAGTTTTCGGCAGCACCGACTACAGCCGCTGACGAATCTACCTCAGCTGAGCTGGGCCTGTAGACAAGTGTCAAAACGCTAACTCTAACGTTACAAAATGTATGGGATTTGACATTAGTATTCGCTAGCGAAGCGATGACTTAGGTCAAATCGCATACATTCTGTAACGTTAGAGTTAGCGTTTTGACACTTGTCTAGGGGGGCTGGTCTACTCCTTGTCGGCGTCATCGCCGGTGAACTGCGGGCCGTGCGTCACGTCGTCCTCAAACACGATCTCCTCGGGGTCGGGCGCGCGCGGCAGGAACTCCTCGCCCGCGCAGATCTCCTTGAAGATCTGCTCCGCCTGCAAATTTTATACATCTTTAGTTTTATATCATCTACGTGTGGCACTCGGGGACTCGGAGACTACCGCGATAAAGCTATTGTATAACATTTTTACGTTATGAAATATTATAATTCGCATACGTCTAGTCGCTCGCACACAAATACGTTAAACGATGCACGGCAACAGCGGCTGCGGTGCGGAAACGCCAGTCGCACACCGCTGTGCCGCGGCCGGTCGGAGAGAGGGGCGTGACAGATTTTTTTCGTTACGGAATTTCTTGATTCGGTCGCGGCAACCAAAGCCCGCGATAATAGCTATGCAATAGCTTAATACTATCGATTATAGAGTATTATTTGCGTAGTAACTATTTAGTAATCTGTCGTATTATAAAGAATCAGTTAATTCCCAATAATTTCACAACATAACAAGTTTAAAGAACCTTTAAATGTCACGTGAACTTTGTTTTATTTAGGTACTTGTTTTTATTTTCCGATAAGTTGTCTATCTTTAGGTTATTCAATTCTAATCACATATTATATATTTTTATCTCTTGTTCAGAATGTTTGCGTATTCGATATTACGTGACCTACTCATATCAGATCATACTTTAAAATAATGTCAATAATATTATAATATTATGTCCGTCTGTATCTCACGAATGTAAAAAGAAACTTGAAATATTTACAGATTTGAGCCCATATAAATAGTCAGTACTCGAGCAAGACGCATCTCAGTCTCAAGACACGGTTCAGGCTTTGTGATTGGTTGGCTGTCAGGACCAATCACAAAGCCGAACCGCGTCTTGAGACATCGCATCTGACTATCGTATTCGTCTTGTCGCTAAAAATAAGAGGTTACCAAAACAGCAAACGTGTTTGTACGCCCTAGATTTATAAATAGGCCGCTGCCTAGGGGCGGCGACATCCTAGGGAGATAGGGGTGCGGCAGATTTCGTATATGGGGCGGCGGCAATAAAGTGGCCCACACTCATGACTCACATAAAATATAAATCCGGCACTGTTGGGACGGTCTGTCTGTCAAGTAAATTTTCAATTTAAGGTGACGCCGTGCTAAACTAAAAAACCGTGTTGGATGTGTTTTAGATTGCTTGTTTTCTATGCGAGGCTGGCCCGGCCTCTCATAGAAAACAAGCAATGGAACAGCAAAAAATGGAAAGGGCGTAGCGACAAAATGGTTTTTGTCGCGTAATTTAAAAACCATAAATACATTTCATATAAGCTATGGGCAAATTAAAGTGTATACTAGAACCAATTTATGTACAAATTTTGGAAGCTTATATCACTCTCCTCTGTTGGCAAAATAGGAATCCCTTTTCTTACAGAGGTCTTTTTGATTGAATATTCTGTGTTACAAAAGTTGACCAATCGTGTTATGCTATGGGTAATTCAAAGACAAAGACATGATGAATACTGACAGTGAACTTTAATTTCTTAGCTTTAGTCATTGCTGAGAAAAATGGACATCGCCGCAGCCAAATTATCAAGGCGTCACCTTAAGCCGTGTCCGAGCAATAATTCAAATGTAAATAATTTAAAATGCGATATTTCTTAAATATTAATTCTTATACTGTACTCGGTGAAACATGGCGTAAGCGGTGATTGACTCCCTGTCAAAAACTTGTCATTTTCTATATTTAAACCGCGATTGACAATGAAGTGTCAGATGTTGTCAATCGCGGGTTTATGAAAATGACAAGTTTTTGACTGGGAGTCAATGACCGCTACCGCCATGTTACGCCGAGTACAGTATATTATATTAAATATAATTTTCCATAAAAATCCTATGTCGCGTACAGTATATATAATTTTTCATAAAAATCCTGGCATGTATACCCGAAGAAATTGATTCACAGACAGTTGACAGACGTGATCGGTCGGATGAGTTTTACATAACGCGACCAAATTAATTAGGTCCGCCATCTGCCTAGGAATCAACTTGTCTGATAGTACCAAATGGTACTTGTATATTACGCGTTTATGTATACAGAACCCCTATAGAAAAGCCCTGAGTAGGTAAATTATTGTTAATAGCTCTTATCTAGTTTTAGCGTAAACAGTGTATTAGAATTTTGTTATTGACTGTATGTATAAGTGTCTGATAATACATTATCTGTTTTATAATTTTAATTAACAGTCTGTAACATTTATTAATTGTTGTGAAACAGTGTACTAAAAAGCTACATAATTAGTTAGTGTAGATTTAGTATGTTGATTGCCTAAAATGGATCACGTTATTGGTAGATCATTATCAGGCAGTCGTTATTGGTAGATTGCGATCAAACGACGACACGTTTTAACTATATAGTGCATTACTAAATATTTAGAGCCTAATTTTTACGTTTACCTGTCTCGGTTGCACGCTGACCTGTAGGCTGTAGCTACACTACACTCTGACGGATACGTGTACAGCTTGGCAAAAAAGAGTGGCGCGGTGAGAGCTTGAACTATAATTTTATATTTAAGGCAGTAGAGTAGGGTCGCCTTTAATAAATGAAAAGCGCCCTCATTTAGAACGCACCCTTTTTGCCGAGCTGTTCACACTGTAGCTCTGTCTCGCTCGGCAGGTCGTCTGTCTGGTTGTCGCTCACCTGCAGCACGGCGGCGTCGAAGTCGAGCTTGGCGTCGGGGCCGGCGCACACGTGCACGCCGGGCGCGGCGGCAGCGCGCGGCGCGGACGTGTCGCGCACGTTGTAGTACAGCGACCACAGGCACTGAAAACAGACACAAATTTTAAAATGAAGTTCCTTATGGCGCATTCGGCGTTACATTTGACCTCGACACTTTTTTTATTAATACCTGCCTATTAGGGGCAGAGGGCATTGATAGTATTCCTGTGGGCTGTGCGTCAACTAGATGGCGTTTTTGAGAAGACACAGCGACATCTACTGAACGTTTGAATAAATTTTATTACAATTCCACAAAAGTGTCTTTGTTAGTATTCCTCGGCGTCAATAGATGGCGTTTTTTATAACTTCGTTCCATCCGAGTGTCCCTTGACACTTCTCAAGTGTTTTAACATACATACATAAAATGTGCTACCTAACAAAACTCTTTCATCTGATACCCCTCACGACACCATCAAGATTTTTTTTACTTCTTTACTTTCATGGAACGGACAATTAAGAGGCTACTAAGTACCAATGACACCTCATTATACATGTAATAACTAGTTTAGAAGTTATGACGGAAAATATTCATAGTCAACTTACATATTTAATTATTTACATACATGATACAGGTGAAATGCCACCTACTTTTGCTTAGCCGTAGTCGGGTAAAAATCAGCGAAAGAAACTATAATCTATTTACTACGCTATCGAATTAGATATTAGTCAGTAATGATAGTTGTAAGAATGTATAATAAATAAATAGATATTCAATAATGACGTACGGTGGGTTTGTCGGACGTCTGCGTCTGGTCGCCGGACATGTCGAAGATGCGCTCGGCGAAGGGCTTGAGGTCCGTCGCCGCGTCCGTCACCTTGTCCGTCACGAAGTACACCACGACTGGAACATACCATTATGATTGAATACATAAGTGGAAGTTAAAATTTAAAAACTGTCGTTTTTTGCATAAATGGAGGCTTTACGACCGCAAAAATGATTTGAAATAAAAAAAAATCGGGTCCTATCCGTCCTATCCTAAAGTCCTATCCAATAGAAAATATTATAGTTATCGTGTTCTTCAACTCACGTCTTCATAATAATATTACAAACTTAAAAACTCCTACAAAAAAGTTATGGTAACAAATACAATAAAATTATTAAAATATCGTGTTTTAAACATTACAGAATAATTAGATACCAACTAATTTTTTCAGAGGTTTTTAGGTAAAGCTGGTCAGGGAATGCAATTTCGGGATTTTAATGTAAATATAAATCGAAATTCGTTCAATGTTTACAATATTGTTATATTTGTATTTAATAATATTAATATTTTCATATTGTAATACAGTGATGATATATTAAATTATTTCAGTAGGGGCTGAATATCTTGATATTTTATACTCGTATCTCAATCTAGATGTTTCGGCATTTAGGGTAATAAATTCTAATGGCCTTGAAATTCCGTCACATTTACGTGCAAGCTCAAATGTATGATGTAATCTGTATCAGTTCTGGACATTTCCTCAATTATCCCCCGCTTAGTCACGACTCGCGCCGCCGGCAAAAAATCATAGAAAAAGTCGAACGAACGCACTGCCAAGTTCCCAACACGAAGCGATTATTCTAATCGAATCGATTCAATCTATTTTATGTATAGAGTGCTGATGGTACTCGGCCTGTATTTCTAAACTATGCATTACTTTGTTACGTTCTTAATATAATATTTTATTTTAGAGTTCATTATGTAGGCGTTTTATTTTTCTTCATAAATTTAAATTGTTTCCCAAATGTGAGTCACGCGAAACTCGAGAACGGCAACATATTTTTTGCTAATAGGTAATATAGCCTATAGGTACTATTCTTATTAGCCAAATTACTTTAGATGATATCAAAGTGGTCGGTTACCATTGATCGTGAGACACAGGAGTTGCAGTCGTGGAAATGAGAATTAAGAAAACCGGCAAAGTGCGTGTCGGGACACGCGCAATGTAGGGTTCCGTAGCACCGCTAGTTTGAAAATTTCTGTATGGTCAATGAATGTACATTTATAACATGTTTTACACTACTAACAACATCATCTCAAAGGAATTTGAACGAAAAGTTCCTTTATACTTCGCCGAATACATTTTTTTTTAGTTGATCGACTATTACTCAATAACTTATAAAGTCAACTTAGCCGTGATAGTTTTCCTTTTAAATTCAGCATATTTCCTACTCCCGTGAATTTTTTCACATTTCCAGAAGCAACCATTTAGCTGGTAGAAGGGGGGGACACTGGACTCAAACGATTTTTTCCACTTTAAAACTTAATATTTCACAAATGGATCCCTAAACCGGAAAATGATCTATGAATACTCATAATATTTTTAAAAAACCTATCTAACGACACCCCACACGATGGGGTGGGCGCGAAAAAAAAAATTCAACCCCGCTTGATGTGTATGGGAGGTACCATAAAAAATATATATTTTTTAAATATTTTATGTACCATTTTGTCGGCATTATTAATATGTATATTCATGCCAAATTACAGCTTTGTAGGTCCTAGTCTCTGAGCAAAACCGCGGACGGACAGACGGACAGACGGACAGACGGACGGACGGACGGACAGACCGAAACTATAAGGGTTCCTTGTTGACTACGGAACCCTAAAAATTGTACTTAAGTCTAATAATATAATAATGACAAAAATTTTGGATATAATGTTTAATGCGTAACGTGTGTATATTGTGGTTTTCCAAAATAAATAAATAAACTTACACAATCCCTTAGGGCAGGAGCCGGTGGCGGGGCCGACCTCGAGCGCGGTGACGGTGCCGCCACCCTCCTGCAGCGGTGGGAACCGCACCAGGGACAGCGGCTCCTTCTCGCTGGGTAGGATCGGCCCGTTGGTCACGAACACCGCCTTCGAGATGTCCGCCCCCTCCGCCGGCTCGGGGGACAGCAGCTCCTCCGGGCAGCTGTCGATGCCGATCACGAGATGGTCGCAGTTCAGCGCCTTGGACTTGCTGCCCACCACCACCTGCGTCTTCCCGTCGTCCGTGGTCCGCGTCTCCACCTTCTCAATAGGCCGGTTCAGGCAGTACACGCCGCCGAACACCGCGCATAGCCTGGAAAATGAGTCGGAACGTTCAGAAAACGCCTCACAGGCCACAGCGAACAGCTTTGTTTGCGGCGCTCTGGGTGGTCGCCCAGCAGTAAAAAGGGGCGCCGAAGGTAAACAAAAGGGTCGTAAAATTTAGTTTGTTATTATTTTTAGCAATATTCCGCGAATTAAACCTCAACCTTTAAGTAAATGAGTGAGTACGCACGCATAGGCATGCGTACAGCACCTCCCTCCTCTCCCACACTGCCTATGCGTACACTCGCATGCAAGAACCTGCAAACACCACCACCACACAAGCAATAATGTTGGCAAATCCGTGCAAGGCCCCTCACCACCATGCAGGTTGAAAACGTCGACGCGCGATTTGCCTCAACACCGGAGCATCCTCAGGATGTGGACTCTACGAACAACGTTCGTCAAGGTTCGTTTAACTATTTAAAAGGGTCGTAAATTTTTTCAGCACTACCAGCACCCTGAGCGCCGAAGAAATCTCGCCCAGCAGGCTTAGCATGACCACCACAGAAAGGTTTATTCTTACGATGAAGTAGACAAGGTGATGGATTAACAAAGGTAATCTGTCAGTTTATCCGCAAAAATTGTCAGCGTTTCTAATATTCTTTCGCATTTCTACTGTGGCACGTGGTAAGCCTGCAGGACGCTAGTAGTGCTAAAACTGGCATTGCCTACCAGGCTTAATATTACGATCCTCTTCAACTCCCAAGTGGCCACATACGGCCGCGAGAACAATAGATTTCCAAGAATCCGCGATCGAAGAACATGTATTTTAGTCTAATGCCAGTTAATGCCTTTGTAGTTGAAATTAAAGTTAGTAGACCAGTGTTCCATCCGAAGTGGAAAATAATGACAGCCACAGGGGTTATTGCTGGCGTTGAGCTATTTGTAGTAACAAAGTAGCGCACTTGTCCTAACCATGAGGGACTTCAATTTTTTTTATTTGTCTGAATACATGAGCTCAACAGTAATATTTACGCTAGCAGAGTCCCTGCAACAGTAAATTACTCTGAAGTTCAGTATATACAGTCATAAACTTTTTGCTTAGGGAGATCGCAGACGGCACACTTTTTGTGTGATCGAGTCTGCGGCGCACATACAATCTGCATGGCGCGGCCAAAAGTGTGCCGTCTGCGATCTCCCAATCGAAAGAAAGATCATAAACAACATCAACTTATTGGCTCAGACGGTTATTACTTATTACTATTAGTAATTTCGTTACACGTGACATACCACACCCACCAAACCGAATTAGCGAGCAATCGATCGCCCCTCATTAATTATTCGCTTTGTAATAGAAGCTGCTGAACTGGATCAATTAATAAAATTACTATTATAAATAGGTGATTATTTAGAAAGAGATTATTTTGAGAAGATAAATAATAATTTGCTATCGGATGCCTCAATATTTAATTTCGTTAAACCGTACTGCCGACTGCCGAGTGCCGTTGTAAAATGTAGCCTATATCCTTCCCCTGGTCTGTTGTGTGTGTGTGTGGAAATTCGTTCGCTATAGTTTTGAAAACTGTAAAGTTTTTAATTTAAAAGTTTTATACTAAAAATCTTTATCATCTACAATCTACATATTAGTGTAAGCGGATAATAATACATGTATATTGTATATTTGGATAAGAATTTAACGATTTAGGTAAATAGAAATTTAATATTTATCTATATAAATAAAATATTGAAATATTTTTCATTCAACATTTAAATATCTTGTAGAATCGATGAGACAAAATGATGGATCAACGTAATTCGGTTGAACTATGTAAAGTGCAGCCGACAGATCACAATAATTAACACTAACTGGAATATAACCCGACTATAATAATATCAGTCCGTCATCTATCAATCAAATTCCTTGCTAGTCACTTGCTAGTACCATGGACTAAGATTTCTCTATGTACTTTCATAAATGTTGTACTGTTACTAACCAGTTCATTGGTAAGAAGTTTATCATCGGCCAATTATAAGTATAACATTTCAGTGGTACAGTACGACGCGACGGTAGAAAGTGGTATTTTCGTTAGAGTACAGTTCCTGCACAAGTAGGTCGCTGAACCCGCCGTCTGCCGCCCGCCGCCCGCGTTACTTACCAGTTACCGACTTCCTTATTTTATACTTCACGTTAAGTATATTATTAATTAATGGTTTTAAAATGTGAGTAAGTATAAGTATTCGAAATTAAAATTCATATGGTTCGCCAAAGTTAAGTTAAGGTTAAGTTTTGGAGAAGGAATCAGAGGACAACGAATCGATGATTTAAGATTTTTTGTTTTTTTTTTCTTAGAACTTTTGTCGTGTTGTCTCTATCACGCTCTGCGGTGGGAGACTTGAGATTAGTGAGACAGCAGTACATTTTCAAATACCTATTTTCAATTTCTCTCGCCCTTGGTGTATCCTCTTGAAAAACCCGCACCCAGCACTGTGCTGCCAAGTGCCACGGTATACATTATATTGTATTGACTGACTTGACTTGAATCAACAATACAGTATTGTTGATTTCCCCCTACAGTTTCGACTATTTCAAACATGCAGTAACACGGCCTATCAGGCTATAATAAGTAATTTGCCCTATGGCGAATCTATGTGACAACAGCAGCAACCGCCGTAGACCGTACGAGAACATTCCACGATTCGCATAAACACGTAAACAACCGTGGGAAAATTCGAGCATGTACGCGTACCTGCCTGCGCGCAGGTAAGTGTAAATAAAAACATACAACTAGCGGCATCTGGTATTGAATAGGGGATTTACGCTGTCTGTGTATCCACGATAGTTTCGCCGGGTTGCCGCTAGTTGACACTACGTGTCCGCATTCGTAACAATATTATTTGCTTAGGGCAATATATGACTCGTATTGTTTAGACTCACCGACAGAAGCACTGCGGCAGTTCCCCGCTGCCGTACATGGGCCAGAGGAAGGGCGTGTTGCCGTAGCGGCCGAGGCTCATGAGGAACTTCTTGCACTCCCTCACGCCCTCCAGGCACGGCATCCTGCTGGTGCCGCCGGCGATCGCGTACACCACGTAGTGGATCAGGTTCGGCGTCAGACCCTTGTGTGTCAGGTACTCCGTGAACGTTTTGTCGTTCCAGTCTGGAAGTTAGACGGTCAATACAGGACCTTTTGTGATGACTGATGACTAATGACTATCATTGAGGAAGCACAACAGGAATTATGTAGCATTCTCATATTCTCATTTGAGTGATAGGGGGGTAAGCATACGAAAATACGATGTAAGCATAAAACATGTGACGTACAAATAAACGTTACTCCTTCATTATAGTATAAGATAGGTGCTTAACCGCAAAGGTTTACCGACTAAAACCCCCCCCGTGCCCTCGTCAACGCTACAGCGTCCTCCGCAGCTGCTGACCTAGACCTAGGGCCTGTTTCATCAATTCCTGATAAGTGGCAAATAGGCTATCCACCACTTAACTTGACAGGTGAATTATGGAGAATTTGTCAAAAAGGTTGTGGATAGCCTATCCGGCACTTTATAAGGAAGTGGTGAAATAGGCCCCTAGAGTATCAAAATACATTTGATACCGTATTCGGGTATACCTTTAAACTCATTGTTCATCTCCTCCTCGTTGTACCCGACAATGGACGTCAGCATCTTCATGAGCTGCCGCTTCTCCACGATGCTGACGGCCTCCGTGGCGAACACGTCGGCGCGCGAGCACGGCACCGGCGTCAGCTTGTCGTTCAGCCACGTCAGCACGCGCGTCACGCAACGGAACTCCGCGTAGCGGGCGATGTTCGACGAGATGAGAAGTTCCACCAGCGGCCCCCGCGAGAACAGCAGCTGGGGAGCAGGGCTGTTGTTAATATACCGCAAGCAGTTTATAAGCCCAATAGCGCACTAGCGGCTAGGTCACGGCGACCATCGAGATAGATACCTTATGTACCGTATGAAATCGCCATAGACCACGCGCACCTGGCCGCCACCCGGCCAGTGGCCACATCATACTTTCGATGTCCACTGCGACCTGTCCGCTGCGGCCTAGCCGCTAGTGCGCTATTGGGCTAAGGGCACCGATATCAATGCGACCCTCGAGGATCTATTGTACTCCCTATCCCATACATTCTGTAGCGTTAGCGTATTCGCTAGCGAAGCGATGACTTATGTCAAATCGGATACATTTTGTGGCTGGACGATCAAAAAGTGGAGAGGTGACTCGTCCTCGCAAAATCTGCAAGTCGTTTAGCTGCAAGCAGTAAGCACCTATAGCTGCATGTTTTGTTATAATATGGGTGCATGTGGGTGCAAGTCGCAACGCATAAGTATTATAGTAAGTAGTTCTTATACTGTGCTGTAAGTTGTTAATCTTAAAAAAAAAAGGTGTGCTAATAGCGACTGAGGGGCAGCTGAAAAGATATTGGAAACGTAGCCGCTACACGTTGACCGTAGTCAGCAAAGTCACTGTTATTTACATCGGTCTACCGCGGCCGATTGTCTAAAATGAATTGAAGTTTAAGTAGTAAGGACTGAATTCGTTTAGTCGGTTTTAGTCATGCATGACTCATGAGTCATGACTACATGACGCTAATATGGAATTCGCCTACTAGTACTTGTAGGTACTATTATCTATTCTGTGCTACTAGAAAGATTGAGAGGCGATAAAAAGGCTGGGTCGCCTATTGCGCCAAAAGCGCTCTTGTGGGTCTACCGAGTCCATAGGGTGAGGCCAAACGAGCGTAATTTTGTGAGTCGTGAGTCGCAGAATTTCGGTTGGCAGAAATTCTGCTACATTCAGTTTCATAGAAAATTGCTACTTCATTCACACGAGCGTAATTTTGTAAGGGTGGATTGCACCAGTGCAGAGGCGTAGTTAAAGTTAGAGTTAAGGTTATCGTCAAATATGGCGTCCATAATGGACTTTTAGGGTGAATTGCACCAGAAGCGTAGTTAAAGTTAAGGTAAAGGTTATCGTAAAATATGGCGACTTTTGCTAGGGATTTGACAGTTGATTTCAAATTTTGTTATGGTTAAAGTTAAAGTTATAGTTAAAGTAGGTTGGTGCAACTCACTCTAACTAGGGATTTGAGAGTTCATTTGACTTTTTGTTATGGTTAAAGTTAAAGTTATAGTTAAAGTAGGTTGCTTCAACTCACTCTAACTAGGGATTTGAGAGTTCATTTGAATTTTTTTTATGGTTAAAGTTATAGTTATAGTTAAAGTAGGTTGGTGCAACTCACTCTAAGGGTGAATTGCACCAGAAGCGAAGTTAAGGTTAAGGTTATGTCAAATATGGCGACTTTTGCTAGGGATTTGTCAGTTTATTTCACATTTTGTTATGGTTAAAGTTAAAGTTATAGTTAAAGTAAGCCAGTGCAATTCACTCTAAGGGCGAGTTGCACCAGAGGCATAGTTAAAGTTAAGGTTATCGTCAAATATGGCGTCCATAATAATAATAAATAATAATATAATAATAATATCTATGGACGCTTCACACCACGTCAGTCTGGCCCCATGCTAAGTACCTGAAGGACTTGTGTTACAGGTACCAGACCACGGAAATACATATATTTAATACTTTTATACTATACATATATTTAAGATTTTTATTATTATATTTAATACACAACCATGACCCAGGAACTTTGAAAACTTTTTGTTCCGTCGGCGGGATTCGAACCCGCGACCTCCGGCTTAAGCTACCAACGTGCTATCCACTGAGCCACAGAGGTCGTC